>OY720034.1:19058489-19112850 GCA_963082485.1 Eudonia mercurella
TAATATAATTGGCAAAGTAGTAGTGAGCGATGGTCAGGCAAACTTATCTGGAGCAGCGCTCGGCGGCCGATAACTTGCTGTTTATTTTGGTGCGTGCACGTGGTGTGGTACGCACCGCTTCCGCGAGTGGCGGGACGCTGTCTCCCGCTCTTTTTCAGCGCCCGCCGGTTGTAATTTGACTCTTATCTATATACGTGAGGGTTCAATTCTAGTTAGTGGGTGTGACGCGAGGCCGTTGAACGGGCGTCTATCTCCTTTTAGCTATGAGTCCGCCACTGAAGCGGTCCTGAAGCCGGCCGCCGCCGCCGCGCCGCCGGCCGGCGCCGACCGCACGCACTGCCGCGCGGGCCCCGCTCTCGGCAGGACGTGCCCAATAACACGCTTCGCGTACTTGAACTTAAAAGCTTAATTTTGACTTAAACCATACGCAATATGAATACTTTTAATAATAAATATTAAGAGTTGGTAATATTGGCTATTCAGTAAAATTGTTGTTGTTACATTGTGAAACCAAGTTTGTGACAGTTAACTTATATTAAAAAAAATTCTGAAAAGTGAAACACTACGAAATAGTTTAACGATTCCATTTTATAATAGGAGTAACTTAGTTATTTTCTGCCAAAATTACCGTTTCCGCGGGTGTTTGTTTACACACGCGCGCGTGTGAAGGTGTGTAAATAACACGTGTATTGTATTTAACTGTTTGCTCCAACTTTAGAGTTCATTAAGTTGAGCTTAGCCAACAGATTATAGCATTTCAGTGTTACATTTAACTTTGACATTTTCTTTTCTGTTGTACTTCTAATTAATTAAAAAAATTGGGGATCTACTTTTACTTTGAGCCGGTTCTTTTGCTTGTTGACAATCATTGTTGCGTGTTCGTACGGCGGAAATCTTTGAAGCTTCCAACTCCTCGCTGACATAAGATAAAGAAAAGTTTGCTGAAGCAGTTGTAGCAGTGGTGGTAGTGTTGTGGTGATGTCCGGCGAGGGCGGCGAGTGGTGGTGCGCGGGCTGGCGCTGGCAGGCGCGGCTGGCGGCGCTGCTGGCGCTGCCGGTGCTGCTCACCGGCCTCTACGGCACCAACTACGTGTTTCTGGCCGCCCACACGCCGCACAGGTCAGTACATTAACTTCTTTTTTTATATTTCGGAACAGAACAGTTTCGTTGCGTAGTATTCTATAAGATTGGATTATTTACATTTTTCTTTACACAATAAAGTACTTATTTAGTTATAAAAACCTAAGAGACCTTGCAATGCCTTGTTCTTACAAGAGCCGGCAAAACTCAGTAAGGGAATTTAAATTCCTTTTTTCCCTTTCTTTCAAAGTTGCAAAATATTGGCAAGTGTCATGGCTTTGTAATGTACTCGTATGAGAAATGTTTTTGTACATTTCTCTCAAATTGTTCTTGCTTTCTTAGATAACGCGAACATATTCATTGAAAGACATCAAGAACTTTTTACAAATATCTTACTAACTCAATATATATTCATAACAGTATATAATTGTACCTCACATAGTATATCTTGTAGGTTCTATTTAATTTTAGACTCAAAAGATTGCTTTGTACTTGAGGTTATTTTTATATAGTAATTTTTTGAAAAGTATCTATTTAAAGAAGTAGTTATATATTAATTGTAAGCGGAAACTATTTTGGAAAATTTATCAGAAACATAGATTAAGTTATTATGTGTCTGTGCTACAAAATGCTGTTTATTTTCTAATAAATATTTATTAAAAATACTTAAATAAAAAAATAAACAGTATTACAATTTGAAAACAAATTACAATTTGAAAAAAGAGACAAAGTGTTGAAAAAATTTCACGAGCGGGATTCGAACCCGCACCCCATGACATGCCGGGTTAGATGCACTGCCACTAATTTCAGCGAGTTGGATTGAGCCACGATAGCATAATACGTAAAATAAATGTAGATATAGGTAGGCGTGGGCTAAAAAAGGAATCATCAGCAGGATTAAATACTATCGATGAACTTAAATAGCCAATGTGAAAAAAGACAAAGTGTTAAAAAAATTCCACGAGCGCGATTCGAACCCGCACGGAGCCTCGATAGCATAGTTGGTAGTGCACCTGACCCGGCATGTCATGGGGTGTGGATTCGAAACCCGCTCGTGGAAGTTTTTCAACAATTTGTCTTTCCAATAATTTATTTATTTATTTATTATTTGTAGAAAAATCAAACTCGAGTATTTCTTGTTCGCATAAAAAAAAATGATAACGAAATAGTTCATTGCCTCAATAAATATATAAATACCTATTAGATTGAGAGAAATCAAATAACATTTGATTTTGTTTCAAATAGCCACTTTAGATTGTCGTTACTTGTGAAAAATGTTTATTTGTTTGTTTAATGAAATGAAATGAAATATTGTGCTATGCTGTTAAAGAACAGGAGAAAAGAAATGCCCTCGCTGAGTTTTTTGCGGGTTCCTTTCAGTACAAGGTACTAGCTTTATTCTTATGGTACCAGGGCTCCCGTCCGTAGTCGGAGACTTACGACTAATGGCGGGGCGTAGCGACGTTTACAAAAAACCATTAAATTAAAACATTATCAGGATAAACATTAAATGAAATTAATGTGTAAAATAAACGCGAGTAGATCCGTAAAAATGGTTTCATTACAATGTGTAGTGATCGCGTAAACTTTAGAAAACTATATTAAAAACATTGATTTTAATTAAACAATAATGTATAGGTTTAAAGATTTTAAAATCATTTATCTTTTAAACATGATGCTCCCATTCCACCTTAGGTTGGCTGAAAGAGATCTCTTTTAGAGATAAGTCCACCATTGCTCACCATTGTTTGTAAACTGTTCTCTGTATGTGTGTTTATGCGCAATAAAGAATATATAATAAAAAAGTGCCAACGAAACTGGTGTTCAAAGTTCACATTAATATATATTTTTTATTTTATATCGGAAATTTATCAACACTATCTACTCTTACTCTACATAGTAGAGTTTGGCTGCAAGCCAAAGGAGCCCTAATTAATCTCGACAACTACGTCATCAACATCCAATCTTAATATTTTTACAAATATTAAAGATTCTTATGTGAAATATTTAGACAAGAGAAATATAAATAAGGGTATTATTACTGTAATAAATCGATTTCAGTAACAATAAGTATAATTTTTTATTAGTAATAAACCAGGCCGGCAGCCGCCGGATGTTGACGCTGGCGATTGTGATAACAACAGCACTTGTGTGACATCTCCGAGCGGGAGGAACACAAGCATACGACCCGCCTATTATGGTACGATACGAGGAACAGATAGTTCGGACAGAAACACGACAACATATTTAGAAGTGCGTCTGACCCTGGTATGTAAGAATATTACACGGGTTCAAATCTTGCTGGTGGAAGGGTTTTTAACACTTTCCTAATTTCATAGACGTACCCTTCTTTTTTGTATTAGCCATCCTATTCTCACCGAAGGAAAGACAACATCATAGCTATTGTCACCCTTTTCACAGCTGCCCGGAACAAATAAGCCGCTGCTGCATCCGAATCATTCACGTAGGTTTTAAAGTCAGGACTGCCATCTTCTACTAGCATTTCTTATGCCGTACCCTTAAGCTATGAAATATTTGCAAGTAATTCCTTTGCTATCTGGTATTTTGAGTGGTGTGGGCGGTGGCGGCGGGTGGTGCCGACGCTGCCTCTGTGTTTGCACGTGTTCGCCCGTCGCCGCCCGGCCGACGCCCGCCGCCAGCTGACGCGCTGGCGACACCTTGTACTTACATTAATAGATATCATTACAATAATCACTTTTTGACATTTTGTCATTTCGAGATTTTATTAAATAATAAAAATAGGTATGAAATAAACGATATTTACTCAAATTTAATTTAATTTAAAAATAAACTTGAGAATAAATTTTTTTAACATTTTTTTACCTATTACCTACCCCATGACGTCTATTTTTTAGCCGTGGATAAGAATGGGTGCAAGAAACTGCACAGCTTTAGTAGAAGTAACGACATAATAATATAATACTCAAGTACTACAATTAATTTGCATTAATACAACTTATTTTACGTAGGTAAAATAAAGTATGCTGACCTTCATGCGTATTTTGACGTTTATACAAAATGGACTTTGTTCTGTTGAATAGGGTCGATTTTGGGTTGCGTGGTCTTAGTGCAAGTAAACAACGTCTGTCTTCAATGAACTTTATTTGCTACTGATCTTGCTATCGACACACGGGCTTTGATATAGCAAAACAATTTGTTGGCGTGCGTAATGCGCGCAGTTACTATACATGCATATATTTAACAGCTGTCTGTGGTTCTTCTTATAATGTGTCTACTTTTACATCTTAATAATGGCCGAAAAACATCAAACATAAACCGCCCACCAAAGGACTTCTTATTAGTCCTTTCAAATCAAAACAGTTACAGAGTATCGATTCAATGATTAGTAACACTAAGTTATTTTATTCAAATGTACTACTCTTGCTTACTATTAGAAACAAAGTTTAATACTAATAATTTTGAAAACAATAATATACTCTGAAAATAATCTAAATTAATTACATATTTAAATAACCAAGATTCTAAATAATAATGGTGGTTCCTTACAAACATCATTACTATTATTTGTACCTACATAAATTAAATTAATCAGTCTCAATGGGCAAAGCACATAGCTTAGTGACACATCTCTTAATTACCGTATCACCGCTTTTGACACTATAGACTCTAGTGAAGCCGTCTGGTCCAGGATGCTTATCAGTTATGCGTCCCAGAGCCCACTTGCCAGGAGGAAGATTTTCTTGCTTAATGAGAACAATGTCTCCTTTATTGAACTCTTCTTCTCGTTTAAGCCATTTAGGTCTTTGTTGAAGCCTAGACAAATATTCTGATTGCCATCGGCACCAAAAATCATTTAGCAGTTTTTGAACATGTTGCCACCGTGTTAAGTGTCCAATTTTTACATCTTTCAAATTTGGACTTGGTACCGTGATAGGGGCTTCCCCTATTAAAAAATGCCCAGGTGTAAGTGGTTCAGTATTGTCATCAATGGGGCACAATGGACGTGAATTTAAGCAGGCTTCGATGCTGCAGAGCACTGTCGTCATCTCTTCAAACGTCAGGTTAGTGGTCAAAATTCTTTTTAAGTGGTACTTCACCGATTTCACTCCGGCCTCCCAGAGTCCTCCAAAGTTTGGTGAGTATGCAGGAATAAAGTGCCACTGTGTGCCATCATTTGCCAACATGTCAGCGATATCTGTATCAAATTGTAGACATGCTACTTTCCAGGCGTCTGCGAGCTCTTTGTTTGCACCAACAAAATTTCTTCCTTGGTCGCTCCACAGATGAGCACATTTGCCTCTTCGAGTGCAAAATCTTTTGAATGCTCCAATGAATGCTTCCGAGGTCATGTCTCCGACCAACTCGAGGTGGATCGCCTTGGTTGACATACAAATAAAAATTGCAATGTATGCCTTATGCGTTTTAGCTCCTCTGCCCTTACTCATTAAGATCTGAAATGGACCGGCAAAATCTACTCCAGCATTCATAAACGGACGTGCTGGTGTTACGCGTACCGTTGGTAAGTCACCCATTACTTGCGTCCTTACCTTTGCATTTTGTTTGGCGCATATCAGGCATTTATGAATATGTTTCTTAACTAGACCTTTCGCTTTAAGAATCCAATACTTGGATCGTAAATGGCATAGCATTAACTGCATCCCTCCATGTAAAGTTCTATTATGAGCTTCAGCGATGATGAGTGGTGTCAGTTTATTGTTTTTGCCAAGAATTATGGGGTGCTTGCTATCATCTTCTAACCTTGCATTTCTTAGTCTTCCGCCCACCCTGACAATTCCATTTTCATCTAAATATGGATCTAATGCCTTCAATTTGCTTGTCCTTTTCACTTGTTTTTTTCGTTTTAAATAATCTATTTCTTCTTCAAATTCTTCTTTTTGTACAATAGTTATGCTAGTATTCAAGGCGTCTTTCAATTCTTCTGTTTGAATGTTTTGATCTATGTTTTCTTTCTTGTTCTTGGTCTTGTAATTTAAAAATCTTTTACAGTACGTGATTGTTCTTATTAATTCGGTCAATGTATCAAATTCTGCAAACCTTTCAGACAAACCCCCTTGTGTATTTTCTTCTGTATTTATTAACGTCAAAGATTGTATAGTTGTGTTTTTACTTTCTAAGTCTGTAGGTGTGATATTTGGCCTTGTAAATTGTATTTCATCTTCCGTTAACCATTCTGGTCCTTTCCACCAAAGATCACACTTGTTTAAATCCTTTACAAGCATTCCTCTTGACGCTATGTCTGCAGGGTTGTCAGGTGATTGGACGTGATACCATTGACTACTGTTTACATTAGAGGTGATTTCGACGACACGATTAGCGACAAATGTCTTCCACCTTCCAGGTTCTCCAAATAACCACGATATGACTATCGACGAATCAGTCCATGCGAAGACTTGTGGAGCTGGTATCTTCATAGCTTGCGCAACTTGCTTTAGTAACCTTGAGAGAAGCAGAGCTCCACAAAGCTCTAAACGCGGTAACGAGACAGTTTTGAGTGGAGCTACTCTTGTTCGTGCGGCGATCAAAGACGTCTTGTATGAACCATCTTGGTTTTCAACACGACAGTAAACAACTGCAGCGTAGGCTTTTATTGAAGCGTCACTGAAGCCGTGGATTTGTATCGTACCTTTGTTAGCATTTGATGCTCCTATCCATCTGTCTATGCGGATTTCATTTACACCTTCAAGATCAGTGCGTATCTTCACCCATTCGTCTTTTAGTGAACTATTGAGGGTTTCATCCCAACAAATTTTCTCAAGCCATAATTTTTGGATTAAAATCTTTGCCAATACAAAACAAGGTGCAATCCATCCTAGTGGATCAAATAACTTCTGTATCTCTGAGAGGATGCTTCGCTTAGTGATCGTGTCGTTGATCGGTGGTAAATTTAGGTTGTATTCAAATTGGTCTTTGCCTAAATTCCACTGAATGCCTAGGGCTTTGATGATTCCATTCATACTTAATTCTAAGTGTGCATTCGTCGATCTCATGCTTGGCTCTATACTTTGCATGAATTCAGCGTTATTCGAAGCCCATTTTTTTAATTCAAAGCCGCCACGATGTAAAAGTTCTCGAAGTTCTTGGCTGATTCGAATCGCGTCTGGGACATTGTCAAAATTTGACATGCAGTCATCGACATAGAAGTCTTCGTTTAGTATTCTGGAAGCTTCTGGATAACGTTCACCTTCATCGACAGCCAGCTGCTTGAGTGTCTTAATCGCGAGATACGGTGCTGAAGCTGTTCCGAATGTCACAGTAAGAAGTCTGTAGTCCTTTATGTCGTGCAATGGATCACTTCTCCATACGATTCTTTGGTAGTCAGTATCTTCTGGATGTACCAATATCATACGGTACATCTTGACTATGTCCGACATAAAGCAAATAGCGTGACTACGCCATCTCATAATCAGGTTTCTAAGGTCATCTTGTAATACTGGTCCTGGTAAAAGTTCGTCATTTAGCGAGACTCCGTTGGAACCCTTGCTCGAGGCGTCAAATACCACGCGTGTTTTCGTTGTCTCCTTGTCTTGACGGATCACGGCGTGATGAGGTAAGTACACTGATCTATTTTCTATTTCTGTCACAGGTACTTCTTCTAAATGTCCTAGCTCTTTGTACTCTTCTATCACCTTCGTGTACTCATCTTTTAGTTCTAGATTTCTGGCAAATCTTTTTTCCAGTTGCATAAATCTCTTTAGCGCAATTTCTCTCGTATTTCCATCAGGTGATATTGGTTTTTCTATCTTAAATGGAAGTTTGACAACGTATCTTCCTATCTTGTTTCTAGTATGTGTTTTTTCATAGATTTCTTCGCATAGCTGCTCTTCTCTTGTTAGATTTCTCTTAGTATCAGCTTCTATCTCCCATAATGATTTTAGTAAACCTTCTATTTCTGTATCATGTGTCATAGCCATACAGGATTTCTCACTTGTGTTTAGCTTCATATTCATTCCACCCATTACGATCCATCCCAGGTTGGTTTTCTGCGCACAAGGTGTACCCGGGGGACCTTTGATCAGTCCGTGTTGAATTATTTTTGAATATTCATCTACTCCCAAAAGCAAATCCATGGATCCAGATACATAAAAATTTGGATCTGCTAGGTTGAGACTCTTTATATGTAACCATTTATTCATCAGCTTCGTATTTGAAGGTAAGTTGGTTGTCAAACGCTTCGACATCACGTAGGCTTGTATAGGTAACTCGAAATCAGGTTCCCATCGTGACAGAAGTTGAACTTTAACTTGTTGCTTTACTTGTACTTTTATGGATTCCATCCCAGTAACGATTAGATTTACTTGGCTGCGTTCTAATTTTAGCGCTTGAGCAGCCTTCTCACTAATGAAACATGCTTGTGACCCTGAGTCGATGAGCGCCTTAAGTACAGTAGTGTGTCCATGTTCTCCTCTTAATATGACTACTGCTGTTGCCAATAAACAGATTGTACGCCCATCGTCATTTAGAGACGCCATTGTGGTATGTACTGATTTCTCTTCTACTATCGATTGAGTTGATGACGTAGCTTGTATTGGTTCTAACGATGAGGCTGACGTATCTGCGTTGTTTGGTTGGTGTAGAAGTGAATGATGGCGTCTTTTACATATACGGCAGGACATTGGCACACGACATCTGAACGCCGAATGCCCTGGGGTCAAGCAGTTGAAGCAGAGTTTGTTACTTTGTACATATTGACTTCGTTCAGAAGGTTGCATCTTTGAAAAAGCTTTACAACGGCACAGGGTGTGATTGTCTTTACACATTATGCAGCATTTCTCCGACGTAGACGTATTAGACACATGGAAGACTCGTTCTCGTGCAGTTCTTTCTTTAGCAGCCACTGGTGGTGTGACAAGCTCTAAGGTTTGGAACTTGGATTCTAGAAACTTCTTTAAGTCTTCCCATTTAGATAACTCTTCTTTATTTTCAGTGTAAGCGTTTTGTTCCCACTCCTTGTGTGACTCCGAGTCCAGCTTCTGTACGACCAGAAATATTATTATTGGATCCCAAGAGTCTGTTGATACGTCAAGGTTGTGCAGGCTATTCATAATTTCGTTGGTGGTATCCAATAAACACTTTAACTGTGCAGCTGTCTGTGCAGTACATTTCTTTTGTGCGAACAGCCGTTTCAATAAGGAGTTGACTATTAAACGTTTATTGCCAAACCGTTTTCTTAGTGTTTCCCATGCTTGTATATAATTTGTGTCTGTAATTTGTATGTGCTTAAGTAATGCTGCTGCTTCACCCAAGATACTTGTTTTCAGATAGTGGAGCTTCTGAACGTTGGTAAGTGACGTATTGTTGTGGACTAAAGATACATACAAATCTTTATAGGTAGGCCACTCTTCATAATTTCCGGAAAATGCAGGCAATTGTATACGCGGCAGTTTCACTTGTGTATGCCCTTGTACTTCCATCATCGTAGTTGGTGATTTCGATGACGACGATGATTGAGGTAAAAAGTCCCTGAGGTCTGAGAGCATGGACAAGTATAACTCTTCGTGAACGTAGTACTCCTCGTTCAAAAAATATGGCAGAACACCACGTTGTTCGCGCGGTGTAATTTTGACTAATTCATAATGCGCTTTCTTAAAAGTTGCCCAGTATTCTTCAATGCACTGAATCCGACTCTGTATGTAACCCTTAGTGAGTCTCTGTTTTGGACACTTCTTTAAGTTTATTTGAGTTTTTTTTAGTAATTCCGCTGTGTCTTCTAAAATATTACCAATTTGTTCCGAGGTAGCCATTGTTCGTCACTTTACACTATACTTGCAGTAATATGTAATCACGTAATGTTTATGTTCCCAAAGTTCAATAGTTTTTAATTTGATTAACACTTTGTTATAACGTAATTCACTCAATATCTTTTTATTTACACATAAAAATGACTCGAACGCTCATTAACGCTGTGGAATGTTGGGTTCTATTGTTCTCGTCGACCGTGCGGCGCTCGATGCATTCAGGTAAACAGGTAACTGATCCGGCTCGTTATAGACCATATGTTCTGTTGAATAGGGTCGATTTTGGGTTGCGTGGTCTTAGTGCAAGTAAACAACGTCTGTCTTCAATGAACTTTATTTGCTACTGATCTTGCTATCGACACACGGGCTTTGATATAGCAAAACAATTTGTTGGCGTGCGTAATGCGCGCAGTTACTATACATGCATATATTTAACAGCTGTCTGTGGTTCTTCTTATAATGTGTCTACTTTTACATCTTAATAATGGCCGAAAAACATCAAACAGACTTTATTTAAAGTATATATACTTTATTTTAGCAATAGACATTTATTAATATCGTGGACTTTTACATAACAACCTAACTTACTCCAATGCAAGATATAACAACTCAATGACAGGCTTGGGCTACAACGACAAAGGTCCATTCTTCACGTACCGTACCGACTAATCAGGAATTGGCATGGTGTCAATATATTAAAACAATTTAATGTTGCATAGTTTTCTAAGTAAAAATGTAGGCACAACCATTTATAGCAGTATGTTAAGACAAATTTAAAAATAACAAAACCAGTACTTTTCGTTATAGGTACTTACCTGCAGTAGTGGTCGTACAGTTGCGCACTCGTTATGTTTTCCCATGGTTTCATAATTGGAGATAATTGACCAAAGGACCGCAAAAAAGTGTTCTAATGAATGTTTATGTGGTGGCTCTGTGGAACGCGTCTATTTAAAGCCATGTGGTTTAATTGGTATTTGTTTCCGGAGCTTAGCGCCTTCGTAGCTCGCTCGCTCACAAACAAGCTTGCGTGGCTTGCCCCCGATACTGGATTATCATAATTACGACATATTGGTGCGGCGCCGGCGGTTATTGTTATCCTCCCAAGTACCAACTGATTGTATGTACTTGTAACAATAATAATTAATATTTATGTTTTCCAGTACAACGAAATTGATCAATCAAAACTAATGAGGCCCAAGTAGCCATACCGAATACCGACCTCCCAATAGGATATGGCATATGAAAAAGAAGAAGTAGTTTTAACTTTGTTTAGTTGGTTTTAGAAAGATTTTATTGTAAAATTTGATTACTTATATTTCACTTTTATAATAAAGACAGCATGTATTATTTAAAAAATCTACTGAGAAATATTTGCGTAAAAATAATAACGAGATTCATAAAAATACAATCACAATGTTCACATTTTTCTTAACTAAAAGTAAGAAGAGGAGGTAGGTACGTGAGGATAGAACGCATTAGTGTTGGCACCAGAACTAGACGTTGAATCTGAGTCTCATTCAACTGCGGGTCCCTAGTAGTCTTCCTTGCCAGGATAATCCAGGTCCTCTTGTGTAGGAGCGGGCGCCAAATGGCACAGACCGAGCCCACGAAGGTCAGAGCCATCTTCCACATGCAGTTCACCTCAGTGCTGAATTGCCACCAGAGACAATTGCAGATGGCCGAGTAATCGAGGCGGATGCCTCTGCGGATCCCCGTGCTTCCGGATGTATATAGCACAATTGCGATAATTTCAGTGCTAAGTGAATTAATGTTTTTTTTCATTCATCATTGGTTGCAGTTGAGAAAGTGCTACCTACAATGAACGATAAACATGACGCAGACACTAGACTTATTAATTAATAGTCATGCGTTAATAGTTTTAAATAGTCTATCTCCATTACAAGTGCAAAGGCTTAAGTTTATCAGCGGCTGAACTGTCCGTTGAGAAGAGCTATGTGTCTTTATCTGAAGATAGAAACAAAGGCGCGTGTTGTGTTGGTGTCCAGGGTCGCAATTTGCATGAGGACACGCGAACTTACAACTCTCATGAGGTCTTTAATTATAACAGATTCGGCGCCGGCACCGCTCACAGAAATCATCAACTGCCGGTCCGCAAGATACACTCGCAGCCACGTGCACCGCACTCATTCATCGCCTGTAGCAGCTGCTAGTGCCCAAAGCATCAAATGCTTTTTAAAGTCTATGTAGACCACCACCACTGCTGGACGTATGCCTCTCCAATTGTCTTCCATATTGTGCGGTCTGTAACCTTTCTGATCCAGGTCGGGACTGCTGACATTTTGATATCTTCAGACCATCTGACCGGTGCCGGTGGTCTCCCAACACTTCTTTTTCCTGTTCGGACCAGCAACAGCTGTACTAGACTTTCGTAGACGTCGTCGTTTGTGAACCGCGCTAGTGTAGTCGCTGTACTGCGGACAGGACGTTGTGCTTTTCTAGAAAACAGCTGATTTGGTTCATTAGCATATTTTCGGCTAATGTTTGTTTGTTTGTTTGTTTGTTTGTTTGTTTGTTTGTTTGTTTAAGGAGGGTAATCTTTGGAACTACTGGTCGAATTCACAAATATCTTCACCTTCACTGATATAATGATCCATTTCTTTCGGGTAATATAGGCTATTAATTTTTGTACGGCAAAATACGAAACACATCGACGAAGTCGCCGGCAAAGTGTAGTATCATATAAAATAGGTACCTAATGTGCGGAGAAATAGCTTTTAATAAGCGTGAGTGTATATGGTGGAGGCCGCAGGTCACCGCGGGCCGCCCGGAACTGGATCCGCTGAACCCGTACCGTCATGTTTGTAAACATGACGGTACGGGTTCAGCGGATGACAAGATAAGCCATGAGCTATCCCTGTCTACTCCACGGAGACGGAGATATGGAACACAGTTGGTTTTGTATCTTATTTATTTATGGGATGACATTTGGTAAGCGTGGTGATTTTACCAATATTCGTCAATTGGAGTTGATTTGAGTCCAATGAGGCCTTTGGTCAGCTGTGGGAGTTGGGACACTATATACTATTAGGTATAGGAGGAGCTCGATGGCGCAGTGGTTGACGCGTCCGGTCTGCGAGTGCTGAGGTTAAGCAACTTTCGTAAAGGCCGGTCATCGGATGGGTGACCAAAAATTTATCATCTCGAGCTCCTCCGTGCTTCGGAAGGCACGTTAAGCCGTTGGTCCCGGCTGCATTAGCAGTCGTTAACAACCACCAATCCGCACTGGGCCCGCGTGGTGGTTTATGGCCCGTTCTCCTTATCCATCCATAGGGAAGGCTCGTGCCCCAGCAGTGGGGACATAAATGAGCTGATGATGATGATGATGATAGTATTAAGTTACCTTACTTTATTTATTGTAAATACAAGTACAAACAAAAATATTTATTGCATATTAAGTGCGCATAAAGATCTTATACAGAATAATAATAACTCAATGTTATACAAATGGTATACTTACTTATATTTAAAAACCAACTTATTAATAAAAACACAAATATTGAAAAAATTTCCACGAGCAGGATTTGAACCTGCACCCTTCTGACATTCCGGGTCAGGTGCTCTTCCAATTGAGCTATCGTGGTTCTAACCAGCCCGCCGAAATTATTCAACACTTTTTACTTTATAAGCCAAAGGCGCCCATTCAATGTCAACAACTACCGTCATTAACATCCGATCATAATATTTTTACAAATATTAAAGATCAGTTAAGAAATAAGCAAGCTATTTTATAAAATGTTCAAAATTTGCTTTAAAAATCATTTTGAACAACTTATTAATGTTCACAAGTCACTAAATGTAATTTATAAATGGTATTTAAAAACAAGATATAGTGTACACGAGTCCCAAAACAACCTTTCTTCACCGAGTATTAGTTCAGTCTGCCGGGCGCGATATTCTAATATTCTTGCGCCCAAGCTAAAAAACAAGAGAGCTTTTGTCAACCTAATGTTGTTAATACGAGTATAAACAAAGTTCAGGAATGTACGACACTTCCAAGCACCGATCGCGTCGCTACACCACGCTGCTTTAGGTAGGCATGTACAGTTGCCAACAATAACAATACGACGAACTAATATAAATATTTTACAAAAAGATAACGCAGTGTTAATTGTGTGTGACTAGGTGGTGTTCTTCTGTTTACAAGAATACACATACAGTATTCTAGTACATGCCTACGCCTATTTATTCTTAATAAAAACATAAGATTAATATTTTTCAAATTAGCAATTTACTAATTGTTAACAAAGTCAGTCATTAACTTTAGAAAAAAAAGAAAATATCCATTTTAATAATGTACACTACGCACAGTTCATACATAGGTAAGTACATACATACCATTTAAGTTGCAAATATATAACCCTAAGTAAATTAGGTTTAATGTCACTATTTACTAATATAGATGACAGTTTAAAAAAAGCTATAAAAGTTGTTGTTAATTGAAAAATGTAGGCTTAATTTTTAACAAAATAGTATAACGTAAAGTTGAATAACTTCGCGTCTTAAAATAAATAACTAGAAACAGGCGACCGTTCCGTATGTGTACACGTAATTAGCACACAGATTAAAACAAGCATTTTTCGATCGCTATCGCCAGTTTGATTCTCTTCATTTTATTTATTAAGTATTTATGTACATAGTTTTTTTCCGCAATATTTAACTAAAAAAAATGTCTTGTTAATAAATAAATTACCTACATCCTCTTTTGAAAGAACGGCAGGCGGAGACGTTACGTTATGATCGCAGATATATATCCGAAATATTACCGGACTTAGGGCTTTTAGAAAAGTTCACCTTATATGTGGATCTAATCAAAATATGTATTTATTTATTCAGAAAGGTACAGTCATAAAACACACATAAAAAACAGTAGAACTCTGAAATATTATGTGCTCCATTGTCAGTGGAGTGACACATCGTTTTTGTTTATACTTAGATTTTAAGTTTCTATGGTTTCACTAATTGTGTGCCTACGTGATACGTAGGTACCAAAATAGTGATACAACACCGATACAAATTACTTGTTTATCAAAACCACGGAAGTATTTATTCATGTAGGTATATCCGAGCGTGTATATTCATGTGGTCGGCAAATAGTTTGCGTGTGTAAGGTGGGGAGCACGTGGCCGGCAAACGGATACTGGCGGCGACACGGCAGAGGCGACGCTGACACCACCGAAACTACCTTTACCGCAATGTCATAGACGCGACGACGCGATGAAAGAGGTTGTGCTGACGGAATCTGAGCGTTTGCGTGACGACGGGTTGACGGACGCAACATAAATATTGAGTTAGATGGCGCGCACATGGCGTCCGTTGCCCATTACTATTCATGCTAGCGAATCTATCTCGTGTTATTAATGTTAATGTGTAAATGACTAATAGTATCGGCGTCGGATAGTTTTTTGTATGATGTGGAATTAGCCAAGCAACAGG
The DNA here is from genome assembly GCA_963082485.1 of Eudonia mercurella. Lineage (NCBI taxonomy): Eukaryota > Metazoa > Arthropoda > Insecta > Lepidoptera > Crambidae > Eudonia > Eudonia mercurella. Next base: position 19,073,761 of record OY720034.1, read on the forward strand.
TTGGCACCTATTGGGCCGGTTATCGCACTTAGCAAATATGTTAATTCCATGGGAAAAATGTTTTTTATAATAAGGCTTTAAAGTCTTGTATGATTGATTTTTTTGGAATTAAATAAAGTAAGAGTTGCTTAAGTCATATAGCAGTTTTGACTTTCAACGTAATGCAATGCAATGTTAAAAGGGCTATGCTCGGGGTTTCTCTGCGTGATAAATTCAGGAATGAGGAGATCCGCAGAAGAATAAAGGTTACCGACATAGGTAGCCCGAAGGGTTGCTAAGCTCAAGTGGGCTGGGCACATCGCACGCAGGACTGATGGCGGAACAGTCCTCGAGTGGTGAGCGCGTACCGGAAAGTGCAGTGTGGGCAATCCAACAAGGTGGATCGACAATCTGGTGAAGGTCGCGGGAAGCCGCTGAATGCGAGCAGCACAAAACCGGTCGTTGTGGAGATCCTCGGGGGAGGCCTTTGTCCAGCTGTGGATATCCTTTGGCTGAGATGATGATAATGCCGAACTTTTGAAGGAGATTGTCATCCATGCTGTGGGTTAAGAGTTTATCTTACTTTACGCAACAGACTAAATAATGATTGACAATCAAAAATTCGAAATACTTCATACAAGATAATTTTATCAAATTGTGTCAGTGGGCTTATTTTCGGAACTCGTCGTTTTTAATTTTTGTGATAATATGTTTAGGTCCACAAAAGATTAAGTAGGTAGTTGGTGTTCTTCATTTTGCGGTCGGACAATCACTAAATAAAAAATTAAAAGCATGTGACTGAACACGTCACTGAACCTTTTGACGGTATGTTTTAATAACAGTAATCGCATATTCCTTTCGCTAAAAGAAAGTATGCCCCCCCTCCCCCCCCCCAGGACGGGCGCCCGCAGTCACGTGGTGTGTGGGGCCGCGGCGTGTCACGTGACGGGGGCGGGGGCGGGGGCGCCGGCCGCCTCCTCACCTCGCCACCCACCCACCACACTTGTAAGGAAAAAAAAGCTTAAGATTCTGTGTGTCACCGACGATGGTGTTTTTACACGACTGCCAAAAAAAGGAGTGTTATGTTTTCAGGGTTCATGTATGTATGTATGTGATGTTTCTTTATTCCACCATAACTTCCAAACGCCTGAACCGATTTAGATAAATGAGGTATCGTTTCAATCCTTGCATCGTTCCGTCGGAACTAACATAGGCTAGTGAAAATTTGGAAATTCAACCCCTATGTAAGTAAAATAGGGGATGAAAGTTTGTATGATTAAAATTCGTCATTATTGGAGTTAGAGACTAGAACTTGATGTTTAGCATAATATCTGTAGAGGTTAATTTTTGTTTCTTCTTGTATAAAAATGCTTACAAATTAAATTACCTAGCATGACATATTTTATTAAAATTAAACTTATCACTAAAAGGTACAAAATTAAAATTAAAAACACGACTGCTATGCCAATTTTTTTTTTAAAGTAGGTAAGTAAGTCTTAAATTTAAATAAGGGTATACAAGCTACTAACTAATTATGAGACGACCAACACCTCAGTCTCCCTGTGACCACGGACCCTGCAAAGGGTTCGAAACGTCAGGATAAACATAAATTAAAAGTAAAGTGTAAAATAAACGCGAGTAGATCCGTAAAAGTTGTTTCATTTCAATGTGTAGTGTTGGCGTAAACTTTAGAAAACAATATAATATTTAAATATTTTTTATTTCATTATGTAAAGTAAATAAAATAATAAGAACCTACTTCAATACTCAATAACAGTAATAATCAAAACTAAAATTTTCAGTTCATTTAACTAATGTTTTTTTTATAATTTAAAACAGCGGGCGGCGTAAAAAAATCAGGCAGCGCAAACGACGCGACGCGTGTGCGCAGTGGGAGTTACTCGCGAAAAATAAACCGTTTTTATTGGAGTTCTGTTTTCCGGCGCGATCTGGCCCTGAACCACAGCCTGAAACTAAGTGACTGCTGGTTTGTCACATTTTCTGCATTACTTTTACTCAATTGATAAAAAAGATTAGTTTTAATCGACAAATCATCATTCTTTAGGTATCTACTTGTAGTTTGAAAGGTACCTACCTATTTTAAAATACAAGTTTTGTTAAAATGTGTATCATATGAATGTTTATTGTGTTATTATTAGATTAAGTGTTTTTTATACTAAATGAGTGGTTATTTAATTTAAAAAAATAAGAAAAATAATTCTGATTATTTTTATTTATTACGAACCGATCACATCACACTAATATTATAAATACGAAAGTTGTGTATGTGTATAGGTATGTGTTGCTTCTTCACGCTGCAACGAATGGATGGATTAGATGAAATTCGGCATACATATAGTTTATGACCTGGATTAACACATAGGATAGTTTTTATCCCGATGTTCCCACGGGAATGAAACTCATACCTTTTCTTTAAATTTGGTTTCATAATTTACTACTTAGGTCTTGGATTTGATGTTGGGAATGAACCAATTTGGTAGTTTTTTATACTTTTTTATTGAAATTTTGACAAACTTTTGAAAATGTCAAAGCGGTACGAAGTCCGCCGGGTCCACTAGTAAAATATAATTATGAGATTATTATCAACAATATACCTAGAAACGACATTTCTAATTGATCAGTCACTCGTGCACATTGAAAGCTCTAAACGAAGAGAAAGAATATGAAAGGAAAAGGAATTAGACGATTGCTAGATTGAACTGTGAGTAAATGCGCGGGCGCGGCGAGCGGCAAGTCACGCTCAGTGCAGCGGCGACGACGGCGCGGCGAGCGGCGCGTACGCAGAGGGTGTTAGCATGCCAACCTACATTCGCAAAAAGAAACCAGCCAGCTTTAAATAGGCGGATATTTTGGTGCATCGCTCCACACTGAAATTAGACGCGAGGTCACGCGAGTTCAATACTGCTGGGATGGGAGACAATGAGAGAGAGACTTTTAACCACCATTATTATGGTAATACATGTATAACTTTATAGGTCTTTATCGTTTATCGTTATTTCTATCTGTTATGTGTAGGTACCTAATAAAAAAAAAAATAATATGAAACTATAAATGCTTAGCAGAATGGGCATTTAATGGGCATTGAATTGCAAATTATATTACCATCGAGCAAAATAAAAATACGAGTAATATACACCGTTGGCCTGAATAACCCGAAAGATTTAACTTAACGATTCTACAGCCTAATTAGAGTATATAAAGTTATGTAACACATAGTCCTAAACCCCATAATAAAGGAGATATTCATTATTTAAAACAAATAATAATAAAAAATATCAAGTATAACACACCCTAAGGTATGACGTAGACACCTACTACTTTCACGCAGACGCACTTACCTAGGTGCCTCGTGTGATATCGGAGCGATTCGTGAAGTGTCATGCTCGCTCCCTGTTTCTCAACTTTGATATTAATATGATTCGCTTACTCTCTGAAGTAAAGGCTTGACCATAAAGAAACACGCTATTACTATGATTTAATTTGTATTGAAAAAGTGGGTCAATTTAAACACACATTTCGACCCATGTTAATTTAACGTTATTTACTCGTACTGTCGTTAAGAATACGTGGTTTAAATCTTTCGGGTTATTCAGGCCAACGGTGTATAAAAGTAATAGCCATTCGTGTAAGTAAGGCTTCACTTACGATTTAAGTACCTACTATTCGTTAATTTGTGACGAAATAAATTTATGTATGTGGTGGGTTTATGCCCAGAATCCGACTGGATAAAGACCATTCTCACACCTATGCTGCTGCCAAACAGCATTATTTTACATCGCTGTGTTCTGGTTTAAAGGGTGAAATTACAGAGCATTAAGCATAAGAACTGATACTTTAGGATCGGCGACGCGGGCGTGTTGCCTTGGCAACACAAGCGTCCATAATCTGCGGTTGCCGCTCTCAGACGATTAATCATAAAAAAGTTGAATCTACAAGAAGCCTTATATAACTTGTAGATGTCACGTGCCCGAGTGCGAGAACAAGACGGGCGCCCCCGCCACCGCCGAGGCCTGGCAGCCGGAGTGGGTGGGCTGGGCGCTGCCCAGCGACTCGCGCTGCCACCGCTGGCAGCCGAAGGCCGGCGCCGGCGCCTGCATGCAGGACTCCTTCGACAACGCGTCGCGGCTCGACTGCGACGCCTTCGTGTACCAGACCGGCAGCAGCATCGTCGCAGAGGTCAGACTCTTTGATATTGTGACCTGCCTTTAACTTCTTTCTTTATCTTTTCAGATGCTAAAGTTGATACGAGCGAAGATACCTGGAGGGATAATGTGGATATATCTGGAGTTTTTTTCTAGACTTGTTTCTTAGATCATTACCAGCTAGAAACTTATTAACTTCTGTATAACCAAACAAGTATTAATTAGGTGGTTGAAGTACGAGTGGTGTTGAAACTCCTGAATCGAACTCCCCATTTTTTGACTTTCTTTTAGGAATGAATGCTTCTGGAAAGTCCTGTGCTTGTTGTAAATATAGATGCTTAAAACTTCATATGCTAAATATAGGTGCAATAAATGTACTGGTGGTGTGCCATGACCTTAAATCTAGTTTATTATGTTATTGAAGTTACGTGTTGAAATTGTTTGGTTGCTAACGAGGTGTACATGTTTCGCTTCACAGAGGCTTTTGTTTGCAGTTTGATTTGGGATGCCAAGAATGGAAGCGCTCGCTGGTGGGCACCGTCCACAACGTCGGCATGCTCATTTCGCTGCCCATCATGGGATTTGTTTCAGATAAGTAAGTTTCTAAATCTTCTTTTACTTTGCTGGTAAAGTTCTTTAATTTTACAGCGCAGGTGTTAATAGAGTATGATTAATGCAGATGGGGTCGAAGAGCCGCTTTGATAGCGAGTGGGTGCGGCGCGGGAGTGCTGGGGCTCGTCAAGTCCTTCGTCAGCTCCTATCCCGCGTACCTGGCGGCGGAGCTCCTCGAGACGGTGTGTGGGGCCAGCGTGTACCCGGCCGCTTTCGTGCTGAGTACGTTCTAATGTTTATGCATTCGTTTTCTATGTAATTAAATTGCTATATTATATTTTATTGACAAACTTTTTAACTTCTTTCAGTGATTGAATGGCTGGGAGTTGAACAAAGAATTTTAGCTAGCCTGGTGCTAGGTATACCACTGGCGATGGGTGCTGCTACCTTGTCATTACTGGATTACCTGACAGGATACTGGAGGATCTGGGCCAGATTCGCTTACCCACCTTCCTTCTTATTGTTGCTGTACCCGTGGCTCCTGCCAGAGAGTGTCAGGTGGCTCACCATCCAGGGACGGCTGGCCGAGGCCGTGCAGGTCATAAAAAGAGCCGCAAAGTATAACAGAGTCAACATTCCTCAAGACGGACTGGAGAAGATGCTGCTCAATGAAGCTGAGCAACATAACAACAAAGTAGAAGAGATTATTGAAGATGAGAGCTTATTTAGAGCTTTGATCAAGTAAGTGTACTTGTTAGTTTCTAGTATTACGTTACTACGTTGTATTTTTGAGGCAAATCTGCTGTCTGCTGTAGGTGACCACGGTCAGCTCATTTGCCGGTATGCTAACATAAAAAAATGTTTGCCAACCAGATACTCCGCTCTCCGCCGTCGCCTATGCGTGTGCTTCGTGTGGTGGGCGTCGGCGGTGTTCGTGTTCTACGGGCTGGCGGTGCAGGCGCACGCACTGGCAGGCTCGGCGCACGCCAACTACGCGCTGGTGGCGAGCGCGGAGCTGCCGGCGCTTCTGGCCAACACGCTGCTGCTGGACCGCGTGGGCCGCCGCCCGCTGCTCACGGCCGCGCTGCTCGTCACCGCCGCCGCGCTCATTGCCATCCCCTGCCTGCCCGACTGTGAGTAGAACAAGTTTTTTTAATAAGAAGCTGACACATAGGTAAATAAAAAATAAAAAAACAGGAGAAAAAGGAAACGAAGTGCGTGATGGAAATGGCACAAATAATGTGCCCTGTCTCAGCAACGATGACATCAGAGTCATCATCATCATCTCATTTTATATTCCCACTGTTAGGGCACGAGCCTTCCCTATGGATGGATAGGGAGGACGGGTCATAAACCACCACGCGGGCCCAGTGCGGTGACCGCACCGTTGTTAACGACTGCTAGTACTAGTGCAGTAGACACCAATGGCTTTACTTGCTTTCCGAAGCACGGAGGAACTCCAGATTATACATTTTTGGTCACCTATCCTTTGACCTGCATCTGCGAAAGTTGCTTTACATTAGCAATCGCAGACCGGACGCGTTAACCAGCGCAGTGGTTAACGCGTCCGGTCTGCGAATTTCTCAAGACAGCAGACACACACATAACTATATTATAAATAAAGGAAAAAATATATAATTGAAAAGAAAAAAGAGGAGTAAAGGAATACGAAGAGCGTGAAAGTAATGGTACAGATAATGGGCCCTGTCTCAGCATACCATCAGAATATTACTTCGGACAAAAGCAACTAGCTAAAAGGAAACTTTTATTTGAACTATGAGAAAAATGCCAGAATCAGGTTACTGAGACACGATTATTTAAAAATAGCAGTGTAGTAAACTTTTGTGACTAAAATAGAAAAAATATATAGAGTTCACATAATCTACGTAGGTATTGGTTTTACAAATATTTTCTAATTATTTAAACATATCCGTTTGAGTGTGTATGGTGAAGCTGCGGTAGGTGCACGATTCATTCGTCCTGTTTCTCCCGGCTTCATTGACAAAATGTCTAGCGCCACTAATTTAACTGGTTTGACAGTCAGTTAAGTCACACTTTCCTGTAACATTATTTATGTACTATAAACTGCTTATATTAGTGGCGAGGCTGAGGCTTACTAAGTAGATGTTTGTTGGGTGTTAAGGTGTGCGTAATGATGTCTTATATAAAAGCCTAACATGGCGCTGTGGCACAACCGGTCACGCTGCTTCTCCTGTTTATGGTCACGACAACCCATTATGTTTATTACCATAATTTAAATATACCATGTGTTTAAATTAATAGTATTTGGTTAACTGGTGAATAATTTAAGGTTTAAATGTTTCCCTTTATTATAATAATGTATGATATAGGTACTATACGGTACGGCGCCGGTGGCGTTGAATTGCTAAAGTCGTCTAGCTTAGGTGGTTTTCAAATCAAATCAAATTCTTTATTGCTAACTAAGTGTATAACATGTTGTACATTTATGAGATATAAGAATTATTTTCTTAATATGTCACATAAGTAGCCTGTTTTAATGTCTCACTGCTGGGCAAAAGCCTTCCCTCTACACGTCTCTCATTTGTTCTAACAAAAAGTTATTAATGTTCACATATTTTAATTATAATATAGACTTCCCCGAAGTTAAAAGAATCTTTCTTCTTCAAAGTCTGTAACAAATAATTACTTAATGACCAAAAATGTATCATCTCAAGCTCCTTTTTTGGCAATTAGCTGTTGGCCTTAGTCTTCACCGTACGAGGACTTCACAGGACTACGAGGTCAGCTGTGTATGTAGTCTAACCCTGAATACAGACACAATAGAATTTTAATTGTTTATGGCACTGATCAGTGCTCGCAGCAGATTACAGGTTAAAGATGTAGCCTCTGATTATTGGTATTGGAAGCAAGTGTGGTGAGTTATTTTTCGATCCCCTCATATGAAGACATTCGTTTGAGAACTAACTCAGCTGTAGGACGTTTATAGGCTGATGATGATGATGGGTCCCAAGTCCCAAGGAGATTAGAAGACTGTTGTTGTGACGTAACGTGTTTGTGTATTGCAGCGAGCAGCGGCGCGGGCACCGGGCTGTACCTGGTGGGCAAGATGGGCGCGACCATGTCTCTGAACGCACTGTACGTGTACACGGCGGAACTGTTCCCCACCAGGGCGCGTCACCGGCTGCTGGCCGCCTGCTCCACCATGGGCCGGCTCGGGGCCATCCTGGCGCCACTCACTCCTCTACTGGTAACCACCTGCTGCTGTTCTCCTAAGAGTTTTGTAACTTGGAGCCGCTTGGCTAATGTTGGAAATGGCGGTAAATCCGAATGTGGCATGGCTATGCTTTCGACTAAGAACTTTTTTTTCTTGACAAGAGAAAATGCTATCTTGAGCATATATCAGGGCTAAAGTCCGGCCAGGATCCCGGATTATGTGGGACTCTTTCTCCCATTTTCACCCGTTCGAAAAGCACACAGGGGTAGATGTTATTTTCGTAATAAACTTACGGTAATTACTTGTTTGATAAAACAGATGACCATTTTCTCAGCAGGCTGTCTGTTAGACATAGGCCACACCGAAATTATCGGGAATAGAAGAAACTACAAAGATAATACAATAACATTTATTTTCATTGTTTTTCGAAGTATTCTCCTTGACAATCAATGCACCTTTGCATTTGTTCAAACTAATTCTTGTAACAGTAATTCCAGTCTGAAGTGAACATAGGCATCGAAACGGCCGATTTGTAAGCTTTGACTGATTCTTCTGGACCTTGAAACCGTTGACCACGTAGCAAATCTTTAGTTCTTGGGAATGTAAAGTAATCATTGGGGCTTAGGTCAGGGCTGTATGGAAGAGGGCCCAGCAACTCCACGTTTTCCTGAATTAAAAACGCGATTGTTTGCCGAGCGGTGTGGTAGCTCGCATTATCGTGGTGAAGGATTACGGAACGATTCGGATTACTTTTATGAAGTTCTCGTATGACTTCCGGCAAACAAACTGTTGTGTACCAATTAAAAGTAACCGTTCTCCGTTCCTGTAAAGGAATCGTAGCCATATGTCCGGTTTTTGATACAAACGAAGCGACCATTTTTTTCAACATTGAAACAGTCGATTGGTGTTTTCTTTCGGGCTTATATGAATAAATCCACGATTCATCACCGACGACCGAGATGATATTATATTGTAAACAGCACTTGAGCTCCCTCTATCGAACCGTTGCAGAGCAGGCCGACACCAATTAACACGAGCCGACTTTTGTACTTCGGTCAAATGATGGGGCACCCAGCGGGAAACTAACTTCCTGACACCCAGTTCTCATGCAATATTATTTGAATGGCTGTCATACCAATGCTGAGAAAAGCCCGTATCTGCTCGCATGTCACATGTCTATCTTCTTGTATTAATTGGCGTACAGCATCGATGTTTTCTTGTGTTTCCGCTGTTTTTGGCCGACCAGTAGAGAGGGAACTGTGGTAAGAGATGAACGTCCTCGACGAAACTCAGAACACCAGCGATATATAGTCGTTTTACTTGGTGCTTCAAGTTCATAAATAGAAACAAACTCGGCAAGACATTGTTATTGAGATAAACCTCGGCGAAAGTTGTGAAAAATTATCTCACGGAAATGTTCCCGCGTAAGCTCCATTTTCTAACTGACTTCTTAATTTAAAATTAATACCACTCTTTTTTTTGATATTGTTTTTTTTTTCAAAAATGGATTTAAGTTCTAAAGAATACTAAATTCCAAATACCAAAAAGATTTTAAGTCTAATTTATTCAAAAGTATTCTATTCCTGATCTTTTCAGTATGGCCCTCGTAGATAGGCGACTGTTTTTAAAATTTTTAAATTTATTATTCAGTTATTTTTACAAAACACAGCTTAGTACATTACTATAGTCCTGACACGGAAACCTTATAAGGATAATGTACTCAAACAGATATCTGCCTACGTAAGCGTAGACTCTGAGCCAAGTTCTAATTTTGTTCACACAATGGCGCTAATATAACTCGGCGACATACCGTCAATAGTCCTACTACATTCTATCGTGTCTAGGTGTCATGGCGACCGTTCAGATTCGCTGTGTCACCGCACAGCTGTTAAAGTAGATCACAATGCAATCTTCGTACCTACCTGCAAAGTTGCAAGTTGCTTGTTACGGCGGTCGCGGGAACAGCTCGCGCAATTAGCTGGCTTAAGCTGTGGGTACTTAGACAAGCGTGGGCAGCTGCGACCAGTCGGCCTCTCTCAGGGTACTTAAGCAAGCGCCGGTCGTTTCGCAACCCGTAAAGTTATAAATAAATAGCTTAGCGCATGCCGTTGGTACGTTATACAAATCTATTCTATAAATAATAGTCTAATACTTCGAGTGGATAACTAATTCAGCTATAAAAACCCATTTTAGTTAATATGTTAATGTTACAAGTATTAATTTCTATTTTAAAATGTAGTATTTTAGCTTTAAACTTATCGGTATTTTTGTAAAAAAAATATCTTAAAAATAAACAAATTAATGAAGATGATTACAAGTTATAACAGCCTCTTTGGTCTGGTTGACCAATCACATCAGGACTTAACATCCATAGGTCTATTTCAACTCGGTTCATTTCTATCTGTCGTTAGAACAACAATGTTGGTAGCATTTTTGTGTTCCAACAGTAAGACGTAATACCTACGAGTATGTATATCCAGTTCCTCAGTAGTAGAGGTTGTCGAGTAACCTCGCACTTTATTTGACATCTCGATAAATGAATCTTTCATCTCCATCATCCCAAAAGGTGAGATAAAGGCTTTACGGGCAAGCTTGGCTCGGGGCAGTGTAAAAAAAGTGAACTAGAGCAATATAAAAAGGAAAAGTAAAAAGCGCGTAGCACTGTAAACAACAACTTTAAAAGTAGCAACACTGCTATACGCGCCCCTAAAGTTTATACCGACACCCCCTACCAAGCGTTAGGTTACAAACAGATAACAGACGACAGACGACAGACGACAGACGACAGACGACAGACGACAGACGACAGACGACAGACGACAGACGACAGACGACAGACGACAGACGACTAACTCGCACAAGGGACCATCTACGTCAGGTCATAACGCCAGATCAGGACGCGCCGGATCGCATTCTTCATCCGGTACTTTTAAGACTAGTGTCTAGTTGCACCGTGGACACGTATAGTCCTGCAATGTGGGGACGCTCCATATATGAAATCACTCCGGCACCATTTATGGGATTTCGGGTTTCCAATGTTTATATGAGTATTAGGGTTCTATTGCAGATTCGTAGGTATTACAACCTCATTCCCCAAATATGGGCATGTCTCAAGTTATGTTATGGATAGTTTCTTGTTCGCTAGTAATACAGTAAGGGGCAAGCGACTCATACACTACAGTCCACTACCTAATATCCAGATAGGTTACCGGAGCTGTAAGCTCGCTCACTTGTTTAATAAGAGCAATGTGAATAGCGTGGTGGTGTCGTTGCAGGCGGTGTACCGCTGGTGGCTGCCGACGGCGCTGTTCGGCGCGCTGCCGCTGCTGAGCGCGGCGCTGACGCGGCTGGTGCCCGACACGCTGCACCGGCGGCTGCCCGACTCCTTCGCCGACCTCGAGCCCGCGCCGCCCGCCGCCGAGGACTCGCCCGCCGCCGCCGCCGCCGCCGCCGCTGAGACAGCGTAGGCACGACATAAGGACACTGCAGAGGGTAAGCTTAATACATGTCGCGCTCGAAAAACGCACACGCAGACAACCCCCCGATCCGGTCCGATCCGAACCCCTCGGAGAATCTAGTAGGCACGGGAACACGGGATTCTTTTATTTTATTTTTTTTCTTAAAAAAATGTTTACAATGGTATTTTGTGCTAATAGTAATACTCTGCCAAACCGTAAAACGGTTTGTCGGCAGCGTTCTCGTGGGCACTTAGTACGTTTTATAGAAAAATATTAACAATAATGTACTAAATAATTAAAATTAACTTACAGAACTTATTGATCGATATTTCTAAGACACTATTTGACTATGTGCCTCTAGTTTGTCAAACTATGAACACATGGTCAAATAATGCCTTCGTAAAATACTCTTTAAGCAATTTCTTATTATGGTATCACATTTGGCCAATATTGGTTTTGGTAATGCATTTAGTAGAGTTGGGGTCGGCCAACGTTGATGGCTGCCAATGTGATGCCGTTCCTTCTAAAAAACCTCCGAAGGTGATTCGTTTCACACGGCTCGAGTAACCCTTTAAATATCTCGCTGCCCCCAAAAAAGCCTGGTGAAGCTGTAAATGCCGTTTGACGCAATCAGCAAACTATCTCTAAAAAAACATAGACAACCTCTGTCGGACACGGAATCCGCAACAACCGCGCTCTGACTTTTCCGAGCTGAGTGCTTAAGTGAGTTTAGTTTACTATCCGTATTAATTCGATTACTTTAATTGCACGGCATTTATGCAGCGCCTCCTGGTGGAATACGTGGAGAGTTAATTGCCATATAAATTCTCGTTTTTGTCAATGTGATCGAATTGCTAATGAAACTCGCAGTAGGCACCCGTTCCGAGAACCGAGATGCGTGTCCGTGCGGCTCTGTGTGCGTTCGTTGATCGAGCGCGTTTGTTTAAGCTTACTTTCTGGGTCTCCTTATTTTGTGGCGTAGGTGGTCTGCGGCGCGGCGGCCTAGCCTAGCATTAATATTATCATATTCGTGAAGTTAAACTAAAACTAGGCGTTAGCAGCTACGAAAAATTGTAAAAAATTATTACAGCGCCACAACGTTCGTAAATGGAACTAACAATAGAATGTATGATGATAGCAGTGTGTACGTTACGATTTTTTATGGATATCCGTGCTCTACCCAACTACTGCTGACATAGCGGAACAGTTTAAATAAGATGTTTAATACATATAAACTAAAATTTGTACTTGAAAATAAGAAGAGCGGCTCAGGTGGGCAAACGACGCAACTGATAGCGTATAAAACAAGCATTATTTAAATAAATTCAAAAGGAGAACCAATGTCTGCATAGCTCAGTTGGGAGAGCTGACGATGTTGCCACGGATTGTTAACCAAAGTTCATGGTTTCGAGTCCCATCTGAGGCAGTCGTCTTATAAAGATAGCATTGTAATGCGAAATACCTATATAAAGCACAAGTGTAAAAAGCCTTTGCTAAGCAATTATTTAATATCTAAACAAACAAAAGCTATTGTTTATTAGTACAACAGCATTTGTAGGACGTCTCTAAGCCGTCGCCTACTGGTTGCTGAGGCTGAGCTTCAAGTTGTAGGATGTTGTCGACAAAGCCGCCCGGAAAATGTAGCGCGAACAATTACACAGTGACTAGTTCGTTTTTTTGTTTAAGAAGTTAGCTATTATATTAAGAAAAAAATAATTAATTGTATAGGTATAGAAAATGCTGTTCAAAACAGTCATTTAAGTTAAAAGATCCAAGTTAAGATAAGAGATTACTACATTTTATAAAGATTATCATTAGGAAAATTGCGAATTAGATTCGCATTCCTACAGTTACTGTATAGCGAACTTGTTTTTAAATAAATAATATATAAGTATCTCAAGTTCTGATGCGAATTTAAATAAAAAAGACATTAGTTAACAGCGGACACCAATAAGAATATATTAAGTAAGAGACAGACAGCTCAATTAAATAAAGAAATAAATAAATATATGTACCCAGTGCTTCTATTTTATTAAGTAGGTAATCATCACATTTCTGAATACAACCGAATATTAATTTCCATGTCTAAGATAATTAAATTGTATGTCAGGTGTACGTTCGTATTGCGTATGTGCGTAGTAATTAATCCATATTTATGTTATGAAACGTAAGACATGTTTTTTAAAACTATATAAACCATTTCCTTAAAATAATGTGTGAAATTACTACAATACCTTTTATATTATATATAATTATGTTAAAAGTATTTTAAAACTGTTTTGTAACTTCAATATGTTGAACCAATAATGCGGTCGTGATTTTTAGTTTAATTTGTTTGTGCTAAGCACGCCATCGGATCTATTGAAAAGTCGAAAAGGCTACAAGTACAACTTGTTTATCTATAAGCTAGATAAGTATTTTAACTGAATATAACTTCTTTTCTAAGTTATGATAGAATTGTTAGTAAATCACCATGACCAGCTCGTTTTATGCTCCTACTGCTGGGCCACGATCCTTCCCTATGGGTGGATAGAAAGAACGGGCCATAAAACGCCACGCGAGCCCAGTGCGGTGCGGTAGTTGTTAACGACTGCCAACGGCTTTACGTGCCTTCCGAAACACGGAAGTTCTCTAAATGATAGATTTATGGTCACCCATCCGATGACTGGCCTTTGCGAAATTGGCTTAACTTTAGCAATCGCGGACCGGGCGCGGTAACCGCTGCGCCATCGAGCTTCTTGAGTATTGTAAGTAAAACTAGATATATTATCTTGCATTGTTAAGTCTTTAATCGCCGTGGTGGTAACCGGTGACCGACAAACAATACATTTTCTATTGTGTCTGATTTTGCGGCAGTCTACGTGTTAAATAACTGTCCAAAGGATTACTTTTCAGCAGTTCTTTTGCAGTTGATGCAATCATGGACTAAGGATTATTAAAATACTTATTATAATCAAACCAGCCCGATGGTCAATCACCACTTGTGTGGTCAATATTCACCAGTGACTCATTGGCTGGTGTGATGCTAAGAATAATGAACTGTAAATTATATGATTTTTTTAAAATATATTATTCTTACTTACCAAATAATCTTTCATGGGAAGTGTTTGTTAATAGCGCCTTATAAAGTTTAACGTGAAACACGTCTATGATGTCAATTGCTCTTCCTGAACGAAAGATAAAATGTACAAGTAACTAATTATTATACACAAGATACTATTATACTAATGAAAAGCTCAAGGTTGTATGGTTGTATGTGGTGTAAGTACCTAATAATATTTTTTGTACATATCAGCTGTTTTATTTTAGCATCTCTACTACTTCGACGGACTCTATCGACAGCTTAAAACCTCCAAATGCTGTATGTTCAGAGTAAACAAATACAGATCAACAGAAAGAAAGGTTTCATTTTCAGATAGCATATTTTTTGCACACTTGTTCATTAATTATAGAGTAAGTAGGGCTTATCCGGCTGTGGTAAATACTCTAACTCAAATAACTAAATGTGTAAAGCAGGGAATAAAGTAAAAATGAGAAAACAATGTATGCACGTCGCAATGACGGCAATTCATCATCATCATCATCGTCATCAGCCTACTAGCCCACTGCTGGACATAGGCCTCTCCAAGTGCACGTCACCGAGCACGATACGGTAAAAATATTTCCGGACGTTGGAGGTGATGACCTGACCACTTTACCCCCGTCTCTAAATAGCTTGTGTTTGATGTTTGCCGCTGCTAATGGAAATACAAAAAGCTAACGAGTACTGAGCTGCTCACTAACAAATCCTGTTATTCGTTACAAAGTAACTTATCTATCGTGTAAAATCAAAACACTATAATTGCTGCTACAGTGTTTTGACTTTACAACTTTTATTACACAATAAAAGCACAATAAAAGTTATAAAGCAAAAACACTGTATCTCAAATAACAGCGTTTTGGCTTGATACTTGATAGCTATCAACATGTTTTTGGTGCGCGCTTCCATTTGAGCCAAGAAATATTTTGCTCGAGCAAGCACCGACCGCTCGCTTGAAACATTGTTTTACTTTACAGCCAGACTATCAATTAACATTAATGAAGTAGGTTTTCATTTATCATTATTCAAAAAAGTTCCTATTAAGCTCGTCAATATGCCTATCCAACAATGAAATATATTATCATAGGTACTCAATAATCATGAACGTTCGTTAATGTCTCCGAGTAAGGCACTTAATTTTTTTACATATAAATAAGGGTATACTCTACGGCAGAGTTACGTCCAAGTACACACGCCTGCACATCCAAACAGTCAAATTTCTTCAATTGTCTTGAACTTTATGTATATGGCACAAAGTTGAACATTTATTGAAGAAATTCGAATTTTTTTTTTTTACCTTTTTTTTTTTTACATTTTTATTTTTTTATTTTTTACATTTTTTATTTTTTTTTGTGCAGGCGTCTGTACTGCATTATAAGTCGACTAGCTGTGCCCCGCGGTTTCACTCGCGTAAATATTTTATCGTTTTTGCAACATTTTTCAATGCTTCTCCACTCCTATTAGTCATAGCCGACGACCGACGACGATAGGACGACCTCCTTGGTCGATTGGCTTGCACACAGGTTTTCATGGTGTCGCCATCTCTGAGGTCCCGGGTTCGATCCCCGGTCGGGTCAATTTAGAAATACCTGTTTTTCTAAATTGTTTCGGGTCTGGGTGTTTCCTATGTATAATAAGTATGTATTTAAGTATATTAAGTATGTTTATCCGTTGTCTAGTTAACTATTTTATCGAGTTTCTTAAGGAAGCTCTTGTTGGGGCTAGATAATTGGTGTGAGTGTGGGAAACATTTTATTTATTTATTTATTTATAGCCTGATGTAATATAGCCTATATATAGCCTTCCTCAATAAATGGACTATTCAACAAAAAATATTTTTTTCAATTCGAACCAGTAGTTCCTGAGATTAGTGCGTTCAACCAACCAAACAAACAAACTCTTCAGCTTTATAATATAAGTAAAGATAACAGCAGCGAGGAGTCGAAGCCTCGGCAGCTCAATTAGATGAGTAGTTGTACATATTCAGAAAAGTCAGAAAGATCCACCAATGAGGCAAACTTTTCAAGTTGTATTTAATTTTCAACTTAGTTAACTATAACAAGTTGTAGAGGATGTCGCGTTACTATAAAAAAAAACTTGTAAGGTGTATATAAATTGCCTAACAACAGTAGATTTTTGCATTATCCTGTGGTCGATCCATTAGTAAGTACAGAATATAACGTTCCGACGCTCTTCATTTATGTATTTACATTTTTTATATATGTATATGGTTACTTTTTATTAACTACAAATATTTTGACAAAACATCTAATTCTATCAGAAAAATAAGACCCTTGCATTTTAAAAAAATCAGGCTAGTTTTTTTTTACTTTTCCTGACACAAAAATTGTAATATTTTTAAGAGCGGCCTCTCTGTCGGTTTTTTTGATTGAAACTATGGGCACGTGTAAGCGGTGGTGAAGGCATTGCGGCCTCTCTGTTTCGGCTCCTTTGAATTTAAACTACCGAAAGTGCTTTATTTTTATTTTTAATCGTAATGTCTTTAGGCGTTTTTCTTGAAAACTAGCGTATAAAAATTTAAGGTTTTTTCATAAAAATAGTTTATATACATATGTTGTTGAATTTATCCTCAAAATATTTGCAGTTGATAAAATGTGACCTTATACATATTATTGGCGTGTAGTGTGCCAACGCTAATGTTTCCTCATTTCCCCCAACTGGCACTAACAATCATATACCTGGACCTAACAAAGAAGTTATGCAATGTTTTTTTTTCGAGTGCTCTGCTGTAGGCCGGCATCAAACTGTCACTCGGCTCCGCTGCGCCATATTTTGGACATTGTTGTTTATGAAATGGTAAAGCACGGCCTGTCGGTCGGCTCAGGCTATTGCAATGATACCAACATCAATCAACACGTTATGATGACGCTACCGATGAGCACGTGTGGCCAGCGGGACCGCGGCGTCAGTGTGTGGACGCACACAGCAAAAACTAGTATTGTTTGTTGAAAAATCAGGCTGGAAACACACACTCGTGATTTTAAGTCTTCAGATGAGCAAGTTCAACATAAATGGTGCCAGTTGTAACATAAAAACCTAAGTTAGGTTCGATGTAATCAAATGTCCAACAATTTACAAACCCGACTGATATTTACATAAGGGTATATTATAGAGTGAAATATAACCTCCAGTGCTCCAAATAAAAAACTATGTACCGTGACTGATCGATGGTGCAATTCAATGAAGCGGGACCGCGAGCGGAGTCGCCGGCGCACACTATGCTCCGCGGCCCTGACCCGGCCGTGCTTTCTAGCGCATTGTGCTCCAAATGTCCTCAGGGTCCGTCGGGCCATCGGCAGTCAGTGCCGCCGCCGACGCTTGACAAGTCAACACCCACTATGAGTGACGCCAAAGACACCGCCAGTGCGCCGGCGCCGGTTAAAAGTGCTACCAATACTAATGAAACAAAAGATGGAACAGTTCCACCGAATAAGGAAGGGAAACCAGTGAAGGATAGTAAAGACGGTTCCAGAGCTGGTGTAGCAATGAAGGCGGGTGTGGAAGCAGGCAGGGGCGGTGCGCAGGCGTCGCTGTCGTGCGGGGTGGACGCGGACGGCGTGCTGCGCCAGCTGGGCCAGGCGGGGCGCTTCCACCTGCGGGTGTACGCGCTGGTGGCGCTGGCGGCGGTGCAGGTGGGCTTGCTGCACACCACCTACATCTTCCTCGCGGCTGACGTGCCCTACAGGTCAGTACTTACCAATACCATGCAGTGCCTGAGTAGTTAAGGATTTCGGGTGAAGTGCGCTTCCACCTTCGGCCTCACATCACTTAACATCAGGTGAGTGATAGGCCAAGTGCTTACCTGTAAGATATATAAAAAACCGGTCAAGTGCGAGTCGGACTCGCGCACGAAGGGTCCGTTATTATTATCTATAAAAATATTTCAAGTTTCTACCTGTTATCGTTAATAAGGCCAAGAAAAAAATTGGAAAAAAATCACGTTTGTTGTATGGGAGCCTCCCTTAAATATTTGTTTTATTTTAATTTAATTATTTATTTTTAAAGTGAATTATATAACGAAGTGTTCTGTGAATATTTCAAGCGTCTACCTGTTGCCGTTATCAATATCGAGCAAAAACGAGCAAAAAAATCACGTTTGTTGTATGGGAGCCCCCTTAAATATTTATTTTATTCTGTTTTTTAGTATTTGTTGTTATAGCGGCAACAGAAATAGGTACTTACATCATCTCATCATCTGTTTAAATATCACGGTTCATGAGATACTGCCTGGTGACAGACGGACAGACAGACAGACAGACGGTCGGACGGCGGAGTCTTAATAAGTTTTACCCTTTGGGTACGGAACCCTAAAAACTGCTCTTTTCTTGGCTTCATATCTTCCCGGTTCAAAAATCAGCCGTGTATGAACCAACATTGAAAAGAGTTTTTAAATGATTCTTATGATTTGTGTTTTTATACTAGCATTAGGATAACATACTCGTAATCTAAAAGTCATTGCCAACGGCAACGGTAGAATAACTACCAACCTGTCCAGATATTTTTATCTAAATAAACCATCACGCAGAATCCAATTTTTTTAGGTTTGTTAAAACACAATGAAATAGAAATAATAAGTATAGAAAAATAGTAAATAGCCTATAACTGTCCCACTGCTGGGCAAAGGCGTCCATCATTGAAATCAAGTCATCGCTAAAACTGATGGGTAATGGCTTAATCACCACGCTTGCCAAACGCGCGTTGGTAATCACAAACCCGGCCCTACATTGAAAAATCCGAAACACAATTTGCCTGATCTGGGAATTGAACCCGGGACCTTTCGGGTATCGGGCCGAGCGTTTTGCCACTCGGCCACCGAGGCGTCAATAGAAATAGAAAAAACATCTTTAGTTGATACATACATCACACATATAAAAGTTTTAAAGTATTTCGGAAGAGGCATATTATGCCGTCCCGGTGGACGTCGTTAGTCGATGGGGCAAATCAATTGGGTAAAATGGAATAACCCGTCGTTAGGAGACAGTCGTAAAATACCACCAACCCGAATTGGGCACGCGTGGTGGGTCATAGCCTGCTTGCTCCTTGTGCTTTGGGAAGACGAAGACGCAGAGAGATGACGGCTGATGATGAGTTTGAAGATACTCACGCTGTGTGTTGTACAATGAACTGGAGATTTGTAATAATGCCTTAGTCATAATTATAGCAAAAGTGCCGCATGAAGTATGTGAAAAACAAGGCGTGGAACTTCCCAAAAAAGCTGTGGCTTTCCACACGCTGGTTCTCGCTCTTCCTCATGCTTAGTTCCGACTTTCTACAATGAGGCAAGAGATGTTCGTCTTAATATGTTTAATGTATTTCCCCAAAGACAAGGATGCTTTGATAAGGAAACTTTTGCGAAGAAACTCATAAAAAACATAGTTTAAACTGGTTTAAACAGTGTAGTTATTTCGTAACACCTACATGATAATTATGTAATATTTTTATTATATCAATATTTAAGTAGTGATATTTAACTTTTACATACATTTGCTTGTACATACATAGGTACACGTTGTACGTACATACATTTGATTTTATATTGTAACAATTATTTGTCACAGGTAAATTAGATTGTTTTGTGGTCGGTGAATATGCGCATAGACTTAAATATACTAAAGAAAGCATAACCAAGAAGTTCATGTAACTATAGTTCTAACCTGTGAACTAAACAGTAACTAAACACCTTGATATCAAAACACTGCTCCATACTGTCCTGATTTTACTTTATAGTGTAATTTTGGTCATATTTAATTTCAAAGTCACCAGTAAGATTTAAAAGTAGGTACTATTATAAAATTTAGGGGATATTTAAAAGAAAATTCATTTATCTGTGCTTGATATACGAACTCGATACAACGACGTGACCTTTAGTGATAATAATGTTGCACCAAATGTTATTATTATGCCGCCAATCAAAGAACCGGACCATCATCCCACGGAACGTAACCGCGAACCTTAACAATCCCGTGCGAATATACACGATCAGCCATACCACCACGCGGCATCCAAAGCACCACACTAAACTTAATTTTGGATCATTCTCAATAGAGTACATTTGATTTTGCCCTTTGTAGTTGTGTTAGTGTACTTTGACGAGTTACTCGTATCAATGAAAATCCCCAGTTTAAAAAAAAAATCTTTAAATAAGAAAGTTAATTTAAAAAGCTTAAAAGTTAGCCAAAGGCAAGTAGACCCTTCTACCTGAGTAAACTATATAGTGAATTTCAGCTACGATTTAATGTTCACGTTCTTTAATCCCATAACTACCTGTTTCTAGACTTAGATACATACTTATAATACTAATGTAATCCTAAGTACTCACTAACCAGACGCCATACAATAAACATTCGACCATACACAAAACACCTCTTTAATCCCTTCCCATGGACCCTCTGCTAGGCTTCCACCATCATGCATCACTCATAGAACCCATTTTTTTGGAGAGAGATTGCTGATTTGCATTTTCAGCGTCACCGGACTTTTTTAGGGGCGGCGAAAAACTTAAAGGGTTCCTCAAGCAGTGTGAAGCGAAGCACCGGCACCGTCAGGGGATTTCTAGATAGAATGGCATTGCACGCACTCATGCGTGTCCTCGTTTCCTACTAGATTTTCCGAGAGATTCGGAGGGATTCGGATCGGATCGAAAATGATAGCACCCATAGATTTTTTTTTCGTTTCAGCCATCAACTATGGCTTTGTGCGATTAGCACATTTAGCCAGTGTCAAAGTATTTTTTCTTACAAGTAATACATTAATAAATAATATGTCTTTCCTGTATCATCATCTCAGCCAAAAGACGTCCACTGCTGGACAAAGACCTCCCCCAAAGATATGGGGGGAGATGATGATGATGAAATGAATGAAGTGAGAAATGATATACCCCCCAACCCCTCGAGTATCTCAGTAAAAATGTGGGGCTTTACTAAGTCCTCGGGCGGACTTCTTGAGAGAATTTGAAAAGTGACGCTGCACTGTTTTGTTTCATTTGCCAACATTCATGCACACTCACGAACACTTAACGGTTAATAATCCACCATTATTACACATTATTTTTCGACATAACAGAAATTTTAGAAAATAAAACAAAACCGCAGACATGACTCTTCAATTTCCCGCCAAGAAACACCCATATATTAAAGACGACCGAGCAACTCGTACTTCATTATATGGAGACACTTGTAATAAAGTACGAGTTACAGTTTGGTTTAGTAAGGACTCGTGTTGTGTTTTGCCATGCCTGCAATTCACTGTCCTCATAGCACGTTTCAAAAACTTGCTATGTGGTTTTCCATATCACTTAATTTGAGATTACGTATTTTCAATTGGCAATATATGCAGAGTATAATTTGTTTTTATTTCGCAAACACAAACTAATTACCGACTGGAATAGTTATTACGGGCGGTGAACAGTCAGCGATCGATCCATTGTGTTGGTAATGATTGGCTTCTGTTCAATGCTACCTTTCTAGCATTTCGCAAGTTGTCTGTCAAGATGTAGTGGAATGTGTCGGCACTCGAGCTGAGGACGGCGTGTCATAACAGCTCCTGAGGCCGCGGTGAGTTTGCCGATGGCTGTCAAGTGCCATTCACACTCCTCATGGTATGTGTACCACGGACTTCTTTTTGGTTTGTTTTTTATTTCAGCAAACGCAAGAGAACGAAGCGCACTTCACCCGGAATGTGTACATAATATAATTGAACCCTTTCACCGATTGGTTAGGAGTGGAGCAAAGTCAACTATAACTTGTGAACTTGTGGACAAAGTAGCGCCACCTTGTTTATCGCTCGGTACTGATCCGAACACGTCGGAGAATCTAATAGGCGACGGGGACATGCTTCCCCTGCAGAGAATAGCTTTAACGGGGGCGGAGCTACAGAAACCCTCTGATGATGTTCAATCAATCACTACGACTTAAGAAACTTTTAGTCTCTCAGCACCATGGTCCCTCATCATTGTAATCATTAATTTTATGCTCAGTGTAGATATTCACTGGATGCGAGCAGCACAAAACAGGTCGTTGTGGAGATCCTTGGAGGAGGCCTTTGTCTTTATAAACATCTCTTGGCTGAGATGATGATTATGATAGATAGATATCCTAAGCATACCTTTTAAGTACCAGTCGTTAATTTTTTAAATTAATGTTAAGGCTTAATTGAGTTAGGTGTGTGAATTCAACTGTAAATGATGTTAGACACAATATCTATCTTGATCGGTATTCACATTTCTGGATTTAATGCAATGTTATGAATGAAAAAAGTACAAACACACACGCAGGCGAAATGGACACGAAAATTAGACTCTGTCTGGCTTACATTTTGTAGTTTGTGATAAGATAAAATTAAGTAGCTAGCTTGCAGCCGCTTCGTATCGAGATTGTATATTGTAGAGCTCTTACGTAACTATTAAGTAATCTGTGCCCTTACTAACAACTTATGAATAAGCTCCTGCTTCCCAATAAAATTCAATAAAATTTAACAAAGCTTGGACCTCTTTCTTAAGGTCGGATCTTATGTCAGTCATGGCTAGGGTTACCATTTAGGAATTTGAAAAGTCCTGACATTTCGATAAAAGTCCGGACTTTTTAGTTACAAAATGGAAACGTTTCGCAATAGAAGATTTATTGTTTGATCTTTGTTATAGAAGATTTTATATTTTGTTTTTAGATAAATGGGAAGTTAATAAAGATTAAAGACTTATTTGATATTACTTAATATGTAGTCCTAACCCTAACCCTAGTCATGGCGGAAGGAAAAACTGCAGAATATTTTATTTATCCATCACCTACTTCTTCAAGGTTGGCAGGTCATACAATGTTAGCAGCACAATGACTCTGTTAAATGTAGTTATAAACTTCTTTCTTAACAATTTGTTTGATGATAACAGAGACAGACACATAAAAATATAATATTAATGATAACAAATACTACCAAATAAATATGCGCCGGCGCCGCGCAGGCCGCGCCGCCCCGGGCGCATCGATGTCCTGCAGCTGAGATAGCTATATTTTTATTACGTGTACAGCGTGTACTATACGATAAATAACATACTTATATTTAATTAGAATAAATATTATTAATGGGAATTATTACCATGTTTTTTGTTGTGTTTGAGTATCTAATGTAAGTGACCATCATAGTTTAAAAAGTTATAAAATATATTTAAGTTCCGAAAACCTAGTTGTCTTCATAAGAATATTATTTTTATTGCCATTTGGAATGGAATGGATGAATAATCTTCATCATCAACATTACTAGCTCATTTTATGTCAACACTGTTGGGGCACGAAGAATACCAGGCACAATAGAATTTTAATTATTATTAGCCACCTGGTGGTCGATCGACGCTCAAGGGGTTATTGGACTATTTGGTCACGATTTTTTTGTTAGCGTCTTTATTTCGAATAAAGCTGTTTAGTTACTACGCCTATTTTGCTCAATGACTAAAAGACGCCCTGGATGGGTAGAGGGTTAAAAACAAATTGTACTATATAAAGTTGCTTATTTTATATAATTAAATATTAATAAGTAAATGAGTTTAACTGTTATCTATTAAACAAAGGTCATCAGCAATGAGAATCCGGCCAAGTGCGAGTCGGACTCGCGCAGTAAAAGGTTCCGGTCCAAAAAAAATCGATCTCTTTATGAAAGAAAGAAATAAATACATTTATTAGCACACACTAAATACAAGAAAAATTAATTACCTACACAATAAAAAACAAAAACAGAAGACAAAATGTAGCCAAATAGGCCCCAGCCTCAGCACATGCTGCAGCGACATGAGGCCGCTGCAACGCTGCTATTCTGGAAGGGCCTAATCGGTGACGTTACGACAAAATAATTAAGTAATACTTGATTCAAATGTGTAGTTTATATAGGTACGACGGTATACTATAGTTGAAGTTTTCAATTTTTAAACTATCTTGGGTCTATTTCTTAATCAACCGTATTATTTTAATACTTAACAAAATCAACCTTGAATATTGCTATAACATATAATTGCAGTTCATAATTTTGTAGGCTCTATAGATCTATTACGACGGCGAGATTTAACTTCCTAGTCAATGTCTCACATTAAAAGTCTGCGAAAATGACTGTTTTACAGTAATTTTCGCAATTAAAACCTCTTAGGACCGATTTTTCAATCCTCAGATAAGTTTTATCTAACGAATAACATTATCATTGTGACATATTTTCTAAAGAGAATCTGTCATTATGTCAAAATTATTCATTATGAATAAAAAGCTGACAATTAAAAAATCAGCCCTTATTCCGAAATGCGCTTTAAAGTTAAAGATAATTTAAAATCGATTTTGAATTTTGCTAATATATATCATCATATTAATATTATCATATTAGTCAACGATTTGAAATAATGAAAGTATTATTTTTTCAAATAAATTGAAAAATAATAAATTAAAAATTAAGTAGGTACTTCCGAATTGTCCATTTAACGACTATCCATTAAAGACATTTATCTTTTGGCTGTGGAAAAGAATAGGGGTTAGTTCCGCTATGGTATGGTTCCGCTATGGCATCATCACAAAATGCCTACCAAAAAGTCCCGCTTTGGTACCCTTCAGTTTCTGGGACTGACGAAAAGAAAAGTCTTATGATGTTTTATGAAAATACACACCACATACTCATTAAAAGCAGAAAATTTTGATAACCTGCACATAACTATATAATCTGTGACCTGAAGTTATCAATATTTAATCATAACTCTTCTAATTAATGTTATCGCAAAGTTGCAACTGCAATTCGGACACTAAAACGGCAATCATACTGCCTTTCTCTATTTACATTGTTTTCCCGAAAAAACCGGTTGGTGAGGTTGTGTTAATAGAAGAAATAATATTAAATGCAGTGGATATGTAATTCTTGACAATATAAATCATATAATATTTAAAAAATAATAAACACAGTCATCAACGCGTGCCAAATTTTGAAGACAATGAAGTTCAAATAACCATAAGTGAGTGCAAAAAAGAAGTTAGTTCAAATTACACATCGGTACAGAAGATTTTTGAAAAACATATGCGAAGCATAAAAGACAAAGGCCTTACAGGAAATGTTCCTGACTACTAAACATTAAAAACAATATTATACAGACATATCAAAATTAACTTATCATTCCGACCTTTAAAAAAAATAGTTTTAATGTTTAGTTTTATTTCGTAGTTTTAATTTGCAATTCTTAATACTTTTTCTCGGTTGTTGATTTTGTAATTAATTTTTTTTTTCCAGTTGTTGATTATTTATATTGGTAATAATTAGCGACTGTTCCACTCCTATTAGTCATAGCGTGATGTAATATAGCCTATAGCCTTCCTCAATAAATGTACTATTCAACACAAAAAGAATTTTTCAATTCGAACCAGTAGTTCCTGAGATTAGCGCGTTCAAACAAACAAACAAACAAACAAACTCTTCAGCTTTATAATATTAGTATAGATTAATAAGTTAACATTGTAATTAATATTTCTTTCCAATTGTTGATTATTTATATTGGTAATTAATATTGTTGATTTGTTTGTTTAAAGTTTACATTGTAATTAATATTTCTTTCCAGTTGTTGATTATTTATATTGGTAATTAATATTTTTGATTTGTTTTTTTAAAGTTTACATTGTAATTAATATTTCTGTCCAGTTATTGATTATTTGTAATAAATATTTTGAATGAATACAAGACTGATTCAATATTGCAAACAGACTTTATTTATTTACACTCCTAAAAGACTGTCCGGTAAAGACTAAAAAGTTATACTTTTGTTTTCAATTGTACCTTCTATTGTTTGACGTAGATCTAATAGATGAGTACCATAATGGGACTTTTTGGTAGGCATTTTGCGAGGGTGCCATAGCGGAACCATACCAAAGAATAGGCGCCAGAAACTGTATAACTTTTATAAAAGTAATAACATTTATATAACAAAAAGTAAGCCGTTATAACATGGTAAAAGTTCGTGGTTTAGTAACAACCCTAAAAAGTAATTAAATATTCATATCTTGTAAATGACTGCCTTACTGTGTCAAGAGGATTGAACTTGTGATAGCGATAACCGACGAGCAACCGCAGCAGCATGAGGCGCGCCAACAAAAACATTAGCATGTCTTTCTTCTGTACGTTAGCGAAGATTAAGGGATTGCTGCTGCGAGTCTGTGTGTATTTAGTTGTTATTAGGCAAATACTAATATTTAATTAACTACATACTAGCAGTAAGAGAATACAGAAAAATATAGCACTAAAGGTTAAGCTCCCTTTTTTCCTTAAGTTGATGGCTTCGTGCGATTGCCACATTGCCAGTGTCAAAGTAATTTTTCTCACAAGTTATACATATAAATAATAATAGATTATGCACCAAGGGAGTAAAGCAATGTGGGTGGCATATTGGACCCTGAGCGCAACGAAGGACTCGAGTTAACTCCCGAGCGAAGCGAGGCAGCTATTCGCTCGGGAGTTATTTAGAGTCCTGAGTGAAGCGAGGGGTTCAAGCCGCCCAAGACAAAGACATGCTTTATCCCGAGGTGCATACTCTACTTTTCACATCGTCTGCGAGAGAATAAAAGCCAGAGTTACATAAATAAAGCATTAATTATAAATACAAAAAAAAAATTGGTTAATATTAATATTGGATACTTAGTCCCATTATGGAGAGACAGAGTAATATTCTTGTTAGGCACATTTATGGATGTTGTAGCGGAATTTATTTGAGTACCTAGTACTTAAAGATTCAGAAACTTGTGTCTGTGTCTCGTTTTGATTGGTAAACGTTGGTGAAGCTGCATTCTTTGAAGTTGATGGCTGTGGTGTCCAAGCATCAACAACAGAGGTACTATTCGAAAAAGTTGCCATATTTATGTTTTCATTGATGCGGAAACTTATTATATTATTGTTTTGAACTGAATCTTCAATGTAACCCTCTGCTACGGCATCGGATCGCCAGTCACCGTGATGTTTTATTTGTGTTAAGTATATCAGCGCCAGAATCTTCCAAAATAGTAGCTGATGTCGTCCTAAAGCAATGTTCTGTGTAGTGTTCTGCATTCTACAACTCCGGAGCCAAATCACTATCGCTTGACGACATTTCAATAAAAAATAAACACCAATCATGCACCAAACACTGTTTTAATTTTTTTTTCTACAATTTTTTTTATTCTACTTTTGGTGGCCAGTTCAATTTTATAAAAAACTCGACTCTCTATTTTCCCTTTATTTTATGACTTCGTGCGATTAGCACATTTAGCCAGTGTCAAAGTAATTTTTCTTTCAAGTAATACATCCCCTTCCCCATTACATCCCATTCCCCATCACCTTCGTGCGTAGGTACGCGTAGCCATCTCGAGTACCTAAGCATCGCAAGTATGGAATCCACAGTATAATATTTATATAACTCATAGTTATGGTTATAAATAAAAAAATGTTTAGGTAAATTTTGTTGTAAGCAATTTACAATTTGGAATTTTGTAAAGAAAATTTCCACGAAATTCGAATCGAACTTGCACCCGCAACCGCAACCTCTGACAATCCGGGTCAGCTGCGCTTCCAATAACGCTATCGTGACTATCCAATCCAGTCCATCGAAATGTATCAACACTATCTACTACCGTTACTCTTACTCTTTTTAAGCCAAGGGAGCCTCAACAACTACGTGATCAACATCCGATCTTAATTAATATTTTAACAAATAATAAAGATCATTTAAGCATTAGGCAAGCTATATTAACTATGGATATATATATAATTTTAAGCTATAGCCATTACTTAAAAAAAAAAAGGTTTTTCTTTCTGCGAGCGGTATTCGAACAAGCACCCATTCACATACCGGATGAGATATGTCATGAGGCGGCCGTCAGGATACTGAGCATGATATTGTACTGAACATGGAGAGCGATATGTTGTCGTCTTTGCAAACTTCACCGCCGGCCGGGGCGGCGTACGTGTGTGTGAGGGTGTGTTTGTGTGTGTGTGTGTGTGCTACTGCTACGGTGCATCAAGACTAGGTTGGATGATCTATTTGTATGATTCATACCACACAACTATAAATGATAGTTAAATTTGTGATTGTAATAAAAGATTTTATTTTGTGAATGATTGATATATTATCCAACAATACTGATTAATTGAATAATAGCTAAATGATATGATAAAATGGTAGTTATAATGAGTACACGCCTAACGCCGCGAAGGTTGTGAAACTGAGTAAAACTGCTAACCAATATAATAACGATGAAATGCAACTAAGTAAAAATGCTTAAAAAGAAATAGCGCCAAAATGCACATTGTACGGTTAACTCATACACTATTGCCACAGTATATATATAATATATTATTATACTAAAACCATAACTCAGAAATCTTTTGTCAAATTGGTTGTTAAATTTAGTTTAATTAGTTAAATTATTTATTTATGATTTAGATATCACCGAAATATTAATTCCGTAGCTCTTGACCTTAATTTCACCGACCGACGATAAATAAGGTGAAGGCATAATCATAGTTTTTATTTGCTTTATGTTCGTATATAGGTATTAAATAAAAATAAGTTTAGAAGTAAGCAAGGGCATGCAAAAAAATATGAATCTTATAGTTTTGAAAATAAAAATGAATGTTTATGAATACTAAATAAATCATGCCAATAATAATACTTCAAAATTCAAAATTGAAAATTCAAAAAAATTCTAAATTCTTCTTAATTATTATAAATAAATAAATAAATTCTTTATTTGCCTCAATGATATTTAGGATGACAATAATATTTATAAGAGTACAATCATGTTTCACCAATTTACAACTGGCATGCATATACTGATCACTAAATCAAATGTCATTAAAAAAAAAAAAAAAATTACTTACATAAAAATAACAATTCTAACAAATCTTAACAACAACAAATCAAAAATAATTAAATTAACATAATATAATTATTTCATGCCAAAAAACTCCTTGAGATTATAGAACTCGTGCTCAATTCACGCAATTTAGTCTTAAATAATTTTATATTACACTAGCTGACCCGGCAAACGTCGTTTTGCCATTAAAAATAAAAATAAAAATTTAGGGGTGGACTACCCCTAACATTTAGGGGGATGAAAAATAGATGTTGGCCGATTCTCATAGATACCGGATGACCCGGCAAACGTTGTTTTGCCATAAAAAATAAAAAAAAAATTTTGGGGTGGACTACCCCTAACATTTAGGGGGATGAAAAATAGATGTTGGCCGATTCTCATAGATACCGGATAAGCACAAAAAATTTCATCAAAATCGGTCAAGCCGTTTCGGAGGAGTATGGCAACGAAAACTGTGACGCGAGAATTTTATATATTAGTCAATTGTTACGTACCATAATATGGCGTTTCGACAGACTAGGGACTAGACATTTTTTATTAAAACTCTTTAAATCTTTTACAAAATAATGTTAATTTTTCTCGAATCAACATAATTATGATTAGAGTAGTTAAGAGAAAGTCAGAAGCGAAAACTTCGTGACCGTTTTTAAGCACATTCCACGCACGTATGGAGAAAGAGTTCAAAAGATATAACTAAATTATGTTTTTTTTTTGTTTCCAAAATTTGTGTCAAGTCACATCCTTTCTGACCTTTCTTCTAAATTTCAGCCAGTTCAGCTCAGGTTTGACTCGAAGGGAGCTCGCACCTCTTGCTGAATGATGGTGGTGAAGTGCTGTTGAAGGTGGATGTGATGAACGCCTACAACTTCGTAGACAGGGTTGCTTTGCTGGCGAAAGTGTATGAGGAAATTCCCATTTTTATAAATATTTGGCAATGTTACGGTGAATCAACAAATTTGATTTAGCGTAACAATCTTTTACTTTCCGCCGTTGGTTAGGAGCAGGGTGATCCTCTACGACCTGCTATTTTTTCTTTAGCTATTCATCAAATAATTTTGAATTAAATTCTAAATATAATATCTGGTATCTCGATGACGGCATTTTAGGGGGAAACTCTGGTTTAGTTCTCGAGGACCTACAAACTTTGATAAACCAGTTTAGCACTATAGGTTTAGAGCTACATGTTTCTGAATGTGAATTATACATTTCGAATTCCGTCACCTCGGACCTATAGCTCAAATAGTTACTGACTTCAGTCGCCTGGCCCCCAACATCAAAATTCTCAACAATAATTCATTATTTTTGTTAGGCGCACCGCTTCTCGATGCTGCCATCCCTACTCTGCCGTGTTACGCCTATGTAATGTATCTTAAAAAGAGTCATTTTTGGTAAAATGGCTTTAAAGTTTGAAAAATGTTTTTGATCATATCTCATAAAATATTGAAATAATTAAGCATTTTATTTTTTTAATAGATATTAAATATATATTTTCAAAAGAGGCAAACCTTAAATCTGTAATAATTATGTTAAATTTAAGTTTATGATAATTTTTAGTTTTTTGCAACCAAATGTTTCATACAAATCCTGTTACGCGAGGTAATGTATCTGAAATACAGTGATTTACCGCGTCAAGAGTAAATTACTTATTGAAATGGTTATTTCATGTATCTATACTTACAGGAAATAAGCAAAACAGGAATACCCCCGCTAATGGAGGTGTAATAAAACGATGACTAATTTGCATAATGTTTTATTTATTATCATAAATCAAAAAGTAATAATAATAGTAACCAATAAATGAAATATTTCAAGTTTTTGCCATGAGATCTTATATTTTGTCATCTATTTCTAAATCTTGGAAAAACTTTCGGCGTGGTTGTGGCATGCTTGCACTTAATTTTAATATATCTTGTTTCTTGGCTGAGCTAATGCCTTTTGGTTTTTGTTCTTTTTCAATATTCTTGAGTAAGTCATCTTCTCTCTCTGAACATGGACAAGACGAAAATCATGTCCAATGCCCATGTTGCACCCGCTCCAGTTAATGTTGGGAACGTTACACCCGATGTTGTTGACCATTACGTTCACCTAGGACAGACGGTCCAGTTAGGTAAGTCCAACTTCGAGAAAGAGATCTCTCGACGAATCCAGCTGGGATGGGCTGCATTCGGGAAGCTACGTGATGTATTCGCATCCAAAATTCCTCAATGTCTCAAGACAAAAGTCTTTGAACAGTGTGTGTTGCCAGTGATTACATACGGGAGTGAGACGTGGTCCTTTACTATGGGTCTCATAAGAAGGCTCAAGGTCACCCAGCGAGCAATGGAGAGAGCGATGCTTGGTATTTCCCTGCGCGATAGAATCAGAAATGATGAAATCCGCAGGAGAACTAAAACAACTGACATCGCTCGGAGGATTGCTCAGCTGAAGTGGCAGTGGGCGGGACACCAATGGCCGTTGGGGCGGAAAGGTTCTCGATTGGCGACCACGCACCGGACGACGTTCCGTGGGCAGGCCCCCTACAAGGTGGACCGACGATCTGGTCAAGGTCGCGGGAAGCCGCTGGATGCGGGCAGCGCAGGACCGATCGGAGTGGCGATCCTTGGGGGAGGCCTATGCCCAGCAGTGGGCGTCATATGGCTGACGATGAAGTCATCTTCATCTTTTTTACATTAGTCTTTACTTCTGGTTTGAGAGCAGCAAACTCCGTGAAGTCTTTTTCGTCATAGAATTAAAAATTATCATTTCTCTGTGCGATATTTCAAGAACTTCTAAATTTTTGCGTGACTTTTTGATTTTGTCAATGCAATCATTTTTATCATAAATGACTTTATAACGCGCCTTTTTTTAAAAATATTAGAGTGGACCGTGTCTGCTGCCATATAGGTATGGCCTGGTTCCAGAAACACTATTCTAATTATATTAGCAGAAATAATTGATGGACAGTTCACCAAACGAAGCAATGCGGAAAAAAATACCCTGTTCTTGTTTTGTGAGCAACAATTCTCAGCATAATTAATAATTTCTTTTTCATCTTTGTAAAAAGTTGAAATAAGCTGGACATAGGCATAGTTACACACAGGTACACATAGTTGTGATCATTACCATCAGTTTTAGGATGTTCTTTATCATGATTATTACAGGTAGTACAAAGATATTGTGAGGGATTAGCAGTCGATAAATTCATCTCTTTGATAACTTGGTGGAAATAGGTCCAGCTGCAAATTAGAATATTATTTTGGGTGCAATATTCTGAATAATCTTTGTATAAGTCTGAAAATGTGACTCTACATGGTAAATACCTATGTTTAGGGGCATGTCTCAAATTGTAATGTGAAACTATAGGTTGTTGCCTTTGAATAAATAGTTTTACTCCTTTTACATTAAAAACAAAGTAACCAAGAAATACCTAGGTAGGTGCTTTCCTTGTAAATCATGGGATGTTTCAAAATAAAGTTCCTGCTATTTAAGATAATTTTCTTCATTCTTCTTTTGTTGTTGTTCATTTAAAAACAATGCTTCGTTACTTTCATTGTCAATATTTCTATAATACGAAAGTACTGGATTCATATTATTTGATGTACTGGTATCCAACACTTTATTCTTCTCAGTTAACTGTATCGTAACGTCCGTCCTTACGTATCTCACTCATTTTTAACATTTTTTTGTTTAAGTATAATGTGTCGCGTGCCGTAGTTTATAAACAACTGATTGACTACTCTGCAAGACGACAAGCTCATACGAGATCTGTTTTGCCTATTTCATGTAAGTCGAGTAGCCGTAGCTTGGTTGCGGTTAGACGAGACGCAGATTGCAATGGCTATTTCATGTATCTAGAGATAGAGTAGATACGCAAATCGGTTCCATAGAAAACAAGGGTTACATTAATATGGTTTTATGCTTTTATTATCAAAAGTAACACTATAAAATTTAAAATTAAAGTGGTACCATATAAAACCCACCCGTAGAATGCGATGAACCTTTGTTACGCGTAACTAATGTAACTCAAGATACATTAGATCCGCGTAACACGGCAGTACTTTTATAAACGATGCGATCACTAAATTCAATTCAACTGCAGACCGGTTATTCCAAATTAATCCACACATGGCTTTGTTTATCATTCATTTTTGTCTTTTTGTTCCTAAATTTACATATGTTCTACGTTGCTCCCAACTTTGACTTTTTCCAGCATGTTATCCATTTTAGATAATTTGATAAGAGAAACTCTTATAAAAGTTTTAAATTGTTTAATGAACGACCGCGTTTGGTTACAGGCTTCGCTTCCTGTATGCTTCGGAGGCATAGGAATTAGAAATTTATTCAGTGTGGCCCTGCCAGCGTTTTTGTTTTCTGCCCATAGCACGTACAATCTTTACTGGAAGATTGTCAACCCATCATTGGGTTCCGTAGAGTTGGCGGGCAAAGCAGATGCTTGTAACGCTTGGTTATCCGCCTGTCAAAATTCTAGTCTACCCTTACTACCACAATCGCAGAAACAATGGGACTAGCCATTATGCAAGCAAGTTTTGGAGGGGCTTATATCTACATCAGCTGACACGGCCGAACTCGCTCGTCTCACTGCCGTCTCCGAGAGAGAGTCAGGCCACTGACTCCAGGCTTTGCCATTTGCCAATGTCGGTACCTTGTTGGACGGGCTGTCTCTTACTCTAACGGTCTGCCTCCGTTTAGGTGCCAGATTAGTCCACCCTCACCGCTGGATGTGTGGGCAGGCTGTTGACGGCCGTATGATGCGTCACTCGACACTAAACAGTTCTGTAGTGCTTTTGCCACCGTTGGTTTACATACCATTGGTTTAAATACGCAAACCTAGGTCGAAATTATTTATTTGTTCCGTTTGCGGTGGAAACAATGGGTCCATGGGGGCCGCAGGCAAAGCAGCTGCGTTAAAGAGTTAAGTGCTCGCCTTATTGAGGCCTCCGGTGACAAGGAGGCTGGCCTTTGCCAGCGTATTAGTTTGGCAATCCAGAGGGGCAATGTTGCCAGCATTCTTGGGACCGTTCGCGTTCCCATGAGCCCTCAGTTGGAGAAAGTCTTTTATTTTAGGTCTTTAGTTTTTGATTTTCTAATTATTTTTCTTTGTTTTTTTTTTCAAGTTAAGTTAACAAGTTGACTGCCGCAAAACCAGACTCAATAGAAAATTTATTGTTTGTCGGTCACCAGCTTAGAGCATTGGTTTAATGCTCTAAGGTCACCAGTGACCACCACGGCGATTAAAGCATTAAATAATGTTTCTTTTGTGTATATAAATAAATTAACCATTTATCATGTATTAATACCTATGTGTTACAAATACATTAAATTCAATAATCATTGGTACATACATTTTTCAAAAATGGAAGCGTAGTAAATTTGTCAATTTCAATCTAGACTTATACGAGTATTCTCTTCTTTTCAAAATTTTCATCACCATGGATACTAATGCCTTAGATACAATCCCTGCAGCCAAAATAGAAGAGTTTTTCACGACTTCTTTAGCATTGAAAATATTGAAATTCATATAAATAGTTGGCAGTAGTAGTAGTACCAAGTTAAAAATGTATTTTCAAATCACCTCAGTCTTCGTGTCACTACGGAACTCGCAAGGGTTTTAAACTTCAGAATAAAATAAAAATAAACGAGATTCCTTATAAAGATTTTCATTTCAATGTGTTGTGTTCGCGTAAGTTCAAGAAAAGCAAAAGCACTTCTTAAGAATGAGGGGCACATCTGAATCTCGTCCCTTAGTTAGGCGCTCGCCGTGATGAAGCCGCTGCCGCCGCCTCCCCGGCAACTGCGTGAGCGCAAGCCGGCGCACATCCCGCGGTCACTCGCGCAGTCATAGCAGCGCGCGCACCACGCACCGCTCGCTCAGAAAGCTCGTACAATTCGCGCGGAAAAAACATCGCGCTAACTTTTGCATTTATTTCTGCTGTGCTTAACTTTTAAAGGTACAATATTTATTTCTTTATAAACTGACTGTGAACTAAACAAACTCAACTTTCATAAAAAGTTTCGTATTTTAAAAGTGACAAAACAATTCGTGCACCAAGTGTTTATTCAAATAACAAAATAGTAAATAAACAAAAAACTATCAACGACGGTAAAGAGATCCTCATTGAAGAGGCTACGAGTTGGTAAGAGATGGAGGAGAAGAAGGTTGAGGAGTTCCGTGGCAGCGGCGGCGTGGACCCGGACAGGCTGATGCGCGAGCTGGGCCAGTGCGGCCGCTTTCACCTCGCCAACTACGTGATGCTGGCGCTGCCGGTGTTCATGGCTGCGCTCTACGCCATCAACTACGTCTTCCTCGCTGCAGATGTGCCTTACAGGTATACAGCGTTTACGTTTGCTGATAGTTATCATATAATGAGTGACGTTGTCTGAGTGGTAGTGCCACGCTGCGTTGCAGCACGAAATGGGCCGGCTCACCCCGGCGTAATACCATCTTCTCACAGAATATCGGCGTGAAACAATGGCATTCGTTGCTGTTTTGTTTCGTCTGGTGAGTGAAAGTACCGGAACCCCATCTCTCACCCCTCCCCCCTCCCAATTCCTACTTCCTCTTCAAGATCCAACTCCTTCCTCAAGGCCGGAAACGCATCTGCGATTACTTTGGTTTTGCGGGTGTCCATGGGCGGCGGCGATACTTTCCATCAGGTGACCCACCTGCTCGTTTGCCTCCCTTTAATATTTAAAAAAAAACACTATCACCAGCTCGTTTTTACGAGTAGGGAATGCAGTCTTGAGTCGAAATCGCAATTTAGAGATCACGCATAATTAGAAATTCTAATCTTGCGAGATCTCGGTATTTTCGAGATCTCGAATAGTTTTCGAAAAAACATTATTTAATTCTAATAAAAAGCGTTGAAAACTGCTTGGTTGTGGTTTGATTATTAGGTTAATAAAACACACAACACAAATAAATTGGAAGAAAAAACTCGAAAATGCCCACCCTATCTGACTCGACACTGGTTGGCACCAGAGCGTCAGTAATAGCACAAAATAAGGAGGTAATAGCGAACGAAGAGCGAAGTCAGTAAGATAAGCGAACTGTAAAAAAAAACTGTTCTTAATCAGTGACTAGTCTATCGTATAGAACTAGTAGAAACTCGCAAAAGAGGTTATATGCTCTCAGCGTGCGGTCGCGTAGCATCGCTATCGTTGACTACTGCTGCCCAATCTCGTCAATCTGCTTCGGGATTGATCTCGAAAAATTACACGAGATCTCGCGAGATCGGAAATTCGTGAGATCGGGACTACATTCCCTAGGCACGAGCCTTCCTTATGGAAATACCACAGACAGATTCTGGGCAGCAATCTGTCATAATTAGATATGGATCTAGTAAAATTTGTGTAAGCTAGTAGGTATATTTGTAAATAAATAAAATGCGTTATCTAATTTAGACGGTGAGATCCAGACCATTTTCGTAATGCTACCCTTACAGGTCATATATAAATAAATTCCGTGCTTCCAAATACTCCTGGATGTGATCGCCTAGCCAGCTGCGGCCGACGCGTGCATGGTGCGTCTTGCACGTATGGTGCCAATGTCACAATGTGTAAACTACAAATCGAATTGATGTAAACTGTGAAATATGAAACTAAGCAATGTCCTACAACTGAGAGATCAACAAACAGGTACACCCACACCCCTGACATTTGTCAGAAACGGAAATAACAATTAAAATAAATGGATTTTATATTCATTCTTGTTTACATAAAATCAATCAAAAGTTCGGGTGAAGTCCGCGTAGTCTATATCGAGTTAGTAACAATAATTACTTAAATGCTAATGATAGAAATCTATATCTATACTAATATTATAAACTCTAACCTTCCTCAATAAATTGATTAAAAAAAAAAAATAACCCGCGTTAATTGGCAAACAAT
Source organism: Eudonia mercurella (assembly GCA_963082485.1). Lineage (NCBI taxonomy): Eukaryota > Metazoa > Arthropoda > Insecta > Lepidoptera > Crambidae > Eudonia > Eudonia mercurella. The sequence goes on from OY720034.1 coordinate 19,110,945, forward strand.
CTATTGCCTATAGATTGTTTGATTGATTTGTTTAAATTTCATTGATTATCAATTAACGCGGGTGAAATCTCGGGGCACAGCCTAACCTACCTAATAATACCTAACCTAATAATAATTATAAGTTAAATCTAATATAAATTCAAAATTATCTGCTGCTGACAATGCAAAAGATTGGTCTAACAAACTATGTAATTGGTCTGTAAAAAACATTCAGAATACGAGTGTTATAACTTTTATGGGTAATACAATATACACGTTAAGTAAAAACGTTAGTAAAATACTGAATATCTAGTTTAGAATAGAAATATATTATACTAGTTTTATGACGTCGCTATAGGTATTGTGGTTGCCAAATTATGTTAATGGTTTGTTGATTTATGTTTGATACATTCACAATTACACATCGCACAATGAAATTGGATGTTTCTGCTTGTCAAAATAACATTAGCGTTAAATCACGTAACGTTGATTCTTTTTTGTGACTTTCGGGCGTTAATAGCGTTTTTAATACATGCCAATCTATCTTACAAAATCCAGGATGAATTAGACTGTCAACATATTTGTTTTGAGCCTCCTGAGATCTGCATCTGCATCACAGTCATGCTGACCCATCCCGATGTCTTTCCATCTTTCTTGTCAATGAAAAAATTGTCTAGAAGAGAGACTTTTTCTACATCTACTTCTTATGTTGCATTGTCAAAACTATATTGTTTTTTACCTTCTTTTCCAATTCTTAATTCCATAGGCCTTCAGGGACATTCCCCTGACAGAGACGAACAGCCACAAAAGCTTGACATGCCCTATATCCAAAGGGGAGCTCATGATAACGTTATTGTGGTAAACCATCCATGAATAGATGATGAGAAAGTACCTAAGCTTCAAATGGGATACTTCTCGCCGTATTACAGATACTTGACCTGTTAACCGCTGTGGACTTACGAGTATATAATTATACAATTGCTTGTGGTCGCCCGCGACTTCCTCCGCGTAAATACCCGTGTCCCGTGATCCAGAAAGAATTCCTACTAACTACTTTCTTAGCAGAAATCTACACCGTATGAGGAAACTCTCTGTGAAATTTAGAGATTAGTAGGTAAACTAGTACTACTACTGAAAGAAAAATACAAGAGCAGAGAAGACCACGCCGTAGAAAGGTGCAATGGCTACAGAGCCTCGCAAGATCTCAATCTAAGTACTTCAGAGCTTTTCCGAGCCGCAACATCACTGGCCAAGTAGCCATAATGTTAGCCAATCTCCGATAGGAGATGGCACATGAAGAAGAAGAAGAAACTAGTCAGGAAGTGAGTTTCGCTTTCGAGAGTTGCGCATAATCCAACGTTTTACACTTTTTAACTTTCGCGTTCCATTTTAAATATTTTTTTTGTGGGGATTAAACGGAAATAAAACTTTGTTTCTAACTTTAGCTTGTAATAAGTATAATAACGGGAGTTTAATAAAGGAATTATGGAAGGGAAAGGAAAAGAAAAGAAAATTTTAATATAACTATTATTTTTTTTCTGAACAAATACTGAATATCTAGTATCTAATATTATTATTCAAATGTGCGTTAACACTTCTGCGGGATGCGAGTTGTGTGCGGAAACTTCCTAGGTTATTGATAAATATACTATTGTAGTTGTATTGTCAACAATTTGTTTACGCACTGATAGATTGCTGATTCAATTACTGAGAATGTTCATGTGAACCGGATGGCCTTGGAAAGTATGTCCTCCTCCGACATAGAAATACTGATGTTGCGATTTCCAGTGGTCGATCATTTCCTATTTCCTTTGCAAATTCTCTCCCCATACACTCTCATTAGCTTGCAGGAGATTTCGATTCGACATATACTTTGAACACGGTACAAAAATTAATTGTATTGCTTTCGCGTGGTTTCATTTGATAG
>CAUJAO010000016.1:0-330461 GCA_963082485.1 Eudonia mercurella
AGATCCGGTCCGTTAGTAATTGTCAAAGTGTGCCTTACCCTTCGCCTTAAGTTCGGCGTTAATATTAATCTATATATTGTAATTCCTTACCTCCTTTCGTATAACCTATTAGGTTGGTGGAGTGCCAGTATACAGAGAGCTGTGTAAAGAAGGGTTGTTCTTACCTCTATGGTAGTTTAAAGCTTGGCTGGCAACCGCCAAATCCGGCGTGGAGTTAGAGGCCAAACCGTTGCAGGGGTATGGCGGCGGCGGCTTGTACACGTTGACATAGTGCATGGGCCCCAGCTCGGGCCGTCCCAGCAGTGGGTAGCCGAGGTATCCCAGGGCGCAGTCGTGGCGCGCGGGCTCCGGCGCGGGGCTCTGGTACCGGACTTGGGCTTCGGCTCGCTGCTGTTGGTACTTTTGTTGGATGGCGGTCTCGTAGTCGGGCGCAGCGCGGTATTGGGGTAACAGAGCTCTGTAATCAATTTTTTTGATTAATATAAAATTATTACAATTATTTTGGATGTTAAAGTTCGTTTTTTTATGTTATGAATTAATTACCTATTCCCAAAATATTTATTATTTAAAATAACATTTATATAGCTACTTATTAAAGTTCTACATCGAAAAATATACCTTCACTCATTAAAATAAGATTTAATTTGCTATAAAAAGGACAGTACTTAATACGTTTTTTAATCTAAATTCAAACATTCTACGATTGTTGAGCTAGTATTACTGCTACTTGACCATAGATGGCGTTGTTGTTTGTTGAAGCAATTATAACTAAAATGTTTAAATAATTTTAACGCAAATATTGTTCAAATCCTGCTCGTGGAAATTTTTTCAACATTTGTGTTTTTGCAATTATAACTCTTAGGGAAACTCGATAAGATTGTCATTAGCGCAACAGACTAGATTCTAAATGCAAACTTTCTAAGATTGTTGAGCAAGTATTACTACTACTTGACCATAGATGGCGTTGTTGTTTGTTGAAGTAATTATAAATCTTAGCGAAACGCGATAAGACTGTCAATTGACATAATACAAAAATATTAAGGTTTTTTTTTTTTTAGCTAATCAGATGTCATTTCATTTTATTGCGTGTACTCGTCATAGAAAGAGAAAGGCAACGTTAAAATCGCTTGAAATAGAAAGAGAGAGAAAATGCCATCCGGAAAATAATAGCTTACCTCGAGGTATTTTCAGCGAAAGGCACGCGTGCGTGCGAAAGAGACAGAGTAATAACAATGTTCCGATTACCATGGCAACCACATTAAGCTGACGATAGATAGCTTATATCGACGAGGTTTACTATGGATAATTGTAGGCGCTTTGAAATAATGAAACAATAATACTGTCACTGTATTTCTTCTCACAATCTTGTGACAATATTTAATGACATGTTATGATCTGCATAGTGGATCGGTGGGGTGGTATTTCAGGTTTCAGATTTCTCAAAGGGAAACCGATGGAATTCGGCTTGTATGGACCCTTTGCCACTGCTGGGCAAAGGCCTCTTTAGCCTCTTTCCATCGCGTTCTTTTATATCCTTTTCTAACTTAATGTCAATTCTAAACTACACAGCTTTTATATTAAAAATCTTTATTTATTAATTTTCTATAATTTCTTACTACATGGTCAAGACTAGATAATTGTTATGGGCACCGTCTTCGTGGTCGCTCCTGGTTGTTGCTAAAAATCAGCGATTCACTTGCTATGTGAGTGAATACCACGTTGAGCGACACGCTTTTGAGATGCTGCGGCACACACACATTTTTGTATTTTTTTATAGTTTACTGTGTTATGAAATTATGTTTGTTTTTTGTATTTTACGATTTTATATTGTGGGTGTGTATGTGTGTGTCTATAGTGCCAAATAAAGATTTTATTAAAATTATTCTCTTTATTAAATACATATCTTAAGAATTTTTTTATTATGATTATCTCCTTTATTTATTTTCTTTCTTAAAACTAGATTTTTACAATATTTTAATATAAAAACTTTCGCTTTGCTTTCTTTTTTCGGTAATTATTATTATTATTCTATCTTGAGTAACAAATAATCAATCATTTAGATGGGAGTCAAGGTCGTCCCACCATCTATCTCCTTTTTGGTCTGACACGACGTCTTTTTCGGTTCGATTTTTTTCTTATCCTTATTTTTTATTCGTTATTGGCTCGTCACCTGTTCCTGGGCGGCTGGTCGTTCAGCTCGAGGCAGGAGGTGGAGTGCGCGCGGTGGGCGGCCGTCAGCGGCTGCAGCCGCGCCACGCTGGCCACGCTGCCAACCTCGCGCGGCTCCCTGACATCCAACTCCTCACGGCTCTCCGAGAGGCCGTGCTCCTGGGGAAGATAACACAATCAGTAAAACGATAATTAGGTTTTATATTACAACAAAAATATATTAAAATTTGATATATTTTCTGGTTCTCTAGTCTCAGCAAGAAATAATTTATACTAGTGTACGCCCAGTAAAATATACAATGTTATACTTAATTATATAAAATCTCACACTCCTCTCTGTGATTAAAAAAGGGCACGAAATTTCGCTTCATGTTTTAAGATATTTATATAAAGCTCTCAACGGTGATTAGATGGTTGGAACATACTCGCACAAGGTCAACCATGTGCGAGTATGTTTCGTGATTTTAAGACGTTGTTCTGCATAAGCAAGTGATAGTACTCATGAAAACGAACAATTTCAGGTACTGCACCAACTCGAAAATCGCACCCTAAACGAAGGCAATCGATAAAATTATAGTCGCAGCCTGTCGCAGCGTTCGTAAGATGACATAACTAATATGTATAGTGCTACATGGATCTTTTGGCACGTGGATGACAGTTACATGAGGGCGTTGGGGTGAAATTAGGGTTACCAGCTACAAAAATATCCTTAGTTTTAGGGAATTGTTCCGTATTCCGTAATTAAATTTTAATCTAGGGAATGTTTAAATGATAGGATTTATAACATAAAAATAAAAGGGTTGTATTTAATCGATCACCAAACTAACCTAACCTAGCCCACAAAAATACTAAGTTAGCACCTAAAAATACAAAGTTAGCACCTTAAAATACAAAGTTAGCACCTAAACTACTATTTAGATGCTAACTTAGCATTTTAGGTGCTAGCCTACTTTTTTTGTGGATCAATTTATTATTTCTCAAAATAATATTAAAATAATGTGAATAAAATTAAACAAAATACAATTTTTCAAATTTTTTTGCTTTATTTATGTTCTGCATGAATAGTTCATGCAGAACAGAATTAGTCGAGAGGTTGCATACTATTAAATTCTTCATCTTCATTGTCTTCATCATCGTCACTGCTTTCTTCACTCTCAATAAAATTCGTGAATCTTTCGTCTAAGAACACCCATATCAAAATTGTCCAATTTTGTTTTTCTTTCAACTTGTTTTTCTATTTTTCCTTGGTGTAACTATTTTAATGGATGATGCTTCAGCCAATCTTCCTTCATTTTCAATTCTTGCAACTGTACGTAAAGATATACCTGAAATTGTATTTTCCTTTAATAATTTGAAGGAGAAAATATGTTTATTTACCAAGTAATAACGGGGACATTTACAAGGTATACTATGATTCACTTATCTGTTGCAGCTGCGACGCGCTCATTGACTCTTTCAAATGAAATACTCGGGGCGCTAGATTGCTTTTCTTTCATAAAAAAGCCTTCACTTTTAGCACCACCTCTCTAACTCCAATTTTTATCACTTGTGGCATATTTTGAGATATTTTTATTAAAATAAAAGCACGAAATATCCACAACAAACATCAGCTTCAGCTATCTGTCAAAAGTGACGCTTTACAAGATGACGGCGTTAGTTCTGATTTCGGCCACGTGCCAAAAGATCCATGTAGCACTATATAATACAATGACACAATAATTATCTATCAGTGATATAGTACAGAACTTGAACTGTAATTGAATTGAATGATTGAACAATGAGACAGTGACAGTAACGATTTAGATAAACAGACACGTTACAATCCACGTTATTTTCTGTTTCATTATTGACTTTTCAATAATAGGTCTGTGTAGTATAAGAGTAATCATATATGGTGCTAATCTGATAGAGAAAGCCGTTATGCATTAAGTCCGCCTTTGTAGTGTGTTATAAAGATCAAATATAAATAGTCATCACATAGTACTATTATTTTGAAGTCCAGAGTTCGATTTTTCTGTTCACGGGGTACAGTAAAAAACAAGAACTGCTCGTACTGACCCGTATTTGGATGGTCTTGACATAAATACTATCTAGTTGCTATGGTATTGCGTGAGCACAATCCTACATAGTACTCAATTCTACTAAAGAAAGAGAAGGAAGTATGAGTTACCGGTATTACTTTTTAATATCAGTTAATCAGGTAAACTGAATACAAAATGCAACAGAAGTATATTAAGGTGCAGAAAAACAGTATTCTAGAAAAATTAACAGTAATTTGTTTATTTTTTGTTTTAAATACATATTTCTTACTGCTTCTTGCACAACTTATCAATTTGGCGTCATTTCAATTCATGTACATTGAAAACAGTATTTTTTGTCCAACAGTAAAAAGTATAATGTTGTAAAAAACATACTGTTTTTAACAGTACAGCTGGCAACCCTAGCTATGACATATGATAAAAAGACATCCGCAAACTGTGCTACAATAAAGTGTTAACAAACGGTGCTAGCCACATGGACAGACCAGACCGCCAAACGTTTTCATATCTTACGAAACAGCAGCAGATGAGTACACGCATCCTTGTTACAACTAATTTGCACACACACAAATTGATGAACACATTAGGGTGACCGCTAAAGTCCGAAGCACACAGGAACAGCGATCTAGATCGTTCGGTTTCGGCGTGCGCGTGCGGCGCAAGCGGTGCATCGGCGCGCGCGACTGCCACTGCATCGGTATTTACTTGTTGTTTGGTTTCCGCTTTTTAATTAGTGACGCTCCATTGATTTTGTGGTCGGCTGAATTGTGTTTAGTCCCATTGTTTAATTGGCGGACACCTGCTGCATCGTTATCACATGTGGATCACGTCTCGGGATGGGCGATCATAATATTGACAATTTATGCATCTTTTAATGTATACTGCAACTCGGTGATTAATTAATTAATAACGTTGATAGTGTGATTGCATTATTCCGTCCGTACATTAAATAAACTTAAACTTAGTATATTTTATGTTTTTGAAAAACATAAAAGTAATACTCACTAGTGGACCCGGCGGACCAAAGAGAATTTAACATTACGTTTAAGAGACGGGTCTTTCATAGAGAGAAAATAAATAAAAACGGCCACTTTTAACTACAACGCCGTATTCAACTAAACTATAACATGTCAGATGTTCATTAGGTGACGTAAAAATGCTAAATTACTTCATTCAAATAGTTAGTTGAGCTTAATTTGATTTTTTATCTCTAATTACTAGATATCTTTTTTTTCATTGGCGGCGCTAGTGTGCAGCGTAAACGCTCTTAAGTGTGATACAATTACAGTGTAAATTGCAATACAGGGTAAATATCTTTCACATAATAAAAATGATTACATATATAACAGTGAGTAAGTGAAGCGATGGCTGATTCATATGTCATAATCGTGACCGGGTGCCGCCTGTGGAGGCAGGTCTGCTCTTGCTTACTTATCTTATTTTCATTATTATTATAAATAAAATAAAATAAAATAAAAATACTACTATTATACTATTATATATATACTCGTATACTTTAACATTGTTTTTATTAGACAATTTTAGACCTATATTAGTACTGTATGACATTGTAAAAATTGAAATTGGTACCTGATGTAATTTTTACAAACTTAGATATTTTTTTATTTTGTTGTATTTTTGTGTGTTGTGATTTTCCTTGATAGTGTCCTTTTATGATAGGGCATTTTCCAATATTTTTGACGCTGTAAGGGAGAAAAGAGCTTGACACTTGCTGAGTTTCTTGCTGGTTCTTCTCAGTACAGTCTCCCGCCCAGAGTAGACTTACGAACTGATGGCATATTGACTTTCATAAGAGCTAGTATGTTGTAGCCTGTGTTGTAGCCTAAACTGAATAAATGATTTTGAATTTTTTTCATAATTCATAATTTTATTGTCTCACGTCAGGTGTACAGATATTAACTTATAGGTACATTATAGGCATGACATGAACCCTGTTAGGGCACTACAATATTTAACATTTATTTTAAATTGCTTAATATTACATTTATATTTATATTATATTTATTTTAGATGATATAAGTTATTTCAAAATCACATTAAATAAAACATTAAATTATTATATTTCATTAATAATAATAAAATTAGAATTAACATTACAACATTCTTAAAACATGCATTTTAGTCAAACTGAACTAAACGAAACGAACGAAAACGAACAAACGAATTTTGATTATTTTTAACAGACCTATATTGCCGCTTTCTTTAACGTGATCGAAAAAATACCAAAATAGTTAATAAATCTCGCTCTAGGCACTTAGAAGGCGCTGCCGCTGCTTCAACGCCATACCAATTCTAGTTATCGTTAACGTGATTGAATGGTAAATAGAAAACGCACTAGACACCCAGATGATTTACTATTGACGAATACACTCATTATTTTATTATAACAATGGCACTAACTTTGTTGTTATTGTGACAGGTTTTGATAGATAACTAACGAGGTGGACTTAAATGAAGCCCTATCATTACCGTCCAGCCAACTGGGAACGATAAATTCATTTGATACGGTGAATTAGTTCGGTGTCCTGTCCACTGCGAAGTTTTACACTAGCTAAGTTAGCGGTTCTTAAACAAGCAATGTTGGATTACGAGTTTTTAAAACATTATAGGAGTTATGTTTACAAATATAGCGATGTATAGTTTTGATTTAAATAGTGTCAATTTCTATGAAGTTGTCAACGTAAAAATAGACAGATTCTAATTCAAGTTAGCTGGCAGACAAATTACAGTTTACATTTTCATTAACTTATTAAAATAAAATGTTCAAAATAATTTTTAACGCAAATTTTGTTGCGAACAAATTACAAAAACACAAATGTTGAAAAAATTAAAAAATTAAAATAATTATGTAAAAAAGTAAAGTAAGTAAATAAAATAGCTTATAACTGTCCCACTGCTGGGCAAAGGCCTCCATCATTGAAATCAAGTGATGGTTTAATCACCACGCTTTCAAAATGCAAGTTAGTGATCACCAGGCTATGCAACGAAAAATCCGAAACACACTTTGTTTGCTAAATTGTGAATTAAAGTCGAGACCTTCGGGTACCGGGCCGAGCGCTCTGCCACCGGGCCACCGAGGCGTTATTAAAATAATGATGTATGAGCTATCATTCAATTTTGTCATGTGGTTGTTCGACTTAAGGAAGTCATGTGTTTTATTGTGATCTATATTAATACGTGAAGCAAAAACTTTGTACCCCGTTTTACGAAAATGACGCGGGCGGAGGAGTATGAAATTTCGCACACTTGTAGTTTATATAGAGAAGAAGTGCAGAATGCTAATATTTTTTTTAAAATTATGCATAAAAAATACATTAAATTAAATAAACATTGTTTCATACATTTTTCAAAAATTTCAAAAATGGTAGAGAAGCGGCCGAAATCTGTCAATGCCAATCCAAACTCACATTCTATCTTTTTTAATTTTTCATTGGATACAATCCGTGCAGCCTTAATAAAATATTGTTTAAAAAAATGGAATCGGAGGAAAATTACGGTCGAATTTCGACCACTGGGCGACCACTAGTATTTATAATTGTGTATCGCAGCAGCAGGGCTCCCGTGACTTTGCTTACTTTTGTATCCATAAGAGCAATTTGTAACATGCAGCAATAAATTAATTATGATAATTTTAATTGGCTCTGGTTAGCACTTTCATATCGTCGCATAGTTAACTAATTTCATATTATTATCAACACGATTTTACATTGTCAGGTGTACAAGAAAATATGAACTAAAAAGTGACTATAATTTTCAACCTAAACATAATTGATTTAAGGTACAATCACAATATAGCAGTAGTACAAAAGGCGGACTTAATGCCAAATAGGCCAGGCAAAATTGGTAGGCGACACAGACCTATTCTTACCTCGTTTAATTCTTACTCTAATGCAAGTGACCATGATAAATAGTTGTATTATATCTTTCATTATTTTGAATTTTGCATTCACAATGTATATATAGTTTTTTTTCCTTTAGTTGATGGCTTCGTGTGATTAGCACATTTAGCCGGTGTTAAAGTAATTTTTCTTACAAGTAATACATAAATAAACAATATTTCTTTCGTGCATGATGTTGATGATGGATGATGAATGATAATAGAAATGAGAAATGATATACCCCCCAACCCCTCGAGTATCTCAGTAAAGATGTGGGGCTCTACTAAGTCCTCGGGCGGACTTCTTGAGAGAATTTGAAAAGTGACGTTGCACTGTTTTGTTTCATTTGCCAACACTCATGCACACTCACGAACACTTAACGGTAAATAATGCACCATTACTTCACATTAATATTCGACATAACACAAATTTTTGAAAATAAAACAAAACCACAGACATGACTCTTCACTTTCCCGCCAAGAAGTCGTATATATAGTTACAAGATAATGATTTACTTGAAAAAATCAACCAACCTCAGGAAGCTCGATTGTTAAATACTTGCAAAAATGTTCTTTCGACTGTGAGGGCAGTAACTTCACAGTGACGTAATACTACTGGCTTGCAGCGTAAATCACAAATTACTAAAAATTAAACGAGTCTTCTGGGGCGTCGGCAGCTCAGCGGTCATAGCATTGCACCGGTTATCTAAAGGTCGAGGGTTCGATTCCCACTCTAGCTTCCTGAAGCTGGTTGTTTTTTTCTAGAAAAATATTATCTTGTAGTTATATTAAAACTTAAACCAGTAAGCAAAATATTTAACGAAAAGCTATACAATTATGATTAATCAGCAAAGCCATCGCATGCATTTTAAAGCAGAGCCGAGTTCCATTACAATTTTAATCACCAATCTTATGAGTGGCCTTACTAAAAACTGCTTATCTTATTCGGCTACGCGAGCCCGTTAGTCCTGACGCCCTCGCCTCCACCGAGACCGTACCCGGTAACGACAGCACCGGGCCACATCCGTTTGCTGAAGTGAGCTGGCATTAGCATACGCGAGCGGTCCGCCGGCGCCCGCGTTGAATAGTAATATCGCAACTCAAGCGGCCGCGAATTCCATTACGTAATGGACTGGACACTAAATATGGAATTCTATTTTAAATTATGTAACAATTTTGATTTCGACAATAGATTACTGTAAGCACTGAATGACATCAGTATAATTTAACTACATTCTGTAACAATAAAACTAGCCGCAGCCTCTTACCTGGTGTTAGAATAGTGCCCAGAACAATGGGATTTCTACCACCCATGACAGTGGTAGAAATCCAATTGTTCTGGAGAAATAGGTATGTGTTGCTCCGACCAGCGCGGGTCGTTGAGTGACCTCTTGTGGCACACGTAGCTGTGGTATTGGATGCACTTTCAATGTCTTTGTGTTGCTTGACGCTGTCAAAACTTCAGGTCATCTCACCTGGAACTTGGGCTGCTGCTTAAGGTGCAGCAGCTCGTTGAGCGGCTTCTGGTGGAGCATGTAGGTGTGCAGCTGGGTGCACGTTGCCTGCGCTGTCAATACTCCAGGTCATCTCACCTGGAACTTGGGCCTTTGCTCCGGCTGCGGCGGCTCGTTGAGCGGCCTCTGGTGGCGCATGTAGAAGGTGTGCTGCTGGATGCACATCCGCCAGACGTACTTGCCGTCGTCGGGGCTGGCCAGCGTGAAGGAGGCGGAGTCCGGCTGCCGGCAGCATTCTATGCTGAACGTGCGCTTGTGGTTTATAACGTTCGTTATATCCATCCACCTGTGGGATTCAAATTTATAATTTAGTTTACTTAAATGTAATAAAACAAATTTTATTTTGATTAAAATTAAATCTTCTACTCATAAGCCTTGAAATGGATCAGTCCTAAGACTATTTCGTGTCCGAATTACAATGACCACAAATAACCACCTACGACAGACCACTGATGAATATAATATGAAGAGCTAAGCGATTCACATCTGGAAAAAGTGCGTCAGGCTGTTTTTGGTAATGGTGTTTGCGTGTGTTTATCAAATAGGTTGGTAGTGTTTGGTTTCAAGGGAGTGGACCTGTAAAAGTGCGGCGTGTCGCTGTTGTCGGCGAGCACGCGGATGCCGGTGAGCGCGATGGCCACCGTCACATCGCCCTGATCGCGCTGGTCGCGCGCCGCGAACATCTCCTGGCCGTAGCCGCGCAGCTGCTGGCACGTCGTGATGAAACCTTCCTCGGCCTGGGCCTATGCAGACAGAGGCAATGGAATTATACCAGCGTGTTTTTTGTAAGTAGGCAGTCAGCGACGGAGAGGCAAGAGCGCTAAGTCCAAAACCTATAAATCAAGAGTTTAATTCCTAGGTCAGTTCCATGTGACTTGGATTGTTTTATGCAAAAACGATTTGTAACCAGCATTTGGCAAACATGGTAGGCAATATATACCCATCAGTTGTAGTGATGATTTAATTTTGAATTATGGAAGCCTTTGCCCAGCAATGGCACGGTATCATCACCATCGTTTCAGCCAAAAGACGTCTACTGCTGTTCAAAGGCCTCCCTCAAAGATCTCCATAACGACTGGATTTTGCGTTACTCGCATCCAGCGTCTACCCGCAACCCAGTATAATGTAGACTTATATTACTACTACTACTACTAACTACTACTCGCAAGAAGGCAAATGACTCCGCTCCACCTGATGTTAAATGAAGCAGAGTTTAGATGCGAAAACAACTCTTGAAGCAGGACTTTGTCGCACTAGCCTTCTTCATCTTGCCAACCCGTAAGTTGCTGCTTCACGCCTCGTTTAAGGTCTAGCGGTTCTCGATGGCAGCGGAGATCAGCACCATTGAGAACAGGCCAAAATCTACGTTCTGACGTCATCCAACTTATGGCCTAAGGGGAAATAAAACTAGTAGTTGTGTCATTCGTGGCTCAAAGTTTACCATTTTGTTTGCTTTGTAAAAATAAAGATTATACCATGATTAATCGGCTATCGGACAAAAACGTTGTAGAGGGCATTATCGCCATCGTGTACTAGTGAAATGTGTGTTCATAAAAGCAGTTAGTAATCAATAATCATATTTAAAGTGTCCTTCGTCGTTCGTCGTATTTTGCGTAATGATAAGCTAAATGTTTTCCTATTAGGTATTCCAGTGCCAGTATCGGTTGTAATGGTGAACTAAGAAACTTGCACAAAAAGATATTTTAAAATATACTACTACAAAGAGCTGGGCTATCATATCATCAGCTCAAACTTGCGAAAAACAGCATCGCTACGAATATTGTTGTTATGGCGACCGACTTACTATAACTACTAAGAACAAGCCAAACCATTCACCGGCTATGTGATCTAGAGATTAAGACTATCTCAGACCCAGTGATCCCGCCAATAAGGAATTTCCCAATAGGGAAACCACAGAGGCGGTTATTTCGATGTTATTCGAAATTTCCACCATTTAACCTGTCCAATTACATATCAAAACGAATTAAAACCTTTTTTACTCATAAGAAGTGAGAAGGTTGTTGTTATAGCCACCAACTAATGGTCGGCAATTAACTATGCATCATCTGCGCAAAATAAGGAGACTGTAGCAGGTAAGCTTCATACAGAGGCGCTTGATCAACGCACACATAGACAACCTCTCACCGACACGGGATCTTACAACAGCTGACTGGTTTGATGTAGTCCGATATCGATATTCTTTACCATAGACTATGTATAATATTGGGTATTCTTTACCGTGAGGTGGTCTATGTGAGTGTGCGTTGCTCGTGCGCGGTATGTATAAAGCTAACCTTGGACTTCTTGGTGGGAAAGTGAAGAGTCATGTCTGCGGTTTTGTTTTATTTTCTAAAATTTGTGTTATGTCGAATATTAATGTGAAATAATGGTGGATTATTAACCGTTAAGTGTTCGTGAGTGTGCATGAGTGTTGCAAATGAAACAAAACAGTGCAACGTCACTTTTCAAATTCTCTCAAGAAGTCCACCCGAGGACTTAATAAAGCCCCACATCTTTACTAAGATACTCGAGGGGTTGGGGGGTATATCATTTCTCACTTCTCATTTCTATTCATTCATCATCATCATCATACATGAAAGAAATTATTATTATTTAAGTATTGTAAGACTTTTTCATTGGCTAAATGCTTGTGCAAAGCCATTATTAAAAAAAAAAAAAAAAAAAAAAGCTAACCTTCTGAAGTCTCCTTATTTTATGCCATGTATTGCTGAGAAAGTGCTCGATGAGACGCCACCATTCCAATAGAGATATTTTCTCACACCAGCGCGCGTATATTAGCGGCGCAACATTGTTATCAACGTGATCTAACGAGACAGTTTCACGTTTTTACGGCGGCATTGACCGGCGTTATCTGTGTGAAAACAGCGTAATGATCGCTTACCAGATAACACACCGACGGACTAATAATATCAACGGCTCATTGTTTTCCGGCTGCTTTCGTTATGAAATAGATAAGCATCGCGGTAAAAGTATCCCACCGGTAACCAAGTGAGAACAGTGCCAAGTTTTTGATGATTGTTGGGCAAATTGTCAAAATAATATTATGATTTATTCAAAATCACAAAAATTAGCTTTTTTATTAATGGGGATTTAAGAGATGGCTACTCCCCCAATTGAGACAGTACAGAATGTTTTTAAAAAAATAGAAAAATAGTTGCAGGTAGAGGATTTTAAACAAAATAATTATCTTTCTGTGTGTTACTATAACTGTCTATGTGGAATAATCTAATCACATGAATTATTAAGTTTTTTGTACATCATAATACTAATTGAATCACATAAATAGAGCTAAATGCGCAAAAACATAGTGTATTTATTTATTGCCAAACTCTAATCTAAATATAAAGAAATACACAGTAGTTGTACATCTAATTGATTTAGGCATTTTGTGGATTATGACCCTAGATTAAGCTAAGCAATTAACTTATTAAGCCTACACAATCAACTTCACTAATTTAACTAATATTAAAACTATATTTCGACACTTGAAGACATTAAGAAGTTACGGAGTTCTAAAATTCAACTTTAAACTACTATCTCGTTAGCTCTAAGTTAGCTTAACCTTTTGAACGCCAGAGCGCAAACGCATTGGCGCCCCTTCCACGCCAAGCCACAAATTCTGAGCAAATACCTACAAATAAAATAGGAATGCCAACGATCTTATCGATAATTTGTCAATAACCAATTTAATAATTGCTATTCGTCACATATTTTTGAAATAAAATATTACTCGTTATATCAATCTTTATTTGACACTATTTCGTATCATTTAACAGCAGTTACAAAATTCTAAACAAAGTAAAAGTAGACATTAGAACTGCAAACGAATAAATCAGATAATAATAAGGTACATCACTAATCTCGTTCGTGAAGTCATCCGCTGTCGGGAAGACCCGACTATGGCGTGGTTGGCACGACCTTTGACAACTTTCTCGCGTGTGAGGTAGGGATGTGACATTTCAAGTAAACTAAAAATTATAAACAACAAGGTAAAGAAAAGGTTGTCTATTAGAGTACTAATTATTAAGAGGCCTATTACATCTCGACTGTGATTTTTGCGTAAAATGCCCAGTTTCGTATTTTGTAGTAATTTTCCAGTTGTATTTATCGTTTTTATCGAATAATAAATTCATCCTTAGTATTACAAATTTCCACTCTGCGAGAAAAAGCTGAGTTCGGACGGCCGGCGCATCGCATTTTATAGTAATTTTGCAGTTGTATTTATCGTTTTTATCGAAATAGGATTATAAATTCATTATTAAATGTTTATTCCTCATGAAGTAACAATTATTCTGGTATAAATTTTGCTCAATAATATTATCGTAGATAGGAGAAATTCACATCGATCTTAAAGCGATTTTAGAAGTTTTGTAAAATCTAAAAATGTAAAAATGTAAAATGTAAAATCAATGATATCTAAAAATTCCGAGGCCGCTACGAACTATTCGACTATAAAGAGATAACATTCTATTTTTTTTATTTCATTTGTTTAGAACAGTAGTTCAATCTAGGAGCTCAAATAAGTGCCTTCGCGCATTTTATGAAAATCTTTCTCTACTATTTTGGTTTTCATTAAAAAGGTAAGCAAAATTTACAAAAAGCGAGGCCGCTACGAACTATTATATGCCAATAGCTATTCTGCACTATTCAATAAATTTACCTAACTTACCCTTCACTAGCTGTCGTATCTTGCCGACTGTGGCGTGAGGAGAACACCTTTTTTAAGGATTTCGATTAGCAATATTTAATGATAATTTTTGCTAGTGAAATGTAACTAATGGATATATCTTCGTGCCATTTTACAATATATCATTACTGTACTTTTAAATAATAGGAAAAAGAAACACAAAAAAGTTAATTTAGTATATTTATTTTGTATTTTAAAAAATTCGTTTTCTCGTCGGCTATACACGACGGTGGCGTGTTGGGCACTTTTTCATTTGTCGTCCAGTGCCGACCGTGGCGTTCAAAAGGTTAATGTCACTTAGTCCATATTTTCTTTCAAGCATACTTCATTTAAGTAAGAAAAAACTGCTTATAAAATGATCATTTAAGATCTTGCCTTTTCCACTGTCAAGTGCTTTGATGTAATTAAGAGAAAGTATGTATGTTTTTCACATCAAAGTAATATGAGATCTTGATATAATTACAAAAAAGAATGTTAATGTTAACATTATCATATTTCAAGCATATTGTAAGTACTTTTATACCACTTTAATGAAAATCATTATTTTTGTGAGTATGAAATGTTATTAAGTAACTAACAACAAATGGAGTTATCTAATTTATTTAAGTATAACATAAGGTAATTCTTAAATGTTTCGGAAAGAATTATTAATTTGAAATGTTTATAAAAGTTATTCTAACCATGATGCCGTGAGGAAGGTAATGAATCAATACACATATAAAATGAATCATACTTTAAAACTTGCAAGTTGTGTCAGCAATGTTGGAGACTCATAGGACAGATTCAAAATTAAAACATTACTACAGTAGTCATATCAAAACTATCAAAAGAAAAAAGAAAACTAATGCTACATCACTTAATTTTAAAAGCAGATACTGAAACAAGCTCTGCAGACTGTTTAACAATTTAATAAGTATAAATAGAATCAGGTACCTACTATAATGTAAAACTGTGTGTTTACTGATAAAACATTGTTTTTTAAAAATGAAACCTAGCTAGATTGACTTATCACCCCGAAACCCCCTGCATACTAAATTTCATGAAAATTGTTAAAGGTGTTTCAGAGATTCAGATTAATATATACATACATACAAGAATTGCTAATTTAAAGGTTTTAGATAGTAAATCTACTTAACCACACATTATTATTTAAAACGCAATTATTCAGTTTCACATGGTATCTTTTTGACAGGGTTAATAAAGTAATTTTTCTGTAACTAATTGTCTTATCTACAAATGTGGTAAGATGAGTTTATTGATTTTAAAATATTAATACACTAGCGACCCGCCCCCGGCTTCGCACGGTTGCAATGCTGATATTATCAGTGTTGCTCTACTATATGCATGTATTATACATATAAACCTTCCTCTTGAATCACTCTATCTATTAAAAAAAACCGCATCAAAATCCGTTGCGTAGTTTTAAAGATCTAAGCACACAAAGGGACATAGGGACAGAGAAAGCGACTTTGTTTTATACTATGTAGTGATAATGTTTACCTGTGACATGTTGTGTAGAGCCATATGGTGTTGAATGACCGCTGCCGTCAAATATTCTAGCTTTCCACTTTCCGCCAAATTACTACCATCAATGATCTGTCCACCATCAAGTATTTGCTTTGGAAATGTCAGCAAATTCTTCAAATACTCCACTGTATGTCTTTCCCTATCATGATTACCATATTCTGCTTGCCTACTGTATGATGCTAGCAGCACCGCCTGCTGACAATCACATATAATCCGTCCCTCTACTAAATCATTCTTCAGTTGCAAGAAATAATGGTAGCGGGTCACTTCGTCGGTAATCAAGCTCGTCCCGGATATCACGTAGTACATCACCCGCAAGTAGAGTTGATGGGACGACGCATACTTGTCTAACTGACGCTTCAGAGGTCGGTCCAGTTGAACCCATCGCGGTTGCTGGTTCCTGTCGATGTAGCGCAGCCCGAAAAACTCTGGCTGGTTGATCGCTTGGCGCTGGCACACGTTGTCGAGACATTCCTGCCCAGAACTGTCCACGGAGAGCGTACAGTCTGCAACACCTCCGTCCAGCAACTCCACACTAATCACAAACAAACTCTTGGACGCTACATTGTATTGCCGCGTCTTCTTTAGTTTTAGCTTGAAAGGCATCTTCCTGCGTTACCCGGCTGCGATTTGCAACAACATCACATAGGAAACAAACGTTACGTTACATTTATGGTATAGGAATATAGGAAACGATGCTTTGGTTACGCGCGGCACATACTTATCACATTTCCAATAAGAAATGGGGTTTGTGGATTTCTTGCTATCTCGATTAAGTTAAATAAAGGCGATGACGTACAAGTAGAAGCTCAGAGCAATAAAAAATGCCAGGTAAACAATAAAATACAAAACCACACATTCACAACACGGCCATCGCAATCGCAAATGACAATTGACGTTTATTTGACATAAAAGTTAGTGTTGCTGCAACAGAAATCATCACATTTGTTGCCTATTTTAAAAAAATAAGTTTTTTTGTACCTTTCACGGACTCAAGTCTTTTAGCCACTACCAAATCTTCAATTTTTAAATAAAAAATTGAAATAATGATCGGAATACAAAAAACGAGTTATGTTTTCAATTAACTTTTTCATGAAACTTTTGCACTAAACAATAAAAATCACAATACTAATACTTTTGCTCTTTTGAAAAATTACAATATTTAAAAAAAATAATAGAATATAAATATTGTAATTTTACAAAAGAGCAAAAGCGATTATATTATTGCGATTTTTATTGTTTAGTGCAGAAGTTTTATGAAAAAGTTAATTGAAAACTTATTTTGTTTTTTGTATTATTTCTTAAACTAAACAGGCACTAATTATTTTGTGTTTGCATTAATTACGCTCTGATTACGCTCTAAAAGATGGCATAACAAGAAACGTGAAATCGACCATGTGTACGCTAGCTTAACGGACACTAACTAAAGCTAGGTAGACCCCTCGTTACATCCGGTGAGGATGTCGGCAAATTATTATTTAATTGGCCTACTACACACTTTGCTTTCGTTGTAACGTGGTTGTAACTGCAGGTGCAAATTGATCTAAAGATTAAATAAATAAGTAAGTAACCGCCACGGCATAACGTCATCATACACAGAACACACTATTTCAAACCATTTTATTAAATATCAACTTATAACATAGTTTTCTTTGCTACAGGATTTGTTAAAAAAAATCAATAAAAACTTCTGCCCTGAGAACTAAATATACAAAAATAAAACAAGAAAAATAAAAACAAAAATCATTTATAAAAAAATAAATTATGTAAGTTTAAAAACAGTGTGTCAATTTGTATTGTTAATTACACTTCGATTTTATAATACCTTTTCATAAACATTTGAGCCCACAACCAAGTGCAGGAGACTATTCAACGATTTTCAAGCTTATCAAGGATCAATAAGGCTGCTGTTGTTATACTGTCGCTCTCTTAGCTTTTTCCAAGTTGACCCAATCTCTGGGCTCTTTTAGAACTTTCATTAGTTTCTCTTCAGCCGAATCGGGTTTCGGTTCATGCATGTACTCCCATTTCTGTGGACAAAAACGAGTTTTAATGTTGCCATGTCAAAAGTTAAAGTTTAAATATGATCAATCTGCCCCTGCCAGCTATTACTGGTTTCTTGTCGGCTCTTCGCAGCACAAAGTCTCGGAGCCCTGTAATTTTAAGACCGATGGCGGGCGTAATTAAATTCATAAGAGTTAACTGAGAGTAGCCTTAACTGGATAAATATATTAAATAAAAACAAAAAAGTGTTTTTTTGTAGAGTTTGCTGATTGCCTAAGACGACATTTTCAGCGTCAGCGGACTTTTAGGGGGCGGCGCGAAACTTAAAGGATTCCTCAAGCCGTGTGAAACCAAAGCACCGTCATAGATTTTCTAGAGGGAATGGCATCACGCTAGTGCGTATCCCAATATCTCCAAAGGCTTCGGATCGGATCGGAACTGAGTTGTGGTACACACTGTTACCACCAAAAGTAACATTTCCTTTATAGACTTTGAACTTTAATATTCATGGGATAAGGTTGAAAATTTATTAAATAATTTTGTCAGTATTGGTAGTACTTGTACTTACAGCGTTCAACGGCAGCGACATGAGTATGGACTCGTAGCGTGCCTCCGGTGTGTGCAGGCCGAACTTGGTGCCCCGGTCGTAGATGAGGTTGAACTCGACGTAGCGCCCGCGCCGCAGTAGCTGCCACTGCCGTTCGTGGTACCCGTACGCGTCGTCCTTGTGTTTCTGCACTGTTGGGGGAACATAAGTCAGCTGGATTGTTAAGCGTAGAGCTATAGATATTAAACTAATAAGAAATAAGAGATTTTATTCAAAAGAAAAAAGTTACATTTAGAACAATTTAAATAAAACAAAATTTTCGTAAAGTTACAATCATAAATTTAGATATAAGGTATCGTCTTTTTTTTAACTCACGGGTAACCAATTGGTCTTCATCCCACCTGATGTTAAGTGATAATAAGGTCGGAGGTGGAGGCGCACTTTAACCGGAATTCTCAACTACTGAGGCACTGGCTATCTTATCTCTAGCTGCCGGAACACAACAATGCTACAAACATTGATGTTATGGCGACAAATTTAGATAAGATGGTGGTAGCTAGCCAGGCGGACAAACAAGCCCTACCACCAACCAAACCGAGTACACAAGTACACAAACATGTACCCCTCGGTGGGAATCGAACCCAGGACCTCTGGGTCTAAACCGGTGGTCTTAACCACTGATAGTTTGTTAAGATAGACTAGGTAGGGCTGTAGAGGCGAAAGTAACGAAAAATACGCGATTTTATTTTTATTTTATTTAAAAGTTTAAAGTTACACACGGATAGACGTTATCGTCTGCTTGCAGTAAAGAGGATTCATTGTAATCTCGTTCACCAGGTAAGACGAGGGCCAGACGTTTCCACCCGCATTTATACAACTTACTTATCAGCAAATCTATAACTCAAATTATGGGTATGTATAACTCATCTATCCCTATACGCATAACTTAATTGTCGGCATACGTACAAATCACCTATCGGCATCATCAGCATCGTCACCATCTCAGCCAAAAGACGTCCACTGCTGGACAAAGGCCTCCCCCAAGGATCGCCACAACGACCGGTTTTGTGCTGCTCGCATTCAGCGGCTTCCCGCGACCTTCACCAGATCGTCGGTCCACCTTGTTGGAGGCATAACTCTAGATAACTCCCGTATCGACATAACTCTGTATAACTCACCTATGTGCATAATTCTATGTTACTTACCTATCGGTAATTGGCATATGCATAACTCACCTATCGGCATATGCATAACTCACATATCATAACTCTAGATAGATTACTCACCTATCGACATAACTCTGTATAACTCACATATTGGCATAATTCTGTATAACTTACCTTTGGGTATATCTGTAACTCACCTATCGGCATGTAGCTGGGTATGACGGCCTCCGCACAGGAGGTGACGAAGTTGAAGGCGCCCCACTGGCTGGGGTAGTCCACGTCGTCGAAGAAGATGCCGCCCACGCCGCGCCGCTCGCCGCGGTGAGGGATCGAGAAGTAGTCGTCGCACCACTTCTTGAATCTGAGTTACAAACGATAGCTGACTCCTTAGCGGGAAAGTCAAGAGTCAAGTAGGCGGTTTTGTTTTATTTTCTGAAATTTGTGTCATGTCGAATATTATTTTTGATATAATAGTGGATTATTATCCTATAAAATAAAATAAAATAAAGTTAAAGCTTCATTATTTTATTTTATTTTATTTAATAGGACAACCAACAAGATTAACACAAATACAAGCAAAATTGCTTTCGTACAAAAATGGATTTAAGCGCGTTTACGCGGCACACTAACGCCGCCAATTAAAAAAAAAACATATCTAGTAATTAGAGATAGAAAATCAAATTATGCTCAACTATTTGAATGAAGTAATTTAGCATTTTTACGTCACCCAATGAACATCTGACATGTTATGGTTTAGTAAAATACGGCGTTATAGTTACGAGTGGCCGTTTTTAGCTGTAACGTCTTATTTAAGTAAACCATAACATGTCAGATGTTCATTTGAGTGACGTAAAAATGCAAAATTAATTCACATAGTTTGTTGAGCATAATTTGATTTTCTATCTCTAATTACTAAATATGTTTTTTTTTATTGGCGGCGCTAGTGTGCGGCGTAAAAGCTCTTAAGCTAAGTGTCATCTTACTCAAATAGCTCTGTCTGCGGACCTAAGAGCTCTGTTAAGCCACCTTTTATTAGCACTAGTGTTTTCGTAAACTAAAATCGCTAACTCCTCATTGGACGAGGTTTATTGGTGAAGTGTGCTCCTCCCACATTTTTCTATATTTAATTATTAATTAGTGGCACCTGTGATTGACAGGAATCAGTGATCGACATGTATGTCCTTTGATCATTAAAAATTGGGGACAGCAATTATTTTAGTATTTATTTAGCAACAATTTAATACCAACCATCTGCTTCCTTGCTATAATCCCGTAATATTATTTCTTGGCGATGAAAAGTGTCGCCACTGCGCACTGGTGACGCTACCCTAACTAAATGATTGTTATTTACATAACAAGAGATCAAGGTATGGCTGTTCAAGTTGAGTAAGAAAAACAAGGTGTTTCAATGATTATGGTTATACAACGTGTAACAAAAAGGTGTGGTCAAAATGACAAGATTAAAGTCAAAGTCAAAGTCAAAGTCAATTTTTTTAATGTTAAAAGGAGGTAAACGAGCAGGCGGGTCACCTGATGGAAAGTAATCACTGTCGCCCATGGACACCTGCAAAACCAAAGTAATCGCAGATCAGTTGCCGGCCTTGAGAAAGGAGTTGGATATTGAGGAGGGAGTAGGAATTGGGAGGGGGGAGGGGTGAGAGATGGGCCTCCGGTACTAACACTCACCAGTCGAAACACAATAGCAACGAGTGCCATTGTTTCACGCCGATATTCTGTGAGAGGGTGGTATTACGCCGGGCGAGTCAGCCCATTGCGTGCTGAGCGCGGCGAGGCTTTACCAGTCAACATATTTTTTATTCAAATAAACTTTAGAAAAGTGCTTTTGAATCGTCCAAAAATTTTTTTACCTACTACCCATTCAGGACGTCTATTTTTTAGCTCTGGAGAAGAATGGGCGCAAGAAACTCCACAGCTTTAACACAGATCCACAGATCCAAAGTGTATCCCATTTAGAACTTGTATGCGTTTGTTATTAAAACATAATTATTAACTTTAATTTGTCATGCAATGGTTAATGAAATATTTACATAAATGCACCTCAGGCGCACTTAAGCAAGCAGCAGTGATCATAATTGTAAGTACACAGAGGTTACTAAACCACTAGGGCTGAGGCTTGTTTTGATTTGATGATTTTTTGATTTTGATGTGACGTCACAATAGAAATATTCAATTGAAAATTGCATAACAAAGTTAATAATCATGTCTTAGTAACTCTGCATACAAGATCTAGATAGAATACAGTGTGGATCTTTTCATTTTGACCACACCTTTCTGTTACACGTTGTATATTGGTGTATCAAGAGAAAATTTACCCACTTGGAGTAGTAGGTGTCATCGTGCGCGTCACACGCTTGTTTCAAGGTCAGGTGGAAGTGCGTCGCGTCGTCCTCGTTCAGGTAGTAAGGGGTCAGGTCGGTGCCGCCTCCGAACCACCACTGCACTCCTGCGCAGAAAAAGTTATAAGCGACAAACCATACCAGTAATTTGAAATGGAATAATAAGTAGTTAGCCAGCTAGAAGCTATCTGCGGGGGCGGGTCCGCTGTTACCTATACTTTGTAAGTTATAATTTTACTTATTTTTTTGTCATGAATGCTTTTAGTTTTGTTTGTTACTGTTTGATTTGAGTAGCACACATTCCACACGAAAGCGCACACTGCTCTAACTACATAGGGCCTCAACAACAATTCTAATAGGCGCTTGTCAATCTCTAATAAAGTTTATTATGATATGGTACTAAAATGGCGAGCGATTTTTGTAGAATTAGATTTAGCGAAATTCGATACTTCTTTGATCTAGATAATTGTGTGTTGTTTGTTTTTATTTTTAATTAGTTAGAACACATTTAAAACTGCTCAGTTTGGATAGAAATTATGTAAGACTTCATAAGGAGTGCAATAATAAGTTTCAAAAACATAGCAAACGGTAAAAAAATCTATAAAAGATCTCTCACCATCCTTGTCTTGGACTTCGAAGTATCTGTAGTTGAAGTGTATGGTGGGCACCATGGGGTTGCGCGGGTGAATGACCGCGCTCACGCCGGCCGCGAAGAACGGAAGCTCGGCGTTCTGAAGGTTCTTGCCTCTGTGTACATGCAATCATAGCTCGGTAATGTCTCACGGCTAACCAATCTAAATAATTTAAGTACTGCTGCACTGCAGTAAATCTGCTGCATTGCAGCAGTACCTAAATTATTTATAGTATATACAAACTACTAATGACCATGGAAGAAGGGCTCGATGGCGCAATGGTTAACGCGCTCGTCGGTCTGCGATTGTTGAAGTTAAGCAACTTTCGCAAAGGCCGGTATCCAATGACCGGCCTTGGGTGTCCAAAAAATTTATCATCTCGAGCTCCTCCGTGCTTCGGAAGCAATCGTTAATAACCACCAATGCGCACTGGGCCCGCGTGGTGGTTATGGCCCGTTCTCCCTATTCATTCATAGGGAAAGCTCGTGCCCCAGCAGTGGGGACATAAAATGAGCTGATGATGTTGAATAGCCATAAAATAGATAACTTAATCTTTAAAGAAAAATAGATAGATAATAATTAAATTGTTTATGTACTTTATATTATTTCTGTTATGTAATTTTTTATGTAAATAGTTTTTGTCCTTAATTCTGCTAATGTATGACTAATTGATGAACGAATAATTTAGCGGAATTAATACAAGGGTTAATATTCGATATGCGCAAAATAAAATGTCAAAGTAACAGGCAGTGACAAACCTGCTGCGCATCTGCTGCACTGCAGCGGGCGGCAAGGTCCCCGAAACTACTGATATGTTGACGCCAGCCTTCTCAAACACTCTGCCGTCTTGCAGCACGCAAGTGATGCCCCCACCGCCTTCTTTTCGCGTCCAACGGTCAACTTTAAACCTTGCGTCCTGGGAATAAGGTTTCACATCAAGTAATGCGGGAGTATAATACAATCACATCAAAGTTCAAGCGTTTGTTTTTAATTTATTTGGCAAAAAGTAAAACAAACTTATACTTTGCATCCTGGAAATAAGGTTTCATATCAAGTAATGCGGGAGTATAATACAATCACATCAAAGTTGAAATGTTTGTTTTTAGTTTATTTGGCAAAAAGTAAAACAAACTATATCTTTATTATTTCTTACATGCAGTTTTGAGCAATGTGAGCAATTAGTAGCTAAGGTTCAGGTTCATGCATGATTGATCATACATTGCGATTTTATAGTTTTAATTTTAAGGCTTCTCTGGACTAGATCTTTTCTACTGGATAGCTACTAACAATATTAGTGAAGGCAATTCTTTCATACCGGGTGTATCATATAAATGTCCTCATCAAAGTCATATTCATCAACAGTTTTTTCATCTTGCCATGCCTATAAGAAAAAATCTGAGATAAAATAAATGGCTATGTATATATTATATATATATATTTTGAAATCTGAAACAACGACGGCACCACAACCACTTTGACCTGATACAATATCGAAAAATTCGTTTCCGACATTGACCCGTCCGGGAATCGAACCCGGGACCTCAGAGTTAGCGCCGCCCAAAGTCCGGCGTGCAAGCCACTCGGGTACAGAGGTTGCCTACGACAACTATGAAGTACTTCAATGTTATACAAATTACTCAAAGAAAGTACAAATATATCTTTTCTAAGGTTGCCTGGAAGAGATAGCAATAAGGTCGACTATTTGGTATTCTGTCTCTATTTATCAATTTATTTATCTGCTTTCTTGTGTGCAAGTATGCTACATCCTAGGCCGCATCATCGCTTACCATCAGGCAAGATCGCGGTCAAATACTTGCCTATAAAGAATAAAAAATAAAAAAAGTATTATTCAAATTCTTTAATTGATACTAATATTTATTTTATAGGAAAATTATTATTAATATGAACAAATGGTATAACGATAATGTAAAAAATAAAAATCTTATGGATATAGATATACTAACAAGTACTACAAAAAAACAAAAAAAAGTATGTTTCGAATTTTTCGAAAAAAATATTATTTTAGTATTAGACCAGCATTTTAAGATCATGCATTGCACTCCGTTCTTTTAAACTATTGTAAGTAAGCAAATATCGTATAACTGTCTCACTGTTGGGCAAAAGCCTCGCATCATTGACATCAAGTCATCATTACAATTGATGGTTGGGTTATGGCTTAATTTAATTACTATTAAATTGATTAAAATTATTTTTGTTAAATAAAATATGACTGTTGGTAACATACTTTATCTTCTTCCGATTCTAGAGCTCTACAGAACTCCGCTTGTATCCTCATGATGAGCAGCTCCATCTGTGTCTTCATGTCGTCCTGCGTCCTCTCAAGCTGAGCAATGGGTGTGATCGGGTCGGCCATGTAATTCCTAAGCTGCATGATCTCCTTCATGTCCACTTTGTTCCGTTTGTGCTGACTGTAGGCCATGTATCCAGCACCCACTAATGCTGCACAGTACAGTCTGCAAAGATTATACGAGATGTAATTTACAAAATTTTATATAGTAATGTTTTTTAAAAGCTAAAATCATAATTATTTTGGGTTACAATTTTAATAAATGTGGGTAATTTATGATTATGGTTAAACATAATTTTACCCAAATGTTGTTGCACACAAATTTCAATTTTAAAAAAAAGTGTCGAAAAACATTTTCACAATTGGGATTTGTAGTAAAAGTAGATAGTGTTGATAATTTCAGCAAGTTGGACAGAGCTATTTGAGCATAGTTGGACGACATAACAGGTCAGCTGCACTAGCAGCTGACCTGGTATGTCGTAGAATGTGGGTGCAAATCCCATTAGCGAAAACTTTTTTAGCACCTTTCAAATTGTAAAGTAGGTAGGTAGGTAAGTTAGTTACCGAGTTCATATGCTTACATTCCACCTGTAAGTTGCCTTTGATTTCCAAATAAATGATCTAATATGAAACATTTGCTTAAGGAAACATGTTCAACTTGTATTACCTATTTATTTTATTTATTATTAATGTAAGTATGTATGTGATAAGACAATTTAGAATAATTTAAAGAAACAGAAACTTTTATAGGTAGGTAGGCAAACAGTTTTCAAGAGTTGAATAAATCGATTGAAAGTAGTTTTGTGTAGGAAAACTATGTTTAGCATTAATTAACAATTTCAAGGAAACATCGAGTTTCGTGAAGTGTTCAGGCAATGAGCTAATTAACAAATCTTATTGCAAGATACCGTAATCATCGTTACAGGCATTATTGAGCTAACAATATAATCTAAATGTTTTTACTTAATTTAGAAATTGAGTTGGCTATGTGTTTGTACGCTGAGTCGCAGACGTCACATATGTTATGACGAACTTATTAGGGCTAATGTAACATTTATTCCTTTTAGATTCCTATTGGAGTTGCAAGTAAACAACACTTCACACATGCTTTAGTTAGACTCACCTGTAAGGCCGATCTCTGAATTTCTTGTAGCTCCCAATATAACTCAACGTTTGGAAGCTCCTTGCCACTATTTTAGACGTCATTTTTAATTAGAATTCAATAAAAATGCGAAATGTGATGCGCGGTTTGTATATTTATTGTGACAGGTCAAGTACCCACCCAGCTGACGCTTTGACAGCTAGCGTCGCACATCACATGCGTTGTTTTGTTCGGGGCGCCGCCTGCCGGCCGCGATAAGAACCAGCTATCAGCTGTAATTTTTCCTCTGCAAGACGCGCCTACATGCGCAATATGCGTTCATCTCTCTCTCGTGCAGGGGCGGGAGCATCGATCGGGCGCGGCGCGCTCTTTCCGTCAGTCCGCGGCGACCTCGCGGCGACGAGTCTCGGCAGTGCGCGTGTGTAGCGCGTTGTGTGCTATCCCGGCTATCGATCGGCCAGCGGAACCGCATTGCCGTACATTCCGGAGGCGGTGCCTCGCCTAGTTTTCGTCGATCGTCGGCGTGACGGGCGCGTGTCGGCGTCGGCGGCGGCCCGGGGCGGCCCTGCGCAGTAGCGGCGCGCGTGGCGCGGGAGCGAGCGACCTTCCTTCCGCCAAAACCGGCTCGCTGTCCGCCGCGGACGGCTGTAATGTAGCCGCGGCCGGCGCGAGCGGCCCTCGGACAAAGGACCCGCGTCGAACACCGTGTTCCGCGATGAAGAAGTTCACGTTCAAGGGGGTGCTGGACGGGTTCCGCAGCTCGGTGCAGCAGGCGCCGCGCGGCGTGGAGCAGGAGATCCAGGAGACGCTGCGCCCGGATCACTTCCAGATTAAAAAGGTGAGTTGTTGTTTTATCGCGCGCGCGGCAAAGCCCACAGATAATGGCGAGGAGCAGCGGGAGGGCCCGCCACGCACGAGCGGAGTGCCGTATGCCGAATATGCCGATTGCCGTGTACGAGCGGCACCTGGCCGCGCCACGCGTGTGTTCGCCGCAGCGTCCGCCACGCACCAAAACAATCGCACCGCGGCACTGCACCGCGTTCCGATGCCGCTGCCAAAAATATTTTGGCCGCTGTCGTGCGTGGCGTGCGGAGGCTTTCACCGCCAATAAAATGGCAAGCGAGCGCCGGGCGCCTGCCGCCGAGCCTACGTCAGTGCTTAACCTTGACCATCAACTCTGCGTGTAATGGAATATGCACACACGACCGTAATCCGATTAGCTACCCGCCTCGACGGGCAACTTGGCAGGTAACCCACACGATTAGACAATTTTCTCGATGAGCGTTTGAGGTACGAGCGTAAGTACCTTGTATTGAATACAATATCGTGCACCTGTGTAGGCGGCAGAATACCGATCATATTGGACTGATAGCAGATAAGATAAAGGGTGCACTTAATAATGGCTACAACTTTTTGTGGAGTAATTTTTGATAGAGACATTGAATCGATAGGCTGGCAAAAATAGAAGGTTACATGTTACTTGTCCATGAGACTTTTCGTTATATACCGAAGCTCTGGAAAACTATCAACTAAATTATTTGATACCCAAAGACAACAAAAAGCATTGTAATATTCCCCTTATTCATATTATGTACATTGCACCTACATGTTTTCCGTGACAAAAGATAGAATGGTAATAGGTAACTTGCTGCTGGTCTATCTTTTTGGCTAAACTGGTTTGGTACTTTAGCTAACTTCAACCAATATTTTTTTCATGATAAATGATGAAATGATAGACAATACTTTTTTGCAATACAACATAATAAATCAACAATATAAAACGTACAAGAATGCAAAATTACTAATGAGTAACCTCTAAATGTAGCGGTCTTATAACTTTAAAGAGATCTTGTCCAGGCAAAAAGACCGACGGCGGACACGCACCAGAGACGCATACGAACATTCAAAAGAACTTGTAATGTAATAAAAATAATAATAGGAAACATAAAAATGACAACAAAGTTAGATGTTCATCAGTATAATAAATACATAGGAACTATTAACTAATCTGTGACATAGGTACATTTTTACACATAAAGTTAACCATACCAAAAACTACCATTAAAAGTTTACGCATCTGATTTAAAAGCAGCGAAAATTGCAGGTTGGCAGCTGGAAAGAGCTAAACAGCTATTGAACCGGCTAGGTAGACCTGGTTAATGGAAAATAAAACCGGCTACACTTAGTTTATGCCGAATAAAACCGGCTACACTTAGTGTATGCCGAATAATTGGTCATACATGCCGAATTCATGAAATTTTCTTTTCATATATATATAGAAACAGTTTTTGAGAATGGTACAATAAATAATTGAGCGCGATGTGGGCTCTGCGTGTTAAGCAAAAAGTAGTGCTAGTCCTACTACCTGTCTGTATCATATTGGTTTCTGGGTTATAAAACAAAATAATAAAACCTTTGAAAATTTATAAGATTCTTACATATTATTTTTGTTCCTAGTGCTAAACTACCCAAGAGTAAAAATATGGCTCTCACTTTTTACAAACTATCATCGGCGGCGTTAGTTCGCCCACTAAGTCCACCAATTTATTATTCGACAGATTATTATTTCTACCATTAAAAGAGTAGATACAAAGTTGTGTTATTTCACGTAAAAAATAATTTTCTTTATTATTTTAATAATTACATGCTTTCGTAATAATTTATAGTTAAAAAATTAATACAAAAACCTTAAATAATGACACCCTTACAATTTTGTTAGTCGGCATATAGGTATACGGTCCGCCTTATGGTTAGCTGTCACCCTAGCCAATAGATGAACACCATGGAACTATTATTATTTAATCTGTGACCATGGGTATAACTTTAGAACTAAAGTAAGCTCGTTGCGGATCTTAGTTAAGTCAAAGGTCAAATCTTAGTTATTATGCCTTATGCCCATTAATGTTACTGGATCTAATTCCCCTCAAGATAAGATAAGATAAATATACTTTGTAGTAAAAAAACACAAAATATTCTTGAAAAAGAAACATTTTTATGTTTTTTGGCAAGACTCAAGTGTGTCGGTGTATTAGAATATGGTAAAGTAGACGTGCAAAGGGCGGTCCTATCACTAAAAGAGTGTGTTCCAGAGAACCTTTCAAACCTAGATAAACAAGACATGGCTGCTTCACGGCAGTTACAACAACGTCCAGAAAGTTCTTGCGGGAACTATAGCATCGGCAAAATATTAACAAATGAAGGTGGAATAAGAATAATGAGAAAGAAAAAAAAAAGCCTTTTTAAACTAACTTTTTTCGTAATTAAGTATGTCCGATAGACAATAGATACACCTCAAACCGTCAAGTTTCATCATGGAAATTAAATCATAAATAGAAGACATGACACTATTTTATTCCACCCTTGTTTTGTAAGGCAGTCAATGTGAAACCATTCCATTAATGGTTAATTGCGAAAATATTATTTAAAAAAGATTTAGTTTGAGCGACAATACTAACTAAAACGTCACCTGAGGACCAGGTTCTCCGCTAGTAGTTAGATTTACCGTAGAGCAGTGGCTCCCAACCTTTACCGACCATGGACCCTTTTTCTAATTTGTTAGCAGGGACCACACCAAACTGTATAGGTATGTAATGAGTTTAAAGGAAAGTTTAAGCTTTATTCAAAACTTAAAAAATATTTGTAGCATTAGTTCAGTAGTGACAGTTTATTTTCACACACTTCATGCTACCAAAAATGCTGATGCGAAACATTTCTGTTCCAATTAGCAAATCGATAGTGTAGGCGATAGTGCAGAATTAAAAAAA
Source organism: Eudonia mercurella (assembly GCA_963082485.1). Taxonomy (NCBI): domain Eukaryota; kingdom Metazoa; phylum Arthropoda; class Insecta; order Lepidoptera; family Crambidae; genus Eudonia; species Eudonia mercurella. The sequence continues at coordinate 29,736 of CAUJAO010000016.1, forward strand.
ATAACATTGTACTGCCTTTTTCAAAATTATTTTCTGGATTTAATTATGTTCTGTCCCGCAAACCATTACCGATGCTCTCTTGGACCATCTGTGGTCCGCGGACCACCAGTGGGAACCACTGCCGTAGATTCCGTCCCACATGACGTATTGCGGGACTAGTTTCCTTGGCAGGAAACCAATACATGTTTTAACGTTGTAGCTTACACAAGTCTACTCTGAGCTCGTAGCCAAGGTAGGTACTTCCTTCGTTAATGAAGCAAGAGATAATCACCATATTATCAAAAACCGAATAGCGAGAAAGGCAGTCTTACACGTAGTAACTATTAAGTAATCTGTGGTCTTACCATGAGTTCTTATAGCAATCCAGATCTAAACATAAATCGGCTTACAAATAAACAAAGAATAAGCTTCGAATAGTTATTCCGTGTTTTGTCTCTTTTACTCTAATTTGAAATGACGTTTTTATGACAGGAACAAAACACGGAATAACTTTTCGGACCACAGACCTACATATATGGTCTGTGATTCAGACCTTATTCTTCATTTATTTGTAAGGCACAAACACGATAAACCAGTTTTGCTTACATTTTCACGGCTTCCACACTTGCGTGCGTTAATTTTAAAAATAATAAAGACGAAAGATTTACGGAAAATGGTTTATTAGAATTTCGGTTTAGCAATTTAAATGCATGAAGCCTTGTCTTGAAAGAAAACTTCAGAATGTATTATTTCACTATAGTTCACTTGATTTAATAAACATTTACAATTACGATTAATTTTAGTGACAATTTTGGCTGCATCTAATAAAAGTATAACGACAGCGGTCTATTTAATTTATATAACACATTTGGAACTCATAGGAAATAAGTTTCAGATTTTTCGAAGAAATTGCATTTTCCTTATTCAACACGAAATTCTAAGAAGAACTTCTTAGAATTTCGTGAAGCCAAAGAAAGCATTGTGACTGCCAATTTCACCGAATACTTTCGGGGTTTTCTAGAAATTAGTTTCTAGGTGGAAGGTCTTTTGAGCGTCCAGCATTTAATGAAGATCTAACGGATGGTTCCCTCAATTTGGGACGGAAAAGTAAATTAGTTTTCGGTGAAACGTTTTAGCTATGGATTGGGGGCTTTCTTCACTTTCTCTTCTATTTATAAAAGTAAGGATCTGTTATTTTTGTAAGTTTGCATTTATTGCAAGCTATCTTGATCAAACATTTGAAATGATCGTACACTGACTAAATTTCGCAGACGAGGAGTGTTAAAATACCCTACAGTGTAATACTAAAAGTACATTTTGGACGAGCAAACACCATTCGAATGGGCGTGTAAACGTTTGCATGCGTCGATAAAAAACAACAACACTGTGTTATTTTATTAGAAGTGTCGCAAATATAAACCGGGCACTACACAGTAGCTATGGGCGCCAGTAAACTCGCGCGCCTCCGCTAGGATACCCGTTTAAATATTCATATTGTGTCTTATTTGCATAAAATTACACTCCTCGTTTTAGCTCTCTCCCTGAAGCACTATAAAAGTGCCTTTTGTATTCTTACGATCATGTTTTGTTTATTGTATTGCTGTATTATGTGCCATTGTTGTTTGTGTTTTGATAGTAGTCAACTTTAATGACCAAATAGAATAAAATATCGTTTGTGACGAAAATATGGGTACCATTATATATGAAGAGCTCGATGGCGCAGCGGCTACGCGGTCGGATGGTGATCTTGCAACTATTGCAATGTTGGGTCGACAGATGGGTGATCAAACTATAATATCTCTAGCTCCTAGAAAGCACGTTAAACTATTGACTCCGGGTTTTCTAACGACAATCATCTTTTGAGACGGGAGGCGTTAAAACCAACCACCAATTCGCATTGGGTCAGGTGCGGTGGTTTGTAGCCAGACCTCCAAGAGTTATTGTTCATGTAGAAAAGACGTACATATGTTAATAATAATGCTATCACGTTAACAATGTGAACAGCGTAATGTAATAACTGAGCGCTGTGTTATTACGTCGCTGGAGTTGAAGTACATAGATTAAATCATCTTAGTATCTACGAGAATCTTATTCGTCCCGGTCATCGTGTCCCGCGATTCTGATTCAGACAATTAACCGACCAGACGCCGCTCGCCGTCGTCGCTGAACTTGTTAACATAATTTAATTACATAATGTCCATTATAAAGTCGTCAAACTCGAAACGAATTGAAGACCAAATTAAGTACGCTTTACTTCTCAACAAATTTTTAATTTACACCAAACTGTTATTCATGGCTGGTCACTTTTAATGTTAAATAAAATAAAGTATCATCTCTTTCATAGACGCTTTAAAAACGAATTCCTAAAGTTTGTTCAAATACCATATAATATGCAGTTGTATCATCCACAAATATGTTGAAATCAATCTTTGTTTCTCTAAAGTAGTATAGAACATCTAGTAATCCACACATACATAGATATTTTTGTCTGTACTTTATGTTTATTACTCTGGTCGATGCCATGCTCAGTATTCGGTATCACTATTGCTTTTTGTCTTTGGCTGACGACAAATTTCAGCGAAAATGAAACTTATTTCGTCATTTGATAATTCAAAAACGTAACTCTTTCCAAAGAATTATTTTCAATATGTATACGTATACGTATGTAGATAATACGTCCAAAGAAAACGATGAAACGATGCGTGCAGAAAATTCAATATCGTTCCAGTTTAATTGAAACACATGTGGCTTTATTAAATTACAGCTATCTAGATTTTATTATCGTTCGAGGCGTTGCTGGCGCAACGGGACTCTTTCTGTCCGTCATTCAGTCTATTCGATTTAATAGGAAACATTAAATAGGCTAGTGTGATTGAAATTAATCTGGATTTCGGACGTCCGTCGACCGATGTTGGATTAAGGGACAAGACATGAATTACAAGCAGTCCGGCTGACAGTTGTAAATTGTGAGATCCAAGAACCAGGTGTTTGTGTCTAGATGTTAACGCTATTGTGGGATAGTTTAATTAATTTCGTTTGGGATTAGAATTATTAGCATCGTTGGCGAGAGGAATTTAAGACTAAACGTTGGTGTCGCCTGAATATTATCTTCGCCGAATTAGGACGAAAACAAAGCAATCTCATTGGTTTATATCATTAGTTTTACTTTGTTTGTAGTTGCTTTGAATGTTTCTTCTGAGACTAAAAGAAAAAACTATGTTTTCTAGTATGTATTAAGTAATACTAATGACTGGTATGAATCTATAATTATAAAAGTGAAATGACACTGACTGACTTATCAAGAAATCAAAGGTATCATACAACTGTGTGTAATAAAAATAATCATGATTAAACGTATGTAGTCGTTAGACTGTTAGACAATTTCAATTCAATTTCAATACAATTTTCTTGTAAAAGATTGAAAAATCTATTAAATAAGTTTTTTCCAACCAAAACTTACAATTAGTTTCAATCGCTCTGAGTTATTAAATGATTAAAAACTAAAAATAGTTCAAGGACAATTTGTTGGTGTTACCAAAATAAGTCAACTAAGATTTATGTAATTTTATGCAATGCATGATGTAATTTATGTAAAGCATATTATGACATACATTGTATACCACCAGCTTTAATAAACAGTATATTTTCCTCAATTAATGTTACATTTTAATAAACTTGGATAGGTTCAAGTTAATGAGTTTCATTTATATGCCCAATAAACAGAAAGATAATTATAATAATGTTTCGGTGGCAGTTTGTCCGGTGAAACCCGAAAAAGAAATTAAATGTACGGTCTGCAGTCCAGCCAGTCCCTGGGTGACATCAGGGAGCCCATTAGCATGCACATCACGTATTTTGCAAAGGTCTCGAACGCATTGTTTGTAAAGAGGAGATTAATGTGCGCGCATAGAATTGTTATTATAAAGTTATGCGTGAGTTTTGCTAATAGCTGCGGATGCTGTGTGTCGTGTGCGCGTCTGTCAAGAGAGAGGCCTTCGCTTTCTTCTCTACCTCTATAATTGTTCAAGTAATGGCAGGTTTGATCACTTCTTAATCAGTGTCAGATAGTAGTAATATTCAGAAGACTTGAAATTATAGATATTCTTGACTTTTTCCTTCGTTTGACCCATATTGACGATCTTTACCATATCACGTTTAATATTAAACATCTCTTAATTCTATACTTGTTTTGGAGTTTTTTGAAGAATAAGAAGCGGAATAGTAATAGTTATCCTTCGTCCATGAGTCTCGGTGACAGCAAGGCTAGTGGCGGGGACACAATATGCGATCTTTTTGCTTCCTTTTTTTCTTCAGTATATAGTAATTGCCCTAATTCACATACTACAGCTGACAACACCATGCTCACCTCTAACTACCTCGCAAATGTACAGTTTTCACCAGACGAGGTGTTGAAAGCTCTCAAATGCTTGGACCGGAACAAGGGTGCTGGGCCTGATGGGATTCCCCCTCTGCTTGTAGTTGAATGCTCTAAAGCAATATCTCTGCCTCTATCCATCATCTTTAATTCATCTTTAACCTCTGGCATTTTTCCATCAGCCTGGAAGGAAGCTAGAGTTGTTCCAGTTTTCAAATCTGGTGATGCCGCGATGGTTAAAAATTATAGACCTATATCTATCTTACCTGTATTTGGTAAGGTATTCGAATCGTTGTTGTGCCCCGTCATATCCTGGCATATTAAACAATTAATCTCATCTCAGCAGTCTGGGTTCCTATCATCTCGATCTGCAACAACCAATCTTGTTTCTTTTGTTCAACATGTGTCCGAATCACTAGATACGCGGCTATCGGTTGATACTATTTATACAGACATTAGTAAAGCATTTGACACCGTAGACCACAACATTTTGCTTCATAAACTCTCTCTCTTTGGCATTTCTGGCAGTCTGTTGGAATGGTTCTCATCTTATCTCAGTCTGCGAAGTTCTCGAGTAGTGGTGAGTGGATTCTCCTCGGAACCATTTTTTTCCGCCTCTGGAGTCCCCCAGGGTTCCCATCTCGGCCCGATCTTGTTTAATATTTTTATCAATGACGTTGTTCCCATTTTCAAACACGCTAATTGTTTTCTCTATGCTGATGACATGAAGTTATCCATGCAGATCAAAGATGTTAGTGACACATTGTTACTGCAGGAAGACTTGGAGCGGCTCGCTCTTTGGTGTCATGACAACAGATTGTCACTGAACATTAATAAATGCAAGTACATTCGTTTTTCGAGAAGCAAGAACGTCTCGTCGCAAAAATATACAATTGGTGGAAATGCGTTAGAAGAGGTGGATTCAATTCGTGACCTGGGAGTTATTTTGGACAAAAAGCTGAGTTTCCACGAACACATAAACCACATTGCCACGAAAAGCTTCCAAATGCTAGGATTCGTGATACGTAACGCAAAAGACTTTAAAAGACCATCAACAAAAATTCTCTTGTTCCAGTCATTGGTCCGATCGGGTCTAGAATACTGTAGCCAAGTTTGGTCCCCACAGTATGACGTACACATTAAGCGAATCGAACGCATACAAAAACGTTTTTTGTGGCATCTCACCTACCAAAATCACAAGGTTAAAGAGCTTCCCTCCTACGAGAAGCGGTTGGCTCATTTTGGAATGAATAGTTTACAGGAACGGAGATTTTTGTTGGACTGCATGTTTTTGCACAAAATTATCAATGGAGTTGTTGACTGCTCGTCGCTGTTAAGATCAATCAACTTTAATGTCCCACTTAAACAGCCTCGCGCTTGCAGATACGTTCCATTTTCAATAAGGGGTTCTAAAACTAATCTTGGTCACCACGCCACCATGAATAGACTTCAACGACAATACAACGCACTTAAAGGCGAATCTATTGATATATTTACTGATAATCCGCAAAAATTTAAACGTAACATACTTACTTCTTTCTCGCCCGGGTCTGTTTAATTAACTATTATCTCCATTTTCTTTCTTTTTTTAATGTTTATCCACTTTTTCGTTAAATCTTAGTTAAGTTTTAGCTTATTAAATAAAATACTGAGTTCACGTTTGCATGCCGTGGCAACCTTTAATTAAGTCAGCACTTAGAATGAGATACAGTTCACTTACATAAGTCTTTTGTAGTGTATGCCTTGTTGGTTGTCCTAATAAATAAAATAAAATAAAATAAAAATAAAATAAAATACTTGTCATTGAATAATCTAAAATGTGTGAATTATTAATGTGTGTAATGAATAACTGAAGCTGTTGATCTAGGAGCATATTATAGTTTATGCCTATTGCGGATGTTTCATTCCCGGGTTGTCCGGCCCATTTGCCCGGGCGCCGCGCCGCTCGGCACACTCGGCACGCACGCTTTGCATCGCAGAATGTTTTAATAACTTCCTTTTCGCTTTATAACCCTGTTTCTTACTTTGCTTTCCTTTATTTTTCTTTCTATTTACTCGCTCATCGTTACCCTTTTGCTTGAGGTCAAATAATCTATGTCGGCGTCTGACGGCTTGGAATATAAAGATCAAACTTGAAGTCTTTTCAAGTTATGAACTGCCTGTGATCTCTGAAAGGGTTATCAGTGGCTATTAAGTCTATTCTTATACATATACAAAAGTCTGTTATTATATTCCATGGCAAACAAGTCATAACTCCAAAAAAAATGTATTTCTGTAATGTCTTCTTAAATTTCTAACTAATTGTGTGTGCGTATGGTTTCTCTAACATACAGTATGAGGAAGAGATGATTATAGAAATAGATCCCTATGATTAGACGTTTTGATGAGTTGCGGAAACGTCCAATTATTTCGAAACTGTTACTATAATTGAATTACTTAATCAACTTATAGGTCAAGCTTTAACGATTGATCACATAAAGGTAATACCTATACCTCGCTAGGTTTAATAACTTTTTGATTAAAACTAACAAGCTGGACTGATAGACATTGGACACATGCCATGAGTGAGTGAAGTGATCCTTATTATTAAATTTTTTAGTGAAATTTTCAATGGGATTTCATACAATTGAGGACTTGGGAAAACATTCCGAACTTTTCTTTCGACGATATTTTGCAAACAACTCGCAAAGAACTACAACATAAATATACTTATGTTAGTTTACAGCAGAGTAATAGAGAAAACTTTCTTCAACACATTTTCAACCCTATGACTAATAGACATAAGGTTAAAAGTCTATTGAGGAAATTGACAGTTTGTGTTAGGTTAATGTGCATGGGTGTGTACCCTGACTTGCATGTACTTTATGTAGATAATACTATGTTGTAAAGGCAAATTGTAAATTTTGAACATTGTAATTATTAACATCTATCAAATGACCATAGCTCGCTGCTCATAATCGTAGACACAATCGCCCCAGCTCTTTTTGCAACTTAATTTATAGTAGGCATTTCTCGAATGTCTATGAACTTCAAACAAACTGACTGCTTGCGTTCCTAGAAACGTAACGTGGTCTGATTAATTATTTCAGAGCTACTGCAATTATAGCTATCTCAAACTAACGCGTGCTTGAGTCAGTCCATGTCCTAATGAGTCAGTCATACAGACCCACTTTCACTTATATGGTTCACGAGTTTAATAGCAAGTGCAACCGCACTGTCTGCTCCGCCATCATTAAGATCTAACGCCGCACGATAAGGACATTGCAAACACAATTGACTTGTCAGCGAAAATTCGCTTCGACCTATATTACCTTCCCCCAAAAAGAGAGAGGGAGACGTGCAGTAGCCCCAGCTCGCTCTAACCCGTTGCTCTGATGAGTTGAAATCGGAAATGTCTCCGGATGCTATCGATATCGTGGGATCGGGTTTTCGGGATTATCCGACGTCATGTACCTATTTTTTCACTTGTGATATATATTTCGACGGCAAATCCAGTTGTGCCTGGTTTATGTTGTACCTATCGTATGACGTAATGCCGAACGGATTACAGGGTGTCGCGAGACAAGATAGCTCTCTGGACCATTCTGTCTCCAGAAATCTTATTTCGTTTGCAATTTGGTAAAGTATGAAAAGGAATGGTGTGACAAAACTTTTTTCGCGGAGCTCTGTTTTAAATTAATTGTAATAATACCTACCAAAATGTGGCGCTGCAGTTTTCTTGGCGAACTCATTACAAACATCGTTTACAGAACAGTGGCCTAAGCATTTTTATATGCTGACTAATATGCTTGGCAGAATTTTGTAATTACTTTTATAGACTTTACACTTAGCCGACCTCGCAGCCATGTACCGATGCTCTGAGCCAATTTATTTTTTAATTTAACTTTGTAATTATCATAAACATTACGGATAATTTATGTTCACGCAGCATGCCTGCTCTTTTCAGGTAAAAGTTCTGTGGGAAATGGCATAGCGGCGGATTATTACTCCAGCAAGTGGAGCGGTTTTTTCCTGAATGTTCTCTTGCAAATAATAATAATAATAATAATAAAAATAAAACTTTTTTAGAGGCCTTCGACTGCTAAGAAACAATTAAATGTGTTCTAAATGTTGTGCAAAATTAAGAATCTGTAGCCGAACGTGATATTAATTTCTGTTAAGGAATTAAAATGAGGCATTTTAGGTCGCGGCTAGCCGCTGGATGCGAGCAGCACAAAACCGTTGTTGTGGAGAACCTTGAGAAAGGCCTTGTCCAGTAACGGCCCTCTTTTGATGATGATGATGATTTAGGTATTAATTTGTCAAGATAAGATAATTGATAAGACACTACCGTGATTCTGTTAGTTCCTACAAAACGCCCCGGGATTGTCCTCGTCTATTTAAGGGATAAAGATTTCTCGCCGCTCAAAAACTCAAACACTATGAAGGCCATCATCATCATCATCATCGTCTTCATCGTCATCATCATCATCATCATCATCATCATCATCATCATCATCATCATCATCATCATCATCATCATCATCGTCATCATCATCATCAGCATATACTGGTTCACTGCTAAACACAGGCATGGACTAAGGCCTCTCCAAGTGCACGCCGCTGAGGAAGTTTTTTACTTTGCAAAAACCACGATTCAGGCGCTCGCTTACCGACTCAATTAGATAGACTTTGCCAGAAAGAAATATATTAACGTAGCGCCAAATAAGTAGCTTACCGAGCAAGCATGAACATGATTTAAAGCACAAGCCAGATTTTAATTTAAATGGCCCAACACTATCTTTGGTGTGCGGGCGAAGTAGGCCAGTGGGGGCACGCGATCCACCGCGAAGCCTCCGGGTTAACACGAGTTACACGAGCCTTCCATTGGCGTAGGTACTTACGTAATTAGGTATATCATAAACAATAGACTACATATTAAATTGTCTATGCCACGACTCTGCAGGACTATAGAGCACAGAATACTTTCAGAATATCCGTGTGCAGCACATAGGCCTTCGTTGACATAGGCAGGTACCGTGGTAAGTACAAAGCGTTATCCTTTTTGTTTAAAATCAAGGGCTTTAACTAAGAGTGAAACTGTTTTAAACGTGTCTTTTCTAAGATTCAAAAGTAACTGTCTTATTTAGTTTAAAATAGATGATTTCTTTTTTTTTTTAACATTTTATCTCAATAAAAGTATAATAATCGATTATAGTCCTTAAAATTCATGTACAAAGTAAAGGGTGTTCTCTTATAACGCTTGTTGTTAATGTTCTGTACACAATTTAAAACACTGATCTACTCGTACTGGCATTTATGGCAACCAAATAATGTGTAAAACAAACAAAAAGATCCATATAGAGTGTTTTATTTCCAATCGAGTTCAATTAAATCTTTTGACGGCGGTTGCCTTTGACACAGTTCCCCGCGAGTTGGTTGAAAGCAGTCCACTTACCGCTCGTAATTAATTAATCGATACTTACCAAATATAAATCTAACGGTTGACTGTTGCCTCTGAACCGAGAGTTTTCCTATCCATATATAGTCCCATAATATTTTTGTACACTTTTGTGCCTTGTAAAATTAACTTCTGCTAACTTTTCCATGGCAACCGCTCTATCTATCTAATACCTTTAAACGAGCATTTCTTGTATATATGCAGGTTGACTTTTTTTATCACCGTTTAAACTTTTTGAGATAACTCCCGTAATACAAACGAACAACTCTTACTATTAGACCAGCTGCCTAAACTCGAATATAAAATTCAGCTGTTCCATACAAAACATCAATATTCATTCGACCAAAATGTATAGAACAGCTGAATTTTATTTTTGAGTTAGAGAGTTGGTCCAATAGTAAGAGTTGTTCGTTTGTATCACGGGAGTTATCTCAGAAGTTTTGGACGGTGATAAAAAAAAAGTCAACCTGTATAATCTGATTCTCGGAAACGGCTCCAACGATTTTTATGAATATTAGTATGCAGGGGGTTTCGGGGGCGATAAATCGATCTAGCTAGATTTCATTTTTAGAAAACATTATAAAAAAAATAACAAGGAAAGCTCGGTCATCCAGGTAGGTACTTATATTAATATGTAATAGAGCGACAGGGTTATATACTGTTGGTATAATATTGGATTCGACTGTACTCACTTAGTTAGCCATCTCTGTACATATGTATATGTACGCACATATATTACATACATATGTACCCACACTGTTGGTACATAAATAATATATAAATGAAATATTGTTATATCGAGGAGCTCGATGGCGCAGTAGTTAACGCGCCCGGTCTGCGAGTGCTGAGGTTAAGCAACTTTCGCAAAGGCCGGTCATCGGATGGGTGACCAAAAATTTATCATCTCGAGCTCCTCCGTGCTTCGGAAGGCACGTAAAGCCGTTGGTCCCGACTGCATTAGCAGTCGTTAACAACCACCAATCCGCACTGGGCCCGCGTGGTGGTTTATGGCCCGTTCTCCCTACCCATCCGTAGGGAAGGCTCGTGCCCCAGCAGTGGGGACATAAAATGAGCTGATGATGATTGTTATTGTAAATTAACATTAAACAAAGAAAGTATGTTTTCGTCAGAGTGTAAGCTGTCGGTGTCGTTCGGTCGTAAAACCTTCGGTAAAGACCTTGTGCCGAAAAGAAGCCGCTAGAACTTGGCAAGAGGGCTAGTTTTTATAGGTTCTGTCGATATTACGTTAGTTTAACAGGGAAGTGATACTTGTGTTCGACATGCTCGGCACACTTGTCGTCGCCAAAAATAACATAGATTTCAATGGAGACCAAAAAAATATTTCTTCTGCGGCATTAATTTTGGTAATTGTTTTCGATAATTCTTAATTTGTATATACAAAATATGTGTTTACTTTGTTTGGATTGGTTCTTGAGATGATATTGATGATGAATGATACGTAAACAAACATTAAAAAACATATTAATCTACCGTACTGAGTTGTATATTTATTTATTTAATTTATTTATTAGATTCACCAACGTTTGTTTACATTGTTTCCAAACAGATAACAGTTGGGCAAATACATAACTAAATGTAACAAACACTTACAGGTAAATACAGCATGAACCATATTATTAGAAAACTAAGTTACTATTTATTTATATATATTTAATTATACATGATGGCGCTAACTTATACTTATCTAGGATATTCTCAACTAAATCTTGTTTTCTATTATATTAGTTAGTTTAAACAGTTTCGTTAATCAAATATTAGAACCATTCATAACTTAAACCGCTTAGGAGCTAATATTAGCGAGCGTTAAATTGCATTATTTACCATATTACACTACATATGGTTTATACATTACATATGGTATACAGCCATTTGGACAGATTCCCGGACAATCTGGGCTATTACAGTGAGGAACAAGGAGAACGGTTCCACCAGGACATAAGAACCATGGAGGAAAGATACCAAGACCGATGGGACCGCCTCAGACTTGTTGGACGTTAATGGGGGATTTTCCGGACCAAAAACACGTTATAGAAAAGCCTACAGAAAATGTTTTTTGTGTTTTTTTCATTATGTGTATTAAGTAGCATGTGTTTTTAATATTGATATCATTAATATATACTTAGCTTCTCTTAAAAATATATAAGTATATATTTTAATACGTATTATATTTTTTATTCAATATTTCTTAGTTAATTAGTTGATGGTCTTTATCTCATGAATTCAAGAGTCAATTTGACAAATCTGCTATTTTTTTCGTATTCAGCACATTGAAGTTATACAAAAATGACTTCTATTTAACATGCCGAAAAATGTCTGTTCCCCAGTGTTTTCATTTGAACTTTACGGAAGCAGGGGGTCTGTGCTCAATGTTGTTAAAAACTACAATCAGTCGCTGCCCCCTATTTTTATTGATAAAAGGACAAACATGTCGGACACTGATGCCAGCCACTACCCTAATTCATCGCATTCATAATAATCATTTATTGCGCACTATCGTGGTGAAAAGCTGAATCCACGATGGACGTCCCTTCAGTTATGGAAATTATTAGAAATTGTTGTGAATTACTCGCTCTAATCGAGCGGCAAGCAGATCGGAGCACATCAGCAGTCAGCACACATTCCATACGAAGGCGCACACAGCGCACATTGCTTTATATGGTACAGTCAGTATCGAATAAATAGATTAGTAAAAAAGTAAAGTAGTTAAAAAGTTAGAAATATCTATACTTATAGATAAAACAATTCGTACAAATTGAGTTTGAAGCATATTTTTGAATAAATCAAAAACGTTGAGAGTAGTCAGTTACAAATATTAACCGTTTAATAATAAGGTTAGCTTTTCGTAATTCCTAAAACATTTTTTGACCACTTAAGTGTGTAACTTCGATCAATGTGATGATGACTGTATCCGATTGTTTTATTAATTCGCCATATTAACCATTAATTAATTATTTATAAATGACATTCCTATTAAACCACCTTGAAAGCTAACATGCTTGTGTTAGGGTGGCCATTAAGTAGTTCTATCTATCTATCTAAAGCTAAGCGTAGCTGAGCTGAGCAGAGCTGTATAAAAATTAACCAATAGTCTCTTTATTGGAACGGAGCGGAGAAGAGCCAATAAAGGGATTAGTTGATTTAGTTGATTCTATTAGTTGATTTTCACTCAGCTCTGCTCCACTCAGCTCCGCTCCGCTTCAATGGAGTTTCGCCCTTAGATAGGTTTACCTCGGTAGTCCAGCAGAGCTGTGGGGACTGAACCGCCATTTCTCGCATTCAACCCGAGCATCCTTTCAGCTATGTTGCTACGAAATGTCGTAGTACATAGCTAAATACTCCGCACATACCCCTTTGCTCCTTTACATAAAACCTTTGTCGTAATTAAAAAGGAGTATTGAAGTCCTGATTAATACTTTTTAATTAATAACAGGAAAAAACAGGCGGGTCTGAAATTACAGCTTCGTTATTGGTGCCAGGGTCCGGAGAGTGGACGCGCCGGCGCGCTTCGCGACTTACATTAAAGCCTCAAAGTCTCGAGTTATTAATAAACGGGAAAAATGCCTCGCCAAACATTATATGCATAGGCGCCGCTTTGAACAGAAGACAAAGGAACCAACCCAATTTGTTACTATTTAACTTGCTAGCGGAAATCTGAAATTTTAGCCTACCCTACTGGGATACAGGAATGAAACATATAAAGAAATAAATAAATAAATAAAAAAGAACATTTCTTATTAAACACACAAAACATGGTAAACAATAGAATTGAAGTAAACAATACATAGGACTAGAACATTAGTAAAAAAGAACAGGAAGAATGTGAGCTAATGGTTTGATTGATGATTGGATTGGTGGAAAATGGTTGTTTCACCTTAAATGTTTGCGTCATTTCCGATGTTTGGTGATAAGTGTGGCGGCGTCACCTACCGCATACGCCGCACATTACTCGACACGTAGAAACACCTTCTCAACCGTGTCAACAGATGGCGCCACAAACGCATACCCACGACGTTGCCCATACTACGACAATAAAATAGTATGGGAAGCCTGCATCGCGGTAGCGAAATTTCACCATCTCCTTCGTTATATAGCACCTCCAACTAACATCCGTTGGACCTCGGTCCCCGAGCTATACCACCCAGCTCGGAGGAAGTTCTTCCCTTTGGCCTTCCTCAACGTGGCATTCCAACCTACCACAGGCTTCCCTACATTGGTGACCCCGACGTGATGTACCACAAGCTTCTCTACAATTAGTATACATTTTAATAGGTTTAAAAGTTTGAGGATAACGTAAGAAAGAAAAATGGAATAATGCAAACTTCATTTCCAGGCTATGGATCCGTAATATTGTTAGCAGGTTAACTGCATAATAGTCGCTCTTTAGACCGCAAGTGTAAAATGTCTGACGGAATGTGAAGTTGTGTAATGTGTTGAAGGGTTATAAATAAGGCAATTTTTACTTGTGTAATTGCGTTTGTACAATGCAGTTTACTTATAAACCCTTTTTTTAAACAGTCAGGCTGTGATTAAAATCTCTCTTTGATTAAAAGCTGCAAAGACCTTTCCAAGTCCTTACACCTTTCTCCTTAACACGTTAATATAAAAGTATTACAAGTTTTTTTTTATAGAGGAGCTCGATGGCGCAGCAGTGGTTAACGCGCCCGGTCTGCGAGAGCTGAGGTTAAGCAACTTTCGCAAAGGCCGGTCATCGGATGGGTGACCAAAAATTTATCATCTCGAGCTCCTCCGTGCTTCGAAAGGCACGTTAAGCCGTTGGTCCCGGCTGCATTAGCAGTCGTAAACACCACTAATCCGCACTGGGCCCGCGTGGTGGTTCATGGCCGTTCTCCCTATCCATCCATAGGGAAGGCTCGTGCCCCAGCAGTGGGGACATAAATAAGCTGATGATGATGATGATGACAAGTTTATATATAATAAGTTAATATATTGTAGTTTTTTTACCATCTCCATGCGGGTACTACGTATTCAAAGTATTCATAGATAAGACGAAACTTTACAGTTTTCGGCATAGGCTTTCAAAAATGTGTCGTTTACACTGACACAAGTGTTGTAATGTAATGTTAGCATTGCGATCGCTACACAGCGCCGCTCCGCATTTACTCGCTAGGGTTACCACTTATGGAACTGAGCATTGATTCTGCTATTTTAAAACGTCCATAATCGTGTAAGAAGATTATTAAATATTGATTACCTAATAAGATTAACCAACTATGTTAATGTAGGCATTGATTGTAATCTGTTTATGTACTTATAGAACCAAATAAATAAATAAATATCGTTGACCTGATTTTGTCAAGTTCCACATAGTCTTAATGACAACATCATAATACCTTTACATTAATAAATAAGACTCTATTGAATTAGGAGACTTGGACTGTAAATAAAACACTTTACGCGGTGGTATTCGAAAGGAACCATTGATTGACATTTTTTCCTTTAACATTTTGACTGCCTCAAAACTAGACACAATAGAAAATTTATTGTTTGTCGGTCAGCGGTAACCACCACGGCGATTAAAGACTTAATAATGAAAAATTGGTGTCAGCACCTGGTTTTAGTTTTTAGCTACAGTTGAATACAAACCAGCTGCTTCCTAGCTGTCATCCCCTCTATATTATTTTTGAAGACGTAAATTGTGTCGTACACTGTGGCCTGTGGGCTAAGAGCCCCCCGCCCACATGCGATAATCGGTGATCGATTTTTTAGTCGGTGAAAATGAAACGTATGGAATTCTATGTTGCAACGCACACGTCCTACTAAAAGTCGGTCACAAAGTTGGTAATGAAAACTCGGTTAAAAAACGGTCCGATTTTATCGGTCCTACAAAAAGTTGGTCGTGGGCTCCGAGCCGTTAAAGTTTACAGTATAAACTGAGGTATAGGCCGTCTCTTTGATTTGTAACCATTGCTACCATCAACAATTTTTTAATCGGGTACGTTTCGTTACACGTAAAAAGGTATATTTAGCCCTGCACTAGTTTCATTTTTTAAATAAAATGAATTTGGCTTTTACAATGATCTCTACTGAAAACAAATCCAATCCTGACGTGGCAACCCTACCCGCGCGCTATGCGGTCACATGAGTAAGTACTCCCTACAGAGTCCAAGATTTCTAACAACGCGCAAAATTGATACATATTCTAATAGGGTTGACCACTGTTGCACGTGTCAAAAAAATTAGGGGGGAAAATAAAATAAGGTAAATACATAATAAAACGTGTATTTCAAAAGGTATAAAATAAGGTTTAGTGTATGTAATTTGACACATACTAATGTTAAATTAGTTTATAAGTGGCTAACCTTAAATAATTTATTTTTATTAGTTTTCTTCAAGTATTTATTATTTCTTTTTAAAGTGTGGTACAGTCTGAATCTAATAATTGATCAGAAAACATTCCCATGGCATGTTAAACCGCGAAACGCAAGACGCCTCTATGGTCTAGTGGTTAAGACCACCGGTTTAGACCCAGAGGTCCCGGGTTCGATTCCCAGCGGAGGGTACTTCTTTGTGTACTCGGTTTGGTTGGTGGTAGGACCTGTTTGTCCGCCTGGCTAGCTACCACCATCTTATCTAAATGTGTTGCCATAACATCAATGTTTGTAGCATTGTTATGTTCCGGCAGATAGAGATAAGATAGAGAGAGAGTGCCTCACTAGTTGAGGATCCCGGGTGAAGTGCGCTTCCACCAAATGGCCTTATCATCACTTTACATCAGGTGCGATCGAGGCAGTGTTGCCAACTCTACATGTCAAAAAGTCGTTAAACGTACGCTTGAAAAGTCGTTAATGTCGCTAGCTATGGACAAAAATCAAAAGTCGCTAGAAGTTGCTAAATGATCCCACTAGACTGAGCGCTAGGCATGGAAACTGAGCGCAATTCTTTCACGTACGCTCTAATTCTATATTGTTTTACGCACGGTAGAATGGGGTACAGTTTTTGGTCTGTTGAAATAAAAGAAAATAATTTGATTTTCTTACACAGAATAATATTTGTAATCGGTATAAAACAATTGAAAATTATTAAAAAACACTTATTTAATAAACAAAAAGTCAAGAAATTAAAACTAAAATTATTTATTGCCACTAAATGAAAAAATAGTTATTTCACATATAAAAAGTTAAAAACTTAATACTAAAAATAATGAAAAAGTTTCTTTATTCATCATTTATGAAGATAGTTAAAATACTTATTTTTTTTTTATTTAAACTAGAAGTCGTTAGAATAGTCGCTAGATTTTTTTTGTCGCTAGACACATAATTTAAGCCGCTGTATAAAACGAAATGTCGCTAGATCTAGCGACAAAGTCGCTAAATTGGCAACACTGGATCGAGGCACTGTGCTATCCGTAAAAATATATTTAAAAATGATAACTATTAAATTTTTTTAAATATTTCATTTCAAATATTTTGGTTTCTAGGATCATTTTTAAAATAATCTTGGTATGTTTTTTCCATTTCCATTAATAAAATTAAATTAAAAAACACTAATTTCCCTTAATCGATATTATATAAATAATTGAAACACTGAAATGGTAAAATCTCAAAATCGTTAACATAATCACACAAATAACTTGCTGAATCTTGTCTAATGCGCGCGACGTGCGGCCCTGTCAATCATACCGCAACTGAGCCGGCGCAAACCAGTTAAACCAGTTTTTACCCGCGGCGGCGGCGCACAGTGTCCGGCGTAGAACAAGCCAGGTGGACAAAAATATATTTTCATGGTTTTGGAACTATATCTATGAATTAGTTAATTATAAAGTACTATAATATATTTTTATAAATAAAATGCAAAGAAATTGTATACAAATATTTTATTTCATGTAAACACGATTTCTATTAGAAATGAAAGGTACAGGAAAAAAATAAGAATAAAATAATTATCTTAATCGCTACAAATATCGACGCTAATTATATATACACAACCTTAGACTAATATATTATATACAAAAATTATAAATCTAACGCTAGAGGTAGGTATCTATTTACATTTAAACTAATTCTCAATATCAGAATCATCGGATGCAGAATCCGATGATTCCGATAGAAGATAGTCTTCCCGAGCTTGTGGAGGTCTTGGTTGGAGTTGGAGTCGAGGCTCTATAGTGGGAGCTATGATGAGCTTTAAGACCTCCGCGCTCAATTTATTCGACTTTTTTTTTGGTACTTCCCGGAGGCTGTTGATCAGAGGATCAGAAGTTATAATCAACATATTGAGCAAGTCTCTATTCGTGGCAAGACGAGAGCACTTTCTGGTGTTGTGCTCTCTAAACCTCCGGCAATCTTTGTTTCTCGCTTCTTGCGCTTCCTCTGAAAGCTGCCCTATTGGAACTATTGCTGTCTTAATTACCTCTGTACTATGAACAAGCAATTTATGCACAGTAGCAGGCATGTAGTACCACGAGTAAAGACTTAAATAAAGTCTTCTTGTCTCGAGACAAAGCTTGTTGAATTCAACAAGATTTATCTCGAAACCAGAAGACAATGTCCTCAATAATGTATCAAAGTTTTTGATGATTGTAACATCCAATCCTGTGATCTGAGCACTCACTTCGGGGTTCCCGAAAAAACGTCGAGCTGTGTTTCCATCATTTGTGGAACCAAATCCTGGCTTTGGCTTGTCCACAATTAATCCCATTTGATTCTTGAATCGTTGTTTGATTTCGTCTGATCGTTGTTTTACACTTTCTTTTTCCTCTGAAGACCTAGCTTGCCATTTCTTAATATCTAACTTATAACTAATGTGTAAAAAGCACTCAAACGAACGAATCCAAGCATGTAATGTTGACAAACCAAAGCCAAAATTATCCTGGTTGCTATCAACATGCCTTCCTTCATCATTCATCATTCTGGGAGTAGCCCCACAAATATAGCATTTCTGCGATGAATGTGTCTCTGTCAAAGCATTGCATACTTTTCCATCGGTCATTGTCAGTAGTAACTTGTGCTTAACAGAAATTTCAGAACCACCAAGATCACAAGATGTAGGCTCCAAGTTGTTTATTTGTTCCAAAACCTTATTCGTCTCGATTTTTGTCAACTCCGTAGTTTCTTTGGCAAAAATGAATTTAATTGGACGGCAAAACATCGTCGATGATGGTCGAGGATTTTGCCAGATAATGTTATTACCTTCGTCGATTAACCTAAGAGGAACAAACGAATAAACAAAAAGGAACTCATCAGTGTCTTCGCTATTCTCAAATCTCTGTTTGTAAGTGCTATGGCCGGAACTTCCATCACACCCCCATTTACTTACAAGAGTAAACGATGAATTGGGTAGCACACTTGTGACAACATCTCTCTGAGCTTCCACTAAACGTTCTGTTGTTTTATTTAAAATAGCTTGTAGCTCAATTTCTACTCGAGATTGTGTCACAACAATATGCTCCTCGGATGGATAACATGCTTTTTTTGATTTTACAACGCATTCATATGATGGAAACACGTGATGTCCAACTTTCATAGTCCACTTCCTAGTCTGTTTGTATGTGTGAGTTGTTGATTTTGAATCTATATAATACGCTAATGCCTCGTCACTACTTAGCGGTCTATCACTTTGCACAGCACTTGCTTGTTGGAAGCTAATGCATGCATTTGCAGAAGCTGGATTTTCGGCAATGTCTTTTATAACTCTGGCAACGTTCTTATGCCCAGTTGACCGTGCAGCTACCTCTGCAGCAGTCATTAATTCCCCAACACTCCGCGATTGAACTAGATCTTCAACTCTACGTTTCTTAGTTTTAAAAGACGATTCTTCGAAGACTTTTTTAGGTCTTCCGGGTCGAGAAAAGTCAGCGGATGAGGTAGAAGGTTGCGGTTGAGTCGATCGTATGCAGAATTGTATATCTTCGCCTTCCAGCCACAACTTATTCTTATCAAGGAAACGCTCTTTCGACTTTCCCGAGGACACCCATTTGGTAGCAATTTTCGATGAAATGCTGGCCAATTTCACCTTAATTTCCCTTTGACAGTCTTCAGTGATGTCAGAGAAATCAAATTTAGACGAAAGAAACTCAAATAGACGTTCATTTCTTACGTCTTTTTCGTGCTTAAGCCACTCTTCGAAAAACTCTATTTTGTTAACCGAGTAACACTTTTCTGCAAAAAAAAAAAAAAATGGTTGTACTCAAGTGTGCTACATAAAATATATGTCATAATCATTAATAGCCATGCAGCTAAAGCATATCAAAAATTTAGCCTGGATACAAGAGGATACATGGCTTTTCCAAACTCGATAAGTTCGAAAACAAAGAAAAACATTGTATTTTTTTGTGTATTCATAGATAGTCTACTTAATGAATATTTATGACACATTAAAAGATTGTAATAAGAAAAATATATTATACATACCTTCAGAAGTAAAATCCATCACTAAACTTTCCACAAAATTAGGAACTGCCACCATGAGATGTTAGTGCAAGTGTCGCTAAAATGCAACTGACCCATTTCTTTAATTGCACTTACCTTTATAGCTTACTTTGATAAGCGATGACTCATCAGTATGGAATGTTAGACGTAAACAATTCTTGGAATCAGGAATTTAGGGGTGTTGTTTACAGGTAGAAAGTACCTATTTCCGGTAATTTGATAATGACTTTTGTCCACCTGGCTTGTTCTACGCCGGACACTGTGCGGCGGCTCGTCAGTGAACCCGTCGTCGGTGAGAGGTCACGCGCACATCGGCCGCGCTATGTGTTCGTGTACCTACATCGAGCCGCTTATAGGCAGCTTGGACTCTGTAGGGATACTTACTCATGTGATGCGGTGATGTAACCACACAAAAACATTAGTTACAGCCAGTTGCATCGCCGATCCAATAGATCTGTCCAATTAATCGGCGCTAATGAATAGGTCACGTTCGACTACCTATTAGGTGCCGCCACTGTGATCGGAATTCGATGTAGATTCTCAATTGAACATTAATTTAATTATTTTACCCTTTGACATGACGTTGGCTTACTTACTTAGTTAAAACATAAGAGCGTTGAGGGAGTTTCATTCGAGTTCTTCCCGTAATAACACGTGTTGTGAGGCTCCTTTTTAATTTCTATCTACCGTACAATTGTACCCTTACTAGGTACTAATAATGAAAAATACTTGAAATTGGCTAAATGCTAAACGCGAAGCCATTAATTAAGATAATTAAACAAGAGCTTTGAGCAAAAGCTTTAAGATTTAGTGTGTGTGCAACCAAGTTTTGATTTTAACACCAATCGAATACATACCACCTGCTTCTTAGGAAAATTGCAATGCAAACCAATGTTAGTTATTGGCGATGAAAACGGATGTCGAACACTGGGTTACCGTGTCAAACACCGGTGCCACTTCGATACGTACATAATGTGTAGTATAAAATATTTGTGTAAGTTATGAATAATTAGTATACACATGTCGTGGTACACACAAACAATGAAAGATACAAAACATAGTAAAGAAAAACAGGTGAACTAGGGCGTTGTTTATTAAAGTTTCTTCTAGTCCCGGCTCGCTAAAGGAATGGACACACAAAATAATGGTAGAACTAGACCTTGTATGCACTTAACAACGTTGTACAACCAGCCACGAGCATTGACATTTATACACTTTTGACTAGTTTTGACTCTTACTCTATTGCATTAAGAGTTAAATTTTATCCAAGATAAAATATATATTTTTACCTTTTATTAGATCTTATCTATACTAATATTATAAAGAGGAAACCTTTGTATTTTTGTATTGATATATGTAGGTATATATGTAGGTATGTATGTATGTATGTATGTATGTATGTATGTATGTATGTATGTATGTATGTATGTATGTATGTATGTATGTATGTATGTATGTATGTACATATGTATGTATGTATGTATGTTTGCAACGAATAAACTCAAAACTACTGGACCGATTTAAAAAATTCTTTCACCATTAGAATGCTACATTAGCGCTGAGGAACATAGGCTATATTAAAAAAAGAAATGCAGTACGAAGTCCGCCGGGTCAGCTAGTATTAATACATACAAACATAATTTTGAATCAATAACAAACAGAAATAAACCTGATTACAAATAAAAATGACGATGTTATAGCTACCTACTTAACTTGACAGCTAGTAAGCAGGCATTTACGGGTTTTATATACCTATAACGATTTATCTCGTACCTATGTAAGGTGGCCTAAGTTGGCATACCAATCCAAAATTGGACAGCGAAAAACGTAGAAAGAGTACGTAGCGTAGGTATAAGTTTAAAAAGTTACTTTCGAAACTTACTTTTATAAAAATGCTGTTGGCGGTGGTTTAGTGTTTGTTTTGGTTATCTTAATCGTTTTTTAAATTAATGTTTACTATGCAACTTGTAATTGTAGTTTACACAGCAACTTATTTTTAAAACATATTTTGTTATTTCAATAATACGTTTCTGTGAATGTAGGTACTCAATTGTATTATGTATTAGGGACTTCAAATAGGGTTGCCAACTATTTTTCAGGAAATTAAAGTAAATCTATCACTAACTAGTATAATCAAAGGATTTGGAGAAAAAATAAAGTATTTACCAAATTTATTTATTTAAATGTTACAAGAACTTGAAAATTTGTTTGACAGTGACAGTTTATAAAGAGCGCGTTTAGAAATTAGCGTTGCGTTTCGTTTCACTTCACCTGAGTCCGAGTATCATGCAGTAGTTCAGAAATTAAGTCAACAGGAATATTCCGGTCAAACGCACGCATTACGTCGGAAATAAAGTATTTTCCATACTTTATTTTTATTAAAAAGAATAAAGTATAGAGATGGAAAATAACGTACCGTACGTTATTTTAAAGTATGGTTGGCAACCCTAACTTCAAATAAAAATAGCGTAGTGTCTCAGAATCTGGTTTATTTGTAGCTGTTTTAAATCAGATTGTTCTACCAGCATTTGTGATAAGTTGTAAGTCAGACCGTCGCAAGGTCGGGCTAGCCCAGTTTCGCCACAGCGCAGAATGGAACCTAGGACCGTGGAGGCGTGCCAAGTGCCGCAACGGCAGGTGACCCGACCTTCACCCGGTCAGCACCCGAAAAGGGGGGTGATGGGGGGGATGCACCGTTAATAACGGCGAATTAGTGGACGCTGCCAGATAGCCCGATGCACTCTTGTAATGTACTCGTTAGTATTGCTTGTAGTCTCTTTGTTTATGGTTATTTGGAGATTTGTTTTTCACTGTGGCAATAGAATCATGTGGGACTGGTTACGAGATCGAGTTTAGTGAAATAGAAATCTTTTTATTTTTACTTTTTTAACTATATAATATAAAAATGTACGAATTTTTTATTGATATCTTTGGAAATATAGTTAAGCATAGATTTGATGTAAATAGAAATAGAGAATACTTATTCAAAACCACTTAATTTAAATATCAGTAACAACATTGACAATTGAAAAAAATAAACAAAAACTTAGAACTAGTGGTATTCAATTGGTCTCCACTCAGCATAATGTCGAGATACCTGGTTGGCACCCCGAGACGCTGATCTTCCGTGGATACCAGAATAAAATAATAATAATAAATAAATAATTAAATAAATAAAAGGTAGGTGACGTCACTGCACGCCAGCACCATCAACCACTCAAATCAGATACATTGTTCTGAACCCAAACTTAAGCTATAGATAATCCTGTGATATAGAAATCCGAAACCATAAAGATTCTATACTCACAGCGATTCGTCAATATAAGTTATCGATACGACCTATGGTTGACTTTTGAATATGTAAAAGAAATTCCTTAAATTTACGTTTGAAAACTGGAACGCTACACGGACTTCTTATCGGTGGAGGAATGTTATGTAAAGAACTATTGAACCATTAACTTGTAAGATATTGGTACCTAATATTGGTTTAGCAAAATCGTTCTTCGTCTTGGGTATAATTTCTAATGATACTTAAGTTTAAAATAGTGTAGTAGGTACCTACAAATTATTTTCATAACACGCAAAGTTGTTTGTTATTTTCAAAAAATCCTTCGTAATAATAAGAGATTTCCTTCTAATCAATTGTAAATGTTTAAAGAAATAAATGAAAAACCCAAGACTATCTACAAGTTACTTAAATATAAATAGAGCTCATTTATATTTATTTCATTTTTATTTTTATTTTATTTCAATAAGTAGGTTCCTTTCTAAAAATTCATAAATAAAAGGTTCAAAGTACAGACAGTCAGTAAAATTGAAATTGAATTAAATCTGAGCAAACTATGTAAATAGCGCGTTAATTGGCGGTGGCTGTGCGCAGGCGTAATTAATGACATGTGATCATGAGAACGATTCCTCACTCATTGTTGTTAATGAGCGGTCGTTGACCCCCACTGCTGCGTCATTTTTTTTCGTTCAAGATAGGAAATCTATGTGTCAGTTTGTTATTTCGAGACAATCTATTTCAATGTGTACTGGCTCTGATAATAGAGCGTAGTTTCTCATTCATTTAAACGAACACGAGCTTGTATAGATACACATGTTTGTGTTTGACGTGATACAAAATATTTATATTATGCATATGCACCCCATATGCAGTTGTAGATAAATATGTTATTACTTCCTCATCATATCAGGACAAGATCGGCTTGCAAAAGAAACCCAGATATGTCCTTGTAGTGTCTGTGCATCGTTATGTACTTACACACGCATATCTCTTTTATATCACTATTTACGAGAGTGTAATGATTATTTGAGTGAACGTGATTATTTATGAGACTGTAATCTGTATTTGAGTGATAATTATGCATCATCAACCACATAAATACATAAATCATTTAATTGCGCCGAAACCACCCAACATTGCTAAATTAATGTTTTTGTGTTGTAAAATGTACACACATCACATCCGACTTTGAACTTTATGTGCGTCGCAATATGGTTGAATATTAGGTTGAAGTGCAGGCGTCTGCACTATGAAAATACAGCTTATTATTTAACTGACTATTCAAAGGCTCTTATATATAAGTAGTTGTGTTTACTTACGTTGAAAAAAACCAAGCCCGGCGGAAATGAAATGTATCTCAGATTATTACTAAAAATGAGTAATCAAATACTGCATAGTTGGAATCATCGGAATATTTTTCTAAAAGTGTGAAATTGCTATTCGAAGTTTTGCAGGGTTTATATTAATGTTTTAGTAAAAGGATCATTAAATCGCTAACAAATGAGTAAGAAGTAATTGCTACAAACCTACGAACATCATCGAAACCTTTTTTTTAAATGAGATAAAAATTGCTACTCGAAGTTTTGCAGGGGTTTTAGTAAAGGGATCGCATATATCGAACTAGCTTTCGCCCCCATTTCCGTCGGCGTGTATTTATTCGGGAAAAAAATGGCCTATATGTTAATCCAGGCCTGTATCTATTGAAATTATAATAAAATGATTCCAAGCAGGATGACCTCCAACAGAGAAAAGTGGCGCGCTGTCGTGAGGCGAATAACATCTGCCCAAACCGCTACTACATGACGACCACCACCGCTCTGTCAAAAGCGTAGCGGATCAGAAGAAGAAAATGATTCCATGTAACTACTATTGTGTTTTTACCACTGAAAATGGTTATCAGATGCAAAACGCCTGAGACGTATTTTTGGCCATAGCTCCAAGGATTTTAGGAGAACCAAAATGGAAATAGTACCAAAAGTTGAGAAATTGATCCAGACTTGTGTGAGCGTTTGAATTTTGAAAATCGGCTAAAAACTTTTTTTGGAATTTTGAAAAATATAAAAAAAATCGGATTTTTTGGGGGGTGTTAGTATACTAAAAAAAGTATTTGGATGATGCCCTCTGTTACTCACTTTTAAACACCCATTTTAGCGATTTAATGACCCTTTTACTAAAACATTAATATGCCCCCTGCAAAACTTTGAATAGCAATTTTATACATTTAGAAAAATATTTCGTTGATGCTCCTTATGCCGTAATTAATTAGGTACTCATTATTACCAGTAATTTGAGATACATATAATTTGCGCCGGGCCTGGGTTAATTTTCCATACTAGGTGAGTAGTCCTTTGTTTATCAGCGTCGCCCGAACTAGAAGAGGTAATCTACCAATCGATTTCAATAACGCGGCGCAAGAGCCTGATAAGTCGGTGGCCCCGCGCCCCGCGCCCCGCGCCCGCGGCACAAGTGCCAATAAGATTCCTCCCCATATGACACATGTACGCTGGTCCCCAATAAATCTCGGCCCTGTGTCGAGGCGTTTCTACACTTGGCGATTTATGGCTCCATCCGTTTTGAGTTTTTGAACGCTTCGCAAATTACGGACTTCGCTTTGCCGGGAATCGCTATTCGGGTTACTTGCTACGAATTACCGCATTGTCACACCATATTTTATGGTCTTTAAAGATATCCCACTTGTCCCACTCGTATATTTCAAGCTTTTGAGGTTCTATTTGTAACTTTGTTTTTGTGATTTATACTAGTTTGTATCAATTGTATTTATGCCTAGGCTTACAACTCCTGAAAAGAATATTCAAGCCACAAGAGATAATGTGTTTTCAGAAGATCTGGTGATCTGTCTGGTGTTGTATATCGAATATTGGGGTTGTACGAACGCTTAGCATCGTATGTAAAACAATATCGCACATTTAGTAATAGTACCCATATTTGAAGCTTTGTATGTGTGACGTGCTCGGACTGCCCAGTAATGAGGAAGGGCTCCTAGGCAGACCACCTGCCAGATGGTCATACGGTATCGTCGGAGGGGCCAAAAGGCAGTGAGTAAGGCTCGCACGGGCCAACATGCTTGTGGGTACAGTCAGTATTGTGTTAACAGGTAAAAATTATGAAGAATGTATAGGCTTTCAATTCGAGCAACAGATAGCTAATCTGTTGCCAGCAGTTTCGCTCCACTTTCGTACGTCAAATTAAATATTGGAGTTGTAGGCGAGTTAAGCAACAAGTTTGCTTTCGGGACGTGCACAAGTTTGTTTGTAGACAAATCGCACTTTGGTAAAGTTGCATTGCGGCGTATCGATCGCGGCGATGCGCCAGCCGATGTCTCGTGCCGCCCGCCCAGCCACGCCGCCCGCCGCGCGGGACAGCCCAAGGCCGATGCGTAGCGATCCCCGAACCGATTCGTTATCAGTCTTTGCGTTCCATTGCTGGGCTTGACCGGGCAGTCCCTATCTACTGACACCCTTGTAGGTAGGGTGGTGGCAGCTGCCACTGATGGTACTGCGTTTTTAGTGGGTATCCCTGCGCTCCTTGGAACTTAGGCTAGGTATTTATTGATATGCTATTGGAAAATTATTAATTCTCATTATTCTTGTTGACATAGTAATCTAATTATTTTATCTATTGAATTCGAATGTGTTTTAATTTTAATATATTTTTAATACTTAATTGTTATAATTTTGCACGCCAAATTGTGGCAAAACATGCTGGTTTTATTTAAGTCACGATCTGTACATTACCATGTTTTATGCAAATAAATTCTATTCTATTCTATTCTATTCTATTCTCGAGGAGTTAAGCAGACACCAGAACAAAATTCGCCGGTTGCCCCAGAGTCGCGGCATTTTTTCGTAGCTGCAACTATGGATCCGTCTGTCTTTCTTTAAAGGTACCACGGGTATTCGGATCTTAGTTTCCCCGTCGGTTGTACATTAGTGGGCAGGTTCCAAACTTGGCTTTGGACTAATGGGAGCGTGTGGTTAGCTGTGAATAATGATGTGTTCGTCTGTTCAGTTGTGTGTCGACCGGGCTCTCATCTCGTGCGCAGTGACCAGCTTTAGCAGCAGTCCTGCCAGGCACGTGGGTTGTTCCTTTTAAGCGGTTGTTTTTTCAGGAGTTGTCTCACAAGACATTCTTACGATATCTCCGATTGGATTACTAGTAAGAACGCCTGTTAAATGCTTGTCTCTGGTCTAGTCAGCTACGTAGGACCTGGAACTAGCTAGGTACCTGGACGGGTACCGAGAAGTGAATACGTTCTTCCTTGGTAGTCGACGACCCAAGTCGTGGAACTGCTAGTTGTGCTTTTTAATGAGGAGTGAATGCGGACTATATAATCCCAGCTGGAACAGCAAAGAGTTCCGCATCGTAGGTCTAAAATATTTATTGTTAGGAAATAGTTGTCATGAACAATCTATTTAAAATGCACCACACATGCTTCGTTTAGTACCAGGAAACATTTACACCTACGCTAAATACGATAACCTCTTTTTTATCAAACTTTTACATACACATTAAAATGGAATCGTGTAATCGGGTCAGTGATTAAAAATAACGAGACTATATTCGCAACACGGCTCACGTTTAACGATTTGTTTCATTAAAACTTATCTGTGGGTCGGCCAGTTTGGGGAGAATGTAATTAATTACCAACTTTGATAACGGGTACGCTTTCCAAGTAAATATTAAGCATTCTGTAGATAGTCATAAAATTAAGTCAATGTCGATGACGACAACATGGAAATTCAAATTGTTTCAAACGCGTTCATTTATAAGCAAAATGTTTTACTGGGCTAAACACAAACTTCTTAATACCTTTATATATTATTACGTAATTGTAATACAAAGGTATATTATGTACCTTTTAAGTACTGACGATTTCTGACGGGCTGATAACGTTTATTTTTGTTAGTTTGTTCATTACGATCTGCCTAAATTATCCTATGACACATGATCAAGTCACGCTCAGAGCGCGCAATTTCGCATTTGGGACTTGTACTATTATGTATGTATTCTGTGATTTGAGTACGTCCGTGCGCTCGGAGATAAAGCGTGTGACAAAGCAAACGCTGCAACTGATTATATTAGTTTTCTTATCATTATCAACTCATCCTGCAATCACAAACTTTCCGACCTGCCTCAATGATCTTCGCCACAGCTGATCATGTACTTACAAAATTCAAAATGTTTCTATTCAGTTTAGTTTTTTACTATATAGTTGAGCTCTTATGAATGTCACTACATGAAAACTTGTACTGATAAAAACCGGCAAGAAACTCGGGAAGGGCTACAATATTTACATAAAAACCTTATGTGGTAAACCTTTACGCCAACTAACGGACAATGAGTAAAATCTACACAGCTATCTACCAAAACAAAACGTTTTGTTGGTGGCCAGTAATCAAAGAGTTCGGAGCACAAAGGTTTATTTCCAGTTAAGTAATGAAAAAAAAAACCACGCTCGGCATTCTGGTCCACAAACAAACAAGCAAAGCGTATTAATTCGCGCCGTTCACATAGGTACGCATTGTGTGCCTTGCGTAACTCCGTCGGTCGTCGGCTGTGAATGTCAAAGCCAGTCTGCTTTTATCACCCTTACTACTTGCTCGCTATTAACCGATACGCGGACGCTAGATATGTGGCAAACTTTTGCGAAATATCCTGTGATAGTACTATACGATATGGCTTTAATAGGTGAATAACGAAAATCTAAGTTAGCCTTTCAAAGAAAATGTCTATTAGAAACTTTTTTGAATGACATGGCTAGTAACCTTAACATGCTCATCAAAGCAAACCTGGTTAAATGTAACTAAACTTAACAAATTTATGTCAAAATAAGTACATAAATAAAACTATTGCTTGGTGAAACTCACTCACTTATTAACTCACTCAATTCAGATGACCGAATAATAATACTAAATATTATCTTTCAGGGTGCCTGTTTGAGTTTTGTTCTCTATCCGTATTCATTCGATTACGTTTACGAAAACGAAAATTATTATGGCATTGAGGCAGTGCCTCCTGGCGACATACAAGAAGAGTAAAAATTCTCGTTTTCGTTAACGTGATCGAGTGGCGAATGAAACGCACTAGGCACTCAGATTTCATAGTAGGGGTTCCCTGTGTACACTTACAACAGTGATGGAGAGGTATCTACTTTTAGTATACGAGTTTGGTTTGTTTGTAACACACTCACGGATACGAAGCTTAATGGACTAATGTTACATACACACACAATTAATGCAATTTCAACACTAATCAATCATAATTTGCGTGCCACGATCCTTTATGTAATAAAGTAGTAGTAAATAGCCTATAACTATCCCACTGCTGGGTAAAGGCCTCCATCATTGAAATCAAGTCATCACTACAATTGATGGGTATTGGCTCAATCACCACGCTTGCCAAATGCGGGTTGGTGATTACAAACCCGGGCTATGCATCTTAAAATCCGAAACATACTTCGCTCGTCCTGGGAACTGATATTGGGACCTTCGGATATTAGGCTGAGCGTTTTGCCACTCGGCGACGGAAGGTCCTTTATTGTATGTCAATAATGTTCTAATCATGATCTCAATGACGGTGGTTGCCGCTGATGTCGTTGTCTGTGCGCGCGCGGTCGCTTAATTTATTTAGAAGATACCGGTTTTGTATTTTTTTTAGGAATTTTCGGTATTTATATACTGAGAACCTAGTATCTAGGTAAACCTAATTTAGGATTTAAGATACTATTAACCAATTTTGTACCTATAAATGTATTGTTAATAAATAAATAAAAAAACCTAAGAGTATAATATATTTTCATACACATTAAACTTGGGTACCTACCAACGCAACGTAGAAAACTTCTGGTAAAATGGTGTAAAAAAAAACCCATCAAAATACAACTACTCGTACGTATTAACTTGTCAACGTTAAAACTCGTATCCAATGCACAATGTACAGAAACTGTGCACTTCCGAAACTCCGAAGTGCTTGTTAAAGTATTTCACTACGCCACTCTGAATTCGGCATAAACTCGCGAATACTTCGCGGGCAGTTGGAATAACTGCACATCGCAAATGCAGCTGAATCCGTTTCAAGTCTTTTGTTACTTACAGTTTTTCAATAAAAAAACGCATTGTTGTTCTTAAGTAACTGACGATGGTGATATTGAGTTGGTGGTCTCATATCTTACGGATTGTCTGGCCCCTTGTTAAAAAGAGCGTACAAAATTATTGGATGGAACTATTCAATAGGAAAGTCTATTTCTGGTAACGAAACAGAAAATTTTATAGAAAAAATATAATTACGAGTGTTATGTTATTAACCTTTCTTTCAAAATAAATCGCTAATAGTTTTTCGTTGTCATATAAAAAATAAATAAATAATTAGACGTTTATTTGACATTTGAAAACAAAAATACATATTAAAAACTAAAGAATTAACAAAAAATTAAATGCAACAATAATATAGGTCGACAACTTACTCGATACAGCGTATTTACAAAATGAAACCTATTTACTAACTATGAACACCAAAGTGACAAGCAATAAACAATGTTTTATATGAATTTCAATTTAAAAAACAATACTCTTTTAAAGCAGAACACATTCGAAAGTTTCGCTTCGAAACACATCCACAAATCAACAAAAATAGAAACAAAAAAATATTGAGTCCACACAAAAGCCGCGCTGAAATATGATCGGATACCGTTTCGTATCCGCACAGTGCCCATCACTAACCCCACAGTGTTTCCAATAACAATGGAGATAAGGCCGGTTTTAATGTTGTATCTGTGCGATGTACCGCGCGAGTGACGATATCAAATTGTATTCCAATGTTTGTAGGGACTATTGTATTTTTATGTAGAATCCGATGAATACGCAGTTTTTTGTATGAAATTACCAACCTACTTATATAGAGTATAATTTATCAATGTGCAAAAACATGGATGGATGTGTGTTTGTTCTTCGATAACGCTAAAGAAGGTAGTAGGATTCAGATGAAAATTGCACAGGTAGAGGCATATCTCATAGATTAACAGATAGGATAACTTTTAAGCCGTAAAAGCTAGCACAAAATAAGAGATTTGATCCGAGATTCGTGTCCGTGTAGGGTCTATGTGTGCGTTGCTCGACCGCAGTATGTATCACAGAGTAGTAGATATATGTACTCTGTGGTATGTATAGCAGCTCCCGGCTACGACCGACTTTTTGTAGGACCGATAATCGGATCGATTTTTTCGCTGAGGTTTTAGTACTGATTTTGTGACCGACTTTTCGGACGTGTGCGTTGCAACATAGAATACCATACGTTTAATTTTCACCGACAAAAAAATCGGTCATCGATTATTATCGGATGTGGGCGTGGGCTCTTAAGCTTACCTTCTATGGGTTTCCTTTATTTGTGAAGAAATACAGAATACAACAAAGTTATATGTAAGTGCTTTCATTTCGATTTCGTGCGCAATACTGTCGGTAATATCTTGAGAAAGAGTGAGTCATTACAACATAAGTAATATACGACCCAGCTTGCTGATAACCTGACCCGGGTAGCTACCCGAGTAGCTAATCGACTTTCTATGGAAATTGAATATGGCTATTAAGACGATCTCTTTGAGTGAAAGAAACGTGTTATTTGTATAGGTCATTTGAAAGGGGAGATGAGCCGGCAATTAATAGGACAAGTTGTACAAAAAAAAACTTAAGTAGGCTAGTGACTCCAGTGTTCGACAATAACCAGAGATCGACATTTTTTTTAATGATTAAAAAAATCTGCTTTCTAGCTGTCATTCAGTAAAATTTCAATGAAAATCTATGTTTTTTTTTTGGCGACAAAAACTGTGTCCAACTCTAATACCCCTACTATAGGTAAGTAATTTAAAACATGACGTTGTTTAACTTGATAATTCAGGAGCTTAAGTTCAAAGGAGATGCGGGCAACTAGTTAAGTCTATGAATAAATTATGCGAAGTCTTTTGTAGTTACGCTGTGTAAGGCAACTTTACGCGGCATTAAATAACTTTCATTGACAGCAGAAGTCGGTCGGCGAGTGAACTCGTGGCCTCGGTGCGATCGCGGGGGTCCTCAGCCGTCGAAACGCGAAAGTTTGCCAACATTGATGCACGCAACGTCTTTTGGAGACGGTCCAAGTGCGGTCAAGGGCACGCATCGGCGGAGCCGTGTCGCCGACTTGTTCCGCATAAAGTTTGGGGGCGTAGTCTCACGATGCACGGAACAGTTGTCGATACACTTCCTTTTTTATTCGTTTATTACAGTAGAACGGGGCTTTTGGGGAGCTCGATGGCGCAGTGGTTAACGCGCCAGATCTGCGAGTGCTGAGGTTAAGCAACTTTCGCAAAGGCCGGTCATCGGATGGGTGACCAAAAAAATGAATCATCTCGAGCTTCTCCGTGCTTCGGAAGACACGTTAAGCCGTTAGTCCCGGCTGCATTAGCAGACGTTAACAACCACCAATCCGCACTGGGCCCGCCTGGTGGTTTATGGCCCGTTCTTCCTATCCATCCATAGGAAGGCTCGTGCCCCAGCAGTGGGGACATAAAATGAGATGATGATGATGATGGGGACTTTTAAATCAAGTGTAGGTTGCTCATAGCTCCTGTTCTCTAAAGTGGTCTTCCACACGTAGTTCTACGGCATGATTCTGGAGGTAATCACACTAGAGACGCCTAGAGCGTTAAGGATACCCATTTTAGCAGCTACGCGGTCAACGTTACTCTTGATTCAGAAGTAACCCCATTCTACGGTACTTACGGTAAAGAACTTGGCCTTCATTCTCACCCAATATTAAGTGATGATAAGGCGGTGGAAGCATTTTTCTGGTATCCTCGACTACTAAGGGACTATCGGAACTATGCTACTAACATCGGCGACATATATGTATAAACAATGACATATTAAGTAGCAAAATTGCAGCTTTCCTGATTTGTTACTAGGAGGCGCTGCTTCAATGCTATACAAATTCTCACTTCTTTTTTTTAGGCCTCGGCCACAAGCAGAGCGGCTTGCGACGATGCGAGCGGATTTCTAGTTCATTGCGCGTTACACTACAGCAGTCATTGTCAACGGTGATAGAAAGAACACAATGAACTAGAGTAGAACTAGTAGAAGTAGTAGAACTAGTAGAAGTAGTAGAACTAGTTCGGACATGTTGAGAGGATGAAGGAAAGCAGGCTGACTAAAAGTATATATTATATAGGGCGAGTATGGATGGAAATGTTGGTAGGGGAAGGCCTCGACGCAAGTACCTGGATCAAATCGGGGAAGTTCTTAAAAAAGGTCAGGTCAAGAGTACCCTAAACCGACCGATGAAGAGACTAATGAATGTGGATGAAGCGAAAGAAGTCTGTAAGGATCGCAGCAAGTGGAAAGAGGTGGTCTCTGCCTACCCCTCCGGGAAAAAGGCGTGATGTATGTATGTATGTATGTATGAACTAGAAATACGGCACATAAACCTTACCAAAACTGTCAAATTCCTTTAATAAATGTTCAACCATATGCCATAGACATAAAGTTTAAAGTCAATTGAGGCAATTTGACAGTTTGTGGCAGACTTAAGTGCAGGCGTCTGTACTATAGAAGTCGGAGGATGTGTATTCGTACGTGTTGTTACGAATCAAATTCATACAAAAACGCATCCAAAGTGCGGTTGGCCTGGCTACGAATTTGGCAACGCAGTTTTGTTTTTATTAGGCTGATGCGACGGGCCCTGGTTTTCTTAATCGGGTACACGGTTTCAACTCGACCCCACTTTCGATGTTGCCATTTTATCGGTTACAATTTGTTCTGAACTTTGTTGGTATTTGCATAAATCGATGAGCGTGGTAGGGGTAGCCTTGATAATTAATATCTTCTTGTTTGCAACTTTCAACGTTTTAGATCAATAAGATATAGTACTTGATTTGCTTTACAAAGTGGGGCGGAGTTTTTCAAATACTGTGTAGGTACTAAGATTATGCGAAAAATATGAAGTTTGCTTTCAATGAAAAGTTTTACTTCTTACCAAGAGTCCGCTAGAATAATGTTTTCAGTCAGTTTTCAGGCGTCATGAACAGCTTATTTTTATTACTGCAATCTTTTGATACTGCACTACTATTTGAGGGCTCGATGGCGTAGTGATTAACGCGCCCGGTCTGCGAGTGCCGAGTTTAAGCAACTTTCGCAAAGGCCGGTCATCGGATGGATGTGAGTGACCAAAATGTATCATCTCTCGCTCCTCCGTGCTTCGGAAGACACGTAAAGCCGTTGGTCCCGGCTGCATTAGCAGTCGTTAACAAACACCAATCCGCACTGGGCTTTGGTGGTTTATGGCCCGTTCTCCCTATCCATCCATAGGGAAGGGTCACAGAATGAGCTGATGACGATGATGATGACTAGTATTTATGTATAAAACTGCTCGTATACTCGAAGCATGGTGGATAATTATAACAAAAATCGGACATCATGCTTGTCTTAAGGTAGTACTTACTCCACTGTTCAAAAAACGAGGTATTCCTCGAAGCGCTCCCATTTTGGAGCGCTCCCAACGAAGCACCCCAAAATAAAAGGAGCGCTTCACAATTAAAAATATTAAAGTTACAGACACAATTGTGTTAATAATAAATATCATATTTGTAATGTAGGTTGTAAAACATTATCCATCTAAGAGCCGACGTTGCCTAGTTAGCCAACGTACTCGCACACCATGTTACCCGAAAGTCCTAAGTCCCAGAGGCAGTAAATCCCAGTTACCCGCTCCATAAGGTACCTGCCCGGGAACTAACTCCGCGTCTTTAGTAATTGTGTTATATTGTTTTGACGTTGCCTTAATAAGTTTGATGCTGTTATGGAAACAATTCTCTTTGAGAAGCTCGTTGGCGCTGTGACTTGCGCGTTCTTGTTGCGATCGTGTAAGCTAAGCAACTTCCGCAATGGTAGGTCACTATATGAGTAAAGGATAGTAAAGTAAATAGCCTATCCCTATAGGCTATCTCTATAAGCGAAGAAAGAATACGTAGCGAAGTAGGGCCAGAGGCACCAGACGTCCGACCGGAACCAGCGATCCTCTTTTTAGGGTTCCGTAGCCAAATGGCAAAAAACGGAACCCTTATGGATTCGTCATGTCTGTCTGTCTGTCTGTCTCTCTGTCCGTCCGTATGTCACAGCCACTTTTTCCGAAACTATAAGAACTATACTGTTGAAACTTGGTAAGTAGATGTATTCTGTGAACCGCATAAAAAAACCCATAAATTTTGGGGGTTCCCCATACTTAGAACTGAAACTCAATTTTTTTTTTCATCAAACCCATATGTGTGGGGTGTCTATGGATAGGCCTTCAAAAATGATATTGAGGTTTCTAATATATTTTTTTTCTAAATTGAATAGTTTACGCGAGAGACACTTCCAAAGTGGTAAAATGTGTCCCCCCCGCCCTGTAACTTCTAAAATAAGAGAATGATAAAACTAAAAAAAATATATGATGTACATTACCATGTAAACTTCCACCGAAAATTGGTTTGAACGGGATCTAGTAAGTAGTTTTTTTAATACGTCATAAAGTACGGAACTCTTCGTGCGCGCGTCCGACTCGCACTTGGCCGGTTTTTCTTTAATCTATACGTGAAGCAAAATCTTTGTATCTCTTTTTACGAAAATTGCGCGGACGAAGGAGTATGAATTCAACAAATCATCGCTACAATTGATAGGTCACTACGTTTGTCAAATGCTGGTGATCACAAACCCAGGCAACGCGTAGAACAATTCGAAACTTTGTCCGACCTGAGAATTGAACCCATGATCTCCAGATAACGGGCAGAGATCCGATTTTCCGCTCAGCCTCTAAGCGTTCCCATATGATTGACCAAAATACCTTCTTGCTTACTTCTTGCGTTTCAGAAGGCACCTTGTAACTCGTTTCTTGCTCCACAAGGCAATATTATAGAAATGAGCTATAAAGGCTCATTTCTTGCGCCAATAGGCACTTTATAGCTCCTTTCTTGCTTCAGAAGGCACTTTATAGCTCTTTTTTTCTTCAGAAGGTACTTTTTAGCTCCTTTTTTGCTCAGAAGGCACTTTATAGCTCCTTTCCTGCTTCAGAAGACACTGTATAGCTCCTTTCTCGTTCAAAAGGCACCTTATAGCTCCTTTCTTGTTTTAGTAGGCACTTCATAGCTAACCGACCCGCTTTGGGCCACGTAATTTAGGTTGATGATGATGAAAACATTGCGATAAAGGCCAATATTAATAACTTCTTTTGTAACCAATAACTAACGCCTATCGTCGTTATTGATAATGGCGGCTATCAAATATCGGACGACGATATTGTCGAATAAATCACGGAACGGAGCTGGTTGTTGATTGCAGATTTTCATGTAAATATTGTAGCAGATGTATTTATTTTCTTGATTTTTGTTATGGTAAAGTAAGCAAATGACTCCGCTCTACCTGGTGATTCGAAGAAGGAGAGTTCAGATACGAAGACAGCCAACAACGGTGGAACATGATTGTGCGTCATTAGCCGGAAATGGATTCTTCACAAAAACTTCACTTTTTAAAAGCAATGAAAGCTACGAATATGTTGCCACTAAATATTGAAACCTATTTATTTGGTATACGATTGAAACGAAGTGTGAAATAACAACGCTTTGCCCATTAAAGGATTGGACCTAATCCTTGTCTAACCTGATGGTAGAACAGATATGGTCGAAGATGGAGTTGCATTTCGTCCAGTATCCTTAACTATTGAGGAACTGGCTACCATATATCTAATTGATAGAACAAATACTGCCAACGTTGTTGTTATGGCGATGGGTTTAGATAAAGTGGTGGTAGCTAGCCTGGACACTTTAGACCAAGCCTTACCACCAACCAAATGGAATATAATATTTACTACTCCTTTCGGAATCAAATCCGAAATCACTATCAAAATTTAAAGAAAATCCATTCTAGTATGGTCAGAAACGAGTATCAAACCCCATGTTTTAATTGAAAGCAAATAGAGCCAACACTCGCCACCCTGCCCACTAACATGGCCTCTACTTAGGTCCCCTCGCAATTGGAGATCTCGCCATAAACCTATAATTTGGGTCGGGGTGTTAACGTCAACCATTTGACGATAACAATCGAGAGATTAATGATCGGTACTTTGTTGCAGGTACTATTTAAGATGGCGATGGCGAGGCGACCTGTTCCAGATCAATAATGACTCATGAAACGAAAGGGATTGTAGCTCTTAATCATGGTGTTTATGAAACAGATTAAAAATTTATAGGTTTCCATAATTTTTTAATTTTAGAAAGTTAACGTTAAACATGTCGAACGAGTTTGAAGCAAGTGAGTGAATGTTTGAATGATTGGTTGGATGATAACTGGGAACGAACTACGGTATATATATTTTTGTGTCGCATTTTCTCCGTTTTTAGTCGTATCGGCGAAACTATATCGAGTCGGAGACAAAAAAAAAATACTTGAAAACAAACTAGTCAATATAAACGTGTTGCTACGAACTAAGGACTGTAATTTAATTAAAAAGCGACGATTTAACGCGGGAACAAGGTAAATTGAAACATCAACAAAGGGAAAAAAATCAAAACCAAGGAAACTCCTTAATCTTGAAAATAAATTAAAACGTCACTCAAACACTTTATTTATTATGTAATCAATATCTGAAAAGAAACGCGAAGAATTAATTGTTATGAGCTCAAGCGTCGAATACCCAGACACAATAGAATTTTAATTGTTATCGGCCACCTGCTGGTCGCTCGACGCTTGAGGGGTTATTGAAAATTCCTATTACAAAGAATAATTAATCTGAAGCTTCCGATGCTTAATTACTTTTCGCTACAATCACTTTTAAAGTAATTGTTACACTACTGCCCCAAAATAAGGAGACTGCATGAAGTAAGCTTCATACCAAAACTAGCTCAACAACTCACACATAGACAACCTCTCTCACAGACACGAAATCTAACAGCTGCGCTCGGACTGGTTGAGATGCTCTGAGATTCCGTGCCCGTGAAGGTCTGCGTGTGCGTCGCTCGAGCGCGGTACACACTGAAAAAATGCACCAACTTTCGTAATATGACTCACGAATCTGAACTACAATTTACAAAACCTGCATTCGCCAGGTCATGACTTACGCTAGCGTAGTTTTCGCGCATACCGCTCCCTCCTATCTGTATCCCTTACAAACCCTCCAAAACCGTTTCATGCGTGGTGCCACGGGTTGCCCGTGGTACTATCGCAATGTAGATCTCCACCGTGATCTTGATCTTCCCACTATCAAAGATTTTATCAAAGACGTTTCCATACGTTACTTTGATAACGCCCCCCGCCACCCCAACCCGCTTGTTGTGGCGGCCGCCAACTATAACGTTGGAGGCCTTCCACCAACAAGACGGTACACATATAGACGTCCTAAACACCTCTTAGATGACCCCGACGATCACTTAACAGTTGCGAACGCCCCCCCCGCCCGATCCTCTAAATGCCACTACACATTTACAGAATACACTAAACATGCACACTAGTTTAGGCCCAAGACACCGTACTCGTAGAACAAGGGTACGAAGAACCGGTTCACACGCGCTTTATACCAGGTACAGACATGTACCTGGGCGCTTCTCTCCTCCTCCACGACCCGGTCAACCCGAGCCGAGGTCCGAGCCTTTAGAGGCGCCCTTGGGTTGTTCCGCTCCCCGATCCGATCCGAACCCTTCGGATAATCTAGTAAGGCACGGGGATGCGCACTAGTGTGCGATGCCGTTCCCTCTAGAAAACCTCCGAAGGTGATTCGTTTCACACGGCTTGAGGAACCCTTTAAGTTTCTCGCCGCCCCCAAACAAACCCGGTGAAGCAGAAAATGCCACCTGAGGCAATCAGCAATCTCTCTCCAAAAAAAAAACGAATATGAAATGTTGATATATAATAGGTAAATTCATGTCTTTATCTTGAATTTGCTTGCTCAAATACACGATTGTATAATTTCGACTCGATCATAATTATTTTCGAAAACACCACAACAAAACCACTAATGTTCAAATTACAACAGATTTACTTAATTGATATGCTTGGAAACCAGTTAAATATTTGATAACATCAATATTCGTAATTTAGTTGCTGTATATTTTAATAACTATAACCAATAATTTAAAAAAACGTAAGTTTTGATTTTTTTTAATTTGCGGTCTCAATTCTCGCAGGCGCTACGTATTTTCGACCTTATGACAGCGCAATTAAGGATCAGCTTTTTTGAATGTTTACAAAGCGAGGTGTCGTCTTAAGCTTATCTTCTTGTTTTGTGCTCTCGTTATGTTGTGCTACTGTTCTGATGCACTCTTTTGAGTAAAACATTTTATTAAAACATGCTTTCCTTTAACGGGCATTAAATATATAAAGCTACATACTTTTTTAGCATAATGTTTTGAACCCATTGCATGATCCGTGGTTACAGGTACAAAGGTCGGTGATTTCATTAGTACGAGGCAAATTAATAGCTACAAGCCGCTATTTAAAGTAAAACTCAAAGCTTAGCAGCCCTAGGGGATTATACAAATATATAAAAGTTATAGTTAGTTATATAGCACAGTAATTGTAAGTGTTAACAGTTCACAGTGTATTTAACCTCTTAAGTCTTTTCACGCCTAGCGCAATAGCCAAATGCCGCGGAATGAAATAACGTATCGATTTTCTTTCATAAAGCTACTGTCTACACGCCTCTGATGTGGCCGAAAGGTCCCAGGTCCAATTCCCAGGTCAGCCAAAATGCATTTCGGATTTTTCGATCCATACCCATCAATTGTAACCTTTGCCCAACAATGGGACAGTTATAGATTGTTTACTTACTAACTTACATACCGCCTACAACCTTTTTAAAAAAATGCTTCAATGTATCGCCCATTCAATCTATGCGAAATAACATTCATATCACATTAATGAACACCGATAAACTTAACAATTAGTACCGTTATCTCCTACGTATATTTTTATATTTTAACCAATTTAATTTAATAACATCGAGTTTTAATTAGGTCATTATTTTTATCGCGACAAATTTTAAATTGAAATTGTAATGTAGATTATTGCAACTTGTGTACAATTATTATTTAATCCGAGTTGTGGCATGGTTCAGAGTTGTTGTGTTCGCTGACAGCTGGAATGAATATTGTGAAGCACTTTGTGGTTTTCGACATGAAAATTAATGTGAGTTTAATTTTAATTTCACCGTATTACTATCGTGGCAGTGCAATTCTCTCATTCAACGGGAAAGGAGTATGATTCGTTATAAACGTGGGTTAACAAATTTTACAAAATCCCCAATACTTTCATAGAAATTATGTTAAGATGAGGTCTAGTGAACTATAATTGTAAAGAAAAATTACCGTGATATGCTATCTACTCGCGTAAATTTTATTTTTATCCGGACGTTTTTAACCCATGGTTGGTATTTACTTAAAGGTTGATAGGGTGTTTCCTAGTATTTTATTACAACGTGCAGTGATGACGTAAACTGTAGAAAACAATAGAAATATTCGTGATAAGATACAATTTTACTAGAATAAAATTAAATAGTCTCAGGAAGCTCGAGCGGGATGAGCGATCCAATACTTTGACCGCTGAGCTACCGGGGCCTCGCAGCCTGCCAGCATTGAACCGGTTATCCAAAGCTCTCGGGTTCGATTCTACACGAGCTTCCAGAGGCTAGTTGTTTTTCTTGTAAAATTTTATCTTATAACTATATATATTTACATAGCGTTCATCATCATCATTATCATCAGCTCATTTTATGTCCTCATTGCTGGGGCGCGAGCCTTCCCTATGGATGGATAGGGAAAACGGGCCATAAACCTCCACGCGGGCCCAGTGCGGATTAGTAGTAGTTGTTAAAGACTGCTAATGCAGCCGGGACAAACGGCTTTACGTGCCTTCCGAAGCACGGAGGAGTTCGAGATGATATATTATTGGTCACCTATCCGATGACCGGCCTTTGCGAAAGTTGCTTAACCTCAGCACTCGCAGACCGGGCACGTTAACAACTGCGCCATCGAGCTCCTCATACATAGAATTGTGAATGCTTAATTCAAAATAACAAAAATACTCCTAATATTTTTAACACTACTAGTGTATATCCAAGTGTTTTATTTCAATTTGCGTTTTACATTTATAGCGTTTTTTTTGTGTTTGCAATTTTGAAACCAACGCAGCTCTCGAAACAAATGCAATCCATTCGTTTGTCATGATGGCGCGCATGCTGCGGCACCCGACATGAATAAAGAATATCGCCTATTGCCAATTGCAGAAGTTACGCTATCCATTTCAAATGTTGTACGGAGACTCAGCTAAAAACACTCTAGTGACTTTTCTGGTGATTCTGTAAAAGAAGTTTGTTAGAAGCTACGAAGGAGGCTGTTTCGCTTAATTTTGGTTCAAAGCTTAAACAGTAAACTATGTACAGTTTCACTGCTGGGCAAAGTACTCCACCATTGATAGATAACAAACCCGGGCCTTGTAAAATCCAAAATGCCCTTTGCTCAATACA
This sequence comes from Eudonia mercurella, assembly GCA_963082485.1. Lineage (NCBI taxonomy): Eukaryota > Metazoa > Arthropoda > Insecta > Lepidoptera > Crambidae > Eudonia > Eudonia mercurella. Next base: position 71,756 of record CAUJAO010000016.1, read on the forward strand.
ACTCATTGTTAAATTTAAGATTATATCATAATCATTTCAATGAAACGCAAGACGTTCATATTCGCTTTTAATTAAAGCAGCAACTATGAATTCCTTAAATAGAAATCTTGATGTTTATTTCGTAAACTTCGTCGATTATCCATAAATAACTGCTATAAATCATTCCAGTCACAACCGAGACTTAATAGAAAATCTTAATACAATAATAACTGTGACCACGAATTGATAAACTGTTTAGTATTCATGCGTCGCGCTCAAGATTTATCGTTTGGGATGGTGGAATTCAAGGGGATGGTGTGGGGTGGATAATGACTCATTATACTGTCTTGTGGGTCAGTGGGACGAGCGGGATTGATCCAAACAACACCATGCTTCCAGAACCCTCTATGTGAGACGAACGAGAATGAAAGAGAATCGTAAATAAATAAATGTGAGTGAAGGATGTGCACAAATCGGGATTGAGCTAGCTAATGATGGCCCAGACTAACCATGGCCCTTAGAAAAGCTATAGCACGATATATACAATATTTATAAAAAGCAGTACGGATCAGTATAACTTTATCGGTACGATTAATAGGTATTGACTGCCAAATGCAGGTTGGTGACCGCAAACCCGGGCTATGCATCAAACAATTCGAAACACACTAAGTGTGTTGTGTTGTGTGTGTGTGGGAATTGAACCTAAGACTATCGCATATGTAGCCTAGCGCTTTGCCACATGGCCATCGAGACGATAGGCAATTATTTGACTAATTTAATTCTTTTTGAAATCGTCTATATCTTTTTTATCACATTAGTTTAATTTTTCCTTTGGCAGAAAAAGTTTCATTAGAATTGGCTTATTCGTTTCATCATCATTATCACCATCATCAGCCCATTTTATGTCCCCACTGCTGGGGCACGAGCCTTCCCTATGGATGGATAGGAAGAACGGGCCATGAACCACCACGCAGGCCCAATGCGGATTGGTGGTTGTTAACGACTACTAATGCAGCCGGGACCAACGGCTTTACGTGCCTTCCGAAGCACGGAGGAGCTCGAGATAAGAAATTTTTGGTCACCCATCCGATGACCGGTCTTTGCGGAAGTTGCTTAACCTCACCACTCGCAGACCGGGCGCGCTAACCACTGCGCCATCGAGCTCCTCAACCTTATTATTATTATTCGTTTACAGGCTATATAAGAATAGGATAGGCAGCGAGAGCCGGTAAACCCTCTCAACGTCAACATACTTTTAGGCGATTATACCCAAATACGTTTTTACGGCCCCATTCATGTAATGCGACTTTTCGTGCAATTAATTTTAAGCTGTCCCATTTAACACAACTCCGTCATAAATCAAATCAGTCGCAAGTTTAAAGATTATTCAAAAAAGCAATCTTTTATCTTAATTATAACTTCTGTTAAGCATCGGCGGGCGATGTATCATCATCATCACCATCACCTCAGACAAAATAAGTTCATAGTTATTTAGTTTAACTTCATAAAAGTACAATAATAATAATGTGTGTTACTAGCAGAGGTAGACACGGCAAGAAGTATTACATAATGTAACATGTATTAGAAATTGGAATTTAATTATTTATATTCGTAGTGCCTTACAAAAAAACAAAAAATAAGGTCCGAATAGTTATTCCGTGTTTTGTCTCTTTTACTCTTATTTGAAACTAGCTGTGCCCCGCGGTTTCACTCGCGTTAATAGTCATAGTGTGATGTAATATAGCCTATTATAGCCTTCCTCAATAAATGGACTAATCAACACAACAATAATTTTTCAATTCGAACCAGTAGTTCCTGAGATTAGCGCCTTCAACCAAACAAACAAACTAAAACTCTTCAGCTTTATAATATTAGTATAGATGACGTTTACATGACAGGAACAAAACACGGAATAACTATTCGGAGCTTATTCTTTGTTTATTTGTAAGGCACAAAAGGAAAGGTGACTGGATGCAAAAAAGATACATGATTTAGTAGAAAAAAGCGTTACTAGACAAATTGCCCATTTGAAATGTAAACCTTGTGTTGTACAATAAAAATAGTCATAAAACTGGACCGGTCTGCAGTTTACACCAATGCTGATAATTGATGCGTGGCGTCGTATAAGTTATATTACCGCTTTACATAATTCAGCACGAAGTTCTGCTTCTACCTAGAAGTTTTAATAACGACCTGTACTGGAAGAAAACTCGTGATTGAATAAGGAGACTGCACTTCTGCAGTCGAGGAGCTCGATGGCGCAGTGGTAACCGCGCCCGGCCTGCGAGTGCTGAGGTTAAGCAACTTTCGCAAAGGCCGGTCATTGGATGGGTGACCAAAAGTTTATCATCTCGAGCTCCTGCTTCGGAAGGCACTTAAAGCCGTTGGTCCCGGCTGCATTAGCAGTCGTTAACAACCACCAATCCGCACTGGGCCCGCGTGGTGGTTTATGGCCTGTTCTCCCTATCCATCTATAGGGAAGGCTCGTGCTCCAGCAGTGGACATAAAAATGAACAAATGAGGATGAGGACTTCTGCAGTCTTGTTTCTTCTTGTTATTTCGTTTCTTGTCTTCTTGTTTAAACGCGCTCGAGTAAAGCACACAACAACCTCTCACAACAGCTGTGCTCGGCTTGGTTTGAGTTTGGCACCTATGAAGCTGACCTTCTGCAGTCTCCTTATTTGGTGGTAGAGTTGAAGTCATCGATCGACTCTGTTGCGTGACATCAGCGTTTACACCAAACGATTATCGTTGCGTCCTCGTGTCGTCACCAGCCCGAGGCCTCCATAAAATCCGGCTCGAAGGACCATAACGTGTTTTATCGGGCCGGCGCAATTAAACTCGGTAATTTGGAGAGATGCTGAAAATGCATTTAGACATAAAATTTTGCTATAAACTAAAAGCAACAAGAAAATTATTTGTAGAGCTGTCTTTGCTTTGGCAATATATTATAACTTTTACGTTGGTGATATTATGTGAATTGTGAATACGCCAAAACAAAAAAAAACTGTTTGTAATAATTGATGTCTTTTTTTATTAGATGTTTTGTTTTGAACATATTCATATAAGGTCTTAATTTTATTAACGACTTTTAAAGATTCAACGAGTTATTCCGTGATTCTCAACAATGTAATGTTTACAACAAAAACGTTTCAGCTCTCAATAATAAAAGCGTGCGCCAAACCAATACTTCTAATCAGTATGGGAGCTCGATATATTTTGTCATGTTTTGGCCAAGATTACTTAGAGAAGTTCGTCAAAATAAAGCCTTATGCAACTAAGACACTAATAAAATAGGTCCTTGTACTCCTACTGTATTCATATATATTATATTTTTATTCTTCTTTTTTTATTTGTATGATCAAATTACTTTTCGCCTGGAGCTTTTCTAGTCTGTAAATTGCTGCTTTTACCAGATTAGAAAGATACTGTCTGTCTGCCGCGTCACTTATCTCAGCCACGACGAGTCTTAGCAATGGATGACTCATTCATTGGAAGTTTACTAGGAGTGGATGGTTTCGTTAAGTCGCTAGTGGCAGTGCTAAAGATTACGTCACCTTCAGTGTGGTCTTTGCCATGAACTTATGAGATTTGGGGACTATGTGCCTTTAAATGATGTATAAGGCAACGCCTTATTTGATCTACAACGAGTATGTTTTTATTGCAATGCGATGATACGACATTAATATTTAATTTTGTAAAAGTAACAACGTATTTCCCATTTCCACATAATATTTTTACTATTTATTATACCTTCCTTATTACATTAGCATAATAAAATGCAGAGAAGTGGTTTATCACTGAGACCATCTGCCTCTGTATCAGCGCTTATTTAGCACTGTCTGACTACCTTAGAGGCAGCTCCGCGCGCTATTTCTTGATTCATTGCGTTCTTTACTTATAACCTTTAACCCTCCGTAGTATAAAGCGCAATAGACTAAAAATACGCTTGCCGCGTCGCAACATGCTCGTGCTTATCGCTACCGCTTCTAACTCGCACCACAGGCAGCGGTCGCACGAGCCATAAAGTGTTCTCTGACCCGCGATTGGAACAGCCGCGCCGTTGTCACGCATGCCCCACATTTCTCGTGATATTACACGAGGCCCCGCGATAATGACGATGCTTTATAATTTATGACCCCCGGCTCCGCAAATTACTGTTGTGATGTTTACGCGCTTCTAGTGGTGACGGCGACGATCACTTAACATTTTGTTTATGTCGAATCTTTTATACACAATCTGTAGGTACTGATTTCTGTATCGTGTTGAAGTCAACTCAATTGTAAATTGGTATTATAGAATTCAAATTATAGGCGGATATTATTATAAACTCTTACACTATGGTCTCAAAATAGTAAAGCACATAATAAGTATTATTCTATCGAATTAAGTGTTCAAAATGTACCCATCTACCGAAAAAGCCCGACAATAAACTCGATTGTTGTAAAAATATTGTAACATACTACCGTGTCTGTATTTTTATTCAAGTACCTTATTTGAAATAAAATATAGCCTGTCAAGATTAATATATTTTAAATGAAATAAGTCTAGTGAGCTCGGTAGTTTTTCCGCTCGTCGCTCGTAGCTTGCGGCAAGCGAGCAAGGTCGCTCGTAAAGTGATGCGTGCCCTGTGATTGGTGACCGCCCACGACACATCTCGCTGACAATTATACGCATTTAACGGTAATTGAATTAGGAAGTTCGAGCTTACATATTTTATTAGTAACATTAACAATGGTATGAATGAAATCTGCGAATGGAATCACGTTTTCTGTAATTAGCATGAGAGTTGATGAGTTGCGATGAAATTTACGATACAGGTATAATAAATAATGATTTAAAGTCCACTAGTTAGTAGTTTTATATCGCGTATACTTACTGAGTTGAACAAACGGTTTTTTATAATGATTTTTACTTACTATTCCTTTCCTTGTATACTTTAGTATTTTAGTATTGTTCTTGAGCATAGAAAATTGTTTTAAAAATGGCGGAATTTTTTGAAAAAAAATGAACATTGAAGTTTGTATTAAATACAGAAATGTATAAGAGCTCTTAACCGCGCCGCAATAAACACTGGCGCCATGTGTTGAGTGAATCCCTTTATGATCATTTTTATGCGCGTAAACGAATATCCTTCGTAGTACAGACAGATCGCAACAATCGCTGTAATATTTACGACAAGTCGTGTGTGGAATTCCCAAGTAATATCGACATCGAACGGAGCGCATACAGGGTGTTTGGTAATATACCTGAATAGTACCGAAAACTTATTCACTTATGTAGGTATACAGTATTATATTCATATAGTAATATTGTATAATAATATATGATGGCCTGTTATAAACCATGTTTTTTGTTTAATGTGGATTGGTACTAAAACAAAAATAAATCTACGTAAATATGGTTTTGCCTGCTATCTCGGTGTTCTTTATACGAGGTTGCATGGCTATGTTTGTGATGCTATTCCCTCTGGAAACCTTCTGATGGTGTTTGGATGGCTAGGTGACGTTTCGGACACATTATATTTGGACATAGTGTCCGAATTGACACTTTTTAATTTTATTATTTTTTTCACTGAGGATTCGGACACTATTGAATCACACGTTTTGATCCTTTAAGTTTGAGGCGACCAACAAACTCTTTCCAATAACAAAACGGTGTTATTGTATTTGAAAACAATTTTTGAGATACATTGCCTAGAGGCAATAGCGATGCCATAGGTACTGACATTCATAAGAGCCTAAACTGAATAGATGATTTTGAATTTTGACGTACTTATATCTCTCTAAGTAACAAGCTTTAAATAGAAGCCAGTTAAGTGCTAACACATTTTTAAGGTCACGAAATATTTTCTAAGCGTCTCGCTCCAGTATTTCTGCAGAATAAAACCAACAGAAAACTCGGCAAAAGTTTTCATTAAACGTTTCGCTCCCCGTCTCCATATTTTCTGGTTCTGAACCAACTTTAGTTTTAATCCGGCCCGAGTTGTTCTTAGCTGCTTCCCTTTTTTCGTTTTATTCTGAAGGGTTATTTATTTGATGAGTCTTTCGGATGGATGCTTAAAAAGTAATTTAAAAAATATTACATCATATCTACCTCTTTATAGTATGGTATTTTGAGATTTCGATATTCCGAGAGTTCTCGAGAGTTCTCGAGTGGAGACCGTGTATCGGCAAACGTAGTGTAGGACGCCCTCAGACTAGGTGGAGCGACGATCTTCGCAGGGTGGCTGGCAAGAGCTGGATGAGGGTAGCCGCGGATCGTGCTCGGTGGCGTGCACAAGGAGAGGCCTATGTCCAGCAGTGGACTAGTTTAGGCTAATGATGATGATGTTTTTCCGCAAGTATATTATATCTAAATTAGCTACTGTTTTTTTATCTATACTAATATTGTAAAGCTGAAGAGTTTGTTTGTTTGTTTTATTGTTTGTTTGTTTGTTTGTTTGTTTGTTTGGTTGAACGCGCTAATCTCAGGAACTACTGGCTCAAATTAAAAAAATATTTTTGTGTTGAATAGTCCATTTATTGAGGAAGGCTATAGGCTATATTACATCACGTTATGACTAATAGGAGTGGAGCAGCAATCGCTAATTAACGCGGTTGAAACCGCGGGGCACAGTTCGTAAATATATATAAGGGTATAATAATAACCCCTTTAAACTAAACATTCAGTAAAATCACTGAATATACAGATAGATGAAAAGAGGTATTATTTGCAACGCGCGTACTGCATAACCATTTAATAGTATGCGTTTATACGCTACGCTAACCACCTATCTTTTAATAAGGGGTTACCGACTTACCGTGGCTTGATAGGCACCGAAATGGTACAAGAAGACTCAATAACTTCTAGTCGCCTTATTCTAAAATCACGTGCGTTTAATATAATAAAAGTCTTTGCTTTCTATAGTTCAATTTTAAAAGATTATAATATGGTTGGTATCTTTCATAAATGTAATTAAACCATAGTCCCAGCACCACACTGTTGGACCGTGAGAAGAATTGTCAGACAACCGACCCCTCTATCACCCCTGAAAGACCCTACAAAGGGTTCAAAACACCATATTGCTGTACATCATTTGATCTTGTTAACGAAAACGAAAGAATGGCGTTATAGCGCCTATGAATAAATCGTTCTTAGCACTCAGGCTAACATACTTAATATATAAAACTAGCTGACCGGCGGACTTCGTACCGCTTTGACAGTTTCCATGACAACAAAACAAAAAAATCATTCGTCCGCTTAAGAACACCCGTATCCCATGATGGACCCCTATAGCAGCGCCACCTACCGGGTCCAATTGTAAATCTAAACCATTCTCGAATCCACTTGAACACACACAGAAAATTTCATCCAAATCGGACCAGCCGTTTAGAAGGAGTTCAATAACATACACACGCACAAAAGATTTTAATATATAAAGATAAACGAGAGTAGGTAAATGTTTAATTTCGTTTACAAAACCAGTGTATATAACATAATATTAACTTAGACAGGTTTAGCGTCACGTATGCGTTAGCTCGTATATGTACACACACATATCTCTTTCGATTTGTTTATCGAGTCGAGATTGGGGGAGACTCTTGAGCAACTTTTGCGTCGTAAAATCGGGCCTGTGAGAGCAAATTGCCCCGTGCCATGCCGTTTGTTATTAGGCGGTACGTACGGCGGCGTATGCTCACGTAAACACCGCAACAGGCTCTATTCGGCTGTATCATTGGAGGTTTTATGCCCTTATTCATTGGTATCGTGCGTGGAGGAAGCATATTACGTCCTCCAACCGAAATGTTTGTGGAAATGCTTTAAGAGTTTCCGACCTGTTTCGCTTATTTTTTTATTCGGCAAGCTTGATTTTTAACGAATCTTTATGTTGCTTTCCTTGCTGTATAAAAGGTTTTTCAGTGGGATAAGATTGAATAAAGAAATATTGATCGATATGATGACTTTGCAACGCTTATCTATACTATTAATAAAGAGGTAACGTTTGTTTGTTTGTTTGTTTGTTTGTTTGTTTGTTTGTTTGTTTGTATGTCGGGGCTAATCTCTGGAACTACTGGTCCAATTCCAAAAATTCTTTCAGTGATAGAATACTATATACCTTCTAAGTAAAATAGGCTATATTTAAATATTTATATAAAATACAGTGAAAAAATTAAACGCCCACCCGACCCAGCCAGGAATCGAACCTGGATCTTCCGTAATCCGGGCGGCTGCACTGACCGTTATGCTACCGGAAAGGCTGACGTAAGCGCTGAATTTTGTCACTGCTTTTCGATTTTTGAAATGGTTTAGAGCGACATTAGTGCCATCTATCCAAAAGTATTTACCGATGGACATGCAGATTCATCGTTGTCTTATAAATATTTAATTCAGCTTAAGTGTAGCAATTAACACTTAATAAAAAAAGTAAAAATAGGCTATATTTAATTTCGATAAAAAAAAAATTCTTTTTAAAATCTCATCCACGCGGATGAAGTCGCAGGTAAAGTGCTAGTTACTTATAAAATAACATCAAAACAATGTTTAAGTTCTATTAAAGTAATGTGTTATGGTGTGTAATAAAATGGCGGAAAATGGCGGATTCTGTTATTTGTCATCATAAGCAGCAAGAGCACTGTTATATTAGAGCCGCAGTCGGTGGAACATCCGCAAGTGGAAAAATTGTTTTAGTAATGGCGGCTGTTATTCACGGGCCTGTGCTAAGCGGACCGTTCCGAAATTAAGAAAACAATTTCGTTTGCTGCAGAACACATTTGGGACGCAAATAGCGGCAACTTGCTAAATATCAGCGAGCTGGCGAGTTAAGTGGTTTACTAGAGGCCTAATAAAGCCTCTCAAAGCAGCGTAACTGTGAACCTTATAGACAGTTTTTGCAACCCTTTTATTTTTTAAATTAATGTTCATTAATGAAATAAGAATACTCTGCTTAAGAATAAGCCCTGAATCAAACTTTACTACTTTGATAAATTTATATTATAAATATATTTACTTTCAATGATTCATTCTATCCATGGTCATAATAATTTGAATTTTTAAATGTGCAATTTCTATAAAAAAATGTAAACGTCAGGTAAAATTCGGGTAAAGCATACTTTAAGCAGTTTGCTTGTTTAACCGTGTCATAAATGTTTAATGGCATGTACTTTTTTACTGAACAAACCCATAACGATTGCTATCTAAAAATAAATGAATGCCATAGTTATGCCTCCTCCCCGTTGACGCAAGCGCTGAAGAATGCCCTCATATCGCCGCCAGCACATCCCGGATATTTATGGGTTAGGGGAGCGCTCATTAATGGTGAACTCTCATAAGTGACTCCTGCCAAATTGAAAATGAGACGTGACGCGAGTGCCTTATGATCGAATTAATCATGCAGAACCTTCGTGCAAGACTCAAGAAGTTTTTTGAAGTTCTGGGTGGACTAAGAACGTATTCTTTAATCGATGTCGGTAATATATATATACAGAAACCGGAGTAACTGCGGTACAAAAGATATTGAGAGGTACCATAACCATTGTTTTAAGTCCTGGCTTGAAGAATTCTGATTTTTACGCATATTCGTTGAGAATAAGGTTTAGTCTTTCTTTTTTATGGTATATGATTATGCGGGTATCTAAGCTACTGAAAAGTTACTAAACTAGTTTATTAGTTCAGAAAATTCATACCTTTTGTTAGGTGTCAAACAAAGTCGGGCACCGCCGAGCCATAGATTTATATTTTAGGCCGCGTTTTATGGGGCCGAGAATTGCAAGTGTTACTTAGGGATGGCACCTGTGTTTCAGTATATTTGACAACTTTTTACATTAGAGTTGCTAATATTTTAGAATTTTACTCGTGTTTTGCCTGATCTAAGTGTTTTGCAGATTCATCTCATTACAGATAATTGAACTTTGAGATTTTATATTAATACGAGTAGCTAATTCTGTTCAATGTTTGATTTGTTTAATTCTGTTTATCATGACATTTTCATATCATTCTTTCTTGTAACAATAAATATGGAAATCTTAATTATTATAGATAAACTTTAAAGATAGGTACTAACAACAAAAAAAATCCATGCTTATTACTGATTGCAAATTGTCATCGTGTTTAAACAAAGTTTTCACTTTAAAAAATCTCGTTACGTTTCAGTTATTTATTATTTACGGCAACCCTGTTCCACATCCGCACAAATCATATTTGCGAGACATCCGCAAAGGTTCCCCGAGGAGGCATCGGGCCTTGGCCTTATCAACCGAAGGCCGCAGGCCTTTATTGTCTTACCCGACACATCGGCCCATTGTGCAATTCGTCTTATGTAAATTTACGATGGTTGATCTTGAGAAAGATGGGGAAAGCGGTATTTTATCGAAAACATTTTTGAGTGAGCGATCGGATTGAATTATCTGTAAGTGGGGAAGGTTCTCAGTGAGATATTATACGACGTGGTTTGGTGGTCATGCATATTTCAAATGCTTCTTTAATGTGGTTGGCAGACCGGTTGCATGTTTTGTAATGCCAATTGTTGGAATGTAATAAAATAAGATAGATTAAAGTATCATTGTTTGTTGCGAGTTGGATTGAGCTTCGATAGCATAGTTGGTAGTGCACCTGACCCGGCGGTGCGGGTTCGAATCCCGCTCGTAGAATTTTTTCGACACTTTGTCTTTTTTTAGAATATTGTTTCGCTTAGAGTTGTATAGTTTAGAAACATTATTATTATTGATTATTTATTCGTCCAAAGGCAACAAAGATTCATAATTGTTAACAGACTTAAACTTATTCTTAGTATTAAATTACAAAACAGGCTTATGTTTGCCAGCTATCTACAAAAGACGAAATAAAAGATCGTTTTAGGAAGTCAACAAATTTTGTCGTAAAGAAGTGTTGGTTATATGTTCACTGAAGTTTTAAAAGCCAGACAATGTTGTCTATTCATAATACAATCTCTAATTCTGAGGTCCCGAGTTCGAGTATAAACTCTTATAATAACTGGCCAGAGTTTGCTCTGCTTTTTGTTTTTAAAGGTTCTATAAATTGTTTCTCTAGAAGTCACAATTAGTAAGTCCTTTCGGAGTTGCCTACCTTAATAACTAGGTATCACTAATACAGTGATACTGTCGTAATATGTATGTCGCGTGCCGTGGCACAACATAAGTCATTACATCGCTCACAACTCCATTAAACATGACACCATATGCTTCGTGCCTCTTTGTCGTTTGACTGTTGCATTCGGAAATAATTTCTGTTGTTCTGAACGATACAGTGAAAGTAATTACTATGCGAAGCTTATTCTCTGTTTATTAGTACATGGGACAGTGTGTGAAGTAAATATGATCTTAACACTCACAGTAACATTTATCGAATTGAAGGCAGTTTTGAAAATACAAATAAGTAATATTATTTTGTACTTTTATAAATTAAAAGTCCACAATCTTTCTGAAGTTGGAATTTATCCTTGGATTTATTTGTTTTCTATTTTATGTTATTTGATTTGGCAACGTGATACATATCCATCGTAAACCTTTTATTATGAAAAAAAAATATCCTAATCGGTGCGAAAATGACGGAGTTATGCGCGACCATCAAAAAAACATCCAAATTCTCCTTTTGTTTTTTTGAAGTCTGTTTATCTACAGTTTGTTAATTGCCTCTGTTCGAAAAGTAAAACGACTATCTAAATAATATTACGCTACAAAACGCGTGATGAGAGCGATCGTCAGTTTTCATCTTCGCCCGTAACGTTAAGCGACGTCACCGTATGTTAATGCGCGGAGATAATGACGCGCATCAGCGTAATGCATGCTAAAGTACGCTGCGTACATTACACGGCGACATTATATTATGGCGCAAACGGGTGGCGATGCTTGCAGACGACCTCTATTTGTGCAAATTAAAACACAAATCAAGTATTTAATTTTTTTTATTAAGACTGATATTTACAGAAAAGGGCTGACTCCGGTGGGAGTAGCGTCCTACACGTTAAAGAAACATCATATCTGCTTATAGTCAGAGAGACTGCTCGCATGATATAAATCACAAAAAAAATAAAAAATAGCACGCGTGGAACTTGAACCCCCCACCCTCTTGCAGTCTGAGTTGGGTACCTTACCATGGCTAACTTGTTTATAGGTTAATCATAGTTTAACTTTAATAATAATTATAAATAATTTATTTCAGACTATACTAAGTCCATATAGATGTGTTAGTTACAAAATAATCTTAATCTATCTTAGTAAACAATGTAATTCATTATTAAATTAAAAATTAAAGTGAATACTATTAAATTTAAAGTGAATTAGAAAACCTAAAAAAACATAGACTTTTTTAAGCAAAAAAACTGAAAATAGTTATTTGATAGGGTAATATTTTTCTAAAATAATCTAAAATGTTTTTTAATTTATATCTCCTTTCAACGTGTTAAGCCTTGTAAGTCGTGTCGAGTCAACTACAGCTCTGCGTTCGAGTCTCCAAGAAAGTAACATATCACTCTGTGACATAACGATCATAATACATAATGTATCCACTGTCGAATAAACATGTCCTTTCACCTTCATAACACTGTTAATCTACAAAAAAATGCTACATTTTCTGTTTGGCTTACAGTCAAAGGTCAGACCTAATTGTCGCTTAATGGCCTGCCGGCCAAAACCGGTGTTGGTCGAAATCAAGAATGTTTGCTCGCAGTAGTGCCGATCCGTGTGTGTTCGGCATGGTGGCTTAACACCTCCAATTAAGTACGTTTCTATTAAATACACTATGTTTTTTAAGGTTAAAAGTAGAGCTGGATAAGTAAAAAGGAATAAAGTTTGGTTTTGTAAGAGCTCGCCACGATCGACAACGATAAGGAGGGCATTATTACATTAATTGCATTTCGACTTGAATTGGTCTTCTAATATAAATTGCCAAACGAATGAGTTTTAAAATGAATAAAGACCGTATTTTTCTAGATATTGTCATGTATTTGATCATCCACCTGCCGAATAGTAAGCAGGATGTGGCCTAAGGATTACGGTCCGTTCCGAGAACTGAAGATAGCCCACACAGAGAGTTTGATGATGCGGGGGCGAGACAAATGACAACATACATTTTGTTATGATATTGGCCATTAGCACAAAATTATTAAGTTGTTCCCAACACCGAGAACGTCTTATATTTGATTTCCGCATGAGCTCCCGACGCTGTCGGTGCGGTAACTCGCACCAATTACAAATGTTGTTTCATTCCTCGTCGCCGTTCCTGCGGGGCGGCCGGTGCCCGAATTACGGGACAAAATGGCCGTCTATTTCTGTTTTCTGCTGTTAACATCTGTTCACTGTCAGGGTGTCATTATATTTTAACCATTTTTGTTAAGACATTAATAATACTGTGCAATATAAAAGGCTGAGATGATGAATAATACTGTTGTGTGTCTGTGGTGTAACTGTGTTGGGTATCTGTAGGGCGCGCGGCGCTTAATTATCAGAAACATCTATGGAATATTCCATTACAGAAAGTTTAAATGTTTTCAGGTGGTTTCATTTGAACGACTTCAAATACATACGTAGTCCTTTATTTTTTTACTAGCGGCCTGCCCCGGCTTCACACGGGTGTACTTTTATTTTTAAACATTTTGAGATATAAAATAATAATATATACTCAGCGCTAATGTAGCATTCTAATGGTGAAAGAGTTTTTTAAATCGGTCCAGTAGTTTTTGAGTTTACTCGTTGCAAAAATACATGCAAAAATACAAAGCTTTCCTCTTTATTATATTAAAGATATTAGTATTAGTGTAGATGAAAAGATTTCGAAAGTTATGATTTATTATTTTAATCCTTTCTGTTATTGAAAAAGGCCATGACTAAAGCAGTTTCTTAAAATTACTTTCTATTTTTATATGAGTCGTAGCATCGAAACTGTAGCGTGCTACGAAATTAATAGCATGCTACCAACAAAGGAGCATGCTACGACATAGCCTACGAGTCGCTTGCTACGAAGTTTTTCTTCGCGGTTATTTCAAGAAATCATCTACCCTCTTCTTCATTTTATTTTTAATTACCACTTTAAATCAGGCTGTTTGTGAGGTTTGTTCCCGTGGCAGCGCTACAAAATAGCGAGCGCATTTACGTTGAAACTGCGGCAATTAGATTTGCCCAAATAATGGTAGCAATTATCTCTGGGGCTGCTGCTTGCCAAGTGCTGGCAGCGCTGCCGGGGGCGTTTTATCTTTTCTTTTGCAACTACTCATAGGTTTGAAAAAGGACATTGTTATACAGTAACTGATACTTAAGTGAAACTATATAGAAATATGTGACTCTTTCAGCACATTGTTATATACCGACGTGGTTAACTTCTCTGAAATAGTATTTTCTCTAAAAAACAACTGTTACATATATTTTGTAGATTTTTGGTTTTATAGATATAGTGATTATGCAAAACATAAAAAATGCATTCATTACATGCTTTACGAATAAATTTCAGGAGTTCATTCATACGTGCAACTATAATATCGTGTAGTCTTAACTCCCACGGCACATGCCACCGTCTCGGCCCATAACAAGATAAGTGCTAATCTGGCGGCGGAGCTACGCATCTAGTTCCTGGCTCGGTCTAGGTCTCAGCCTTCAGCGAAGCCTGCTAAGAGAAGTCTTCGCTCACGGCCGCAATTTGTTATACACTATCAATACATGGGTTTAAGATGAGTCAGCTTCAGATCACCTTAGATTTTTTTCATATCATCATCATCATATAATAATAATTTCAGCCCTGATCTACTACCTTCCAGCTACCCAGAATTCGCACAAATAAATTAAGAGTTATGAATAAAATGTCGTGCATGAGAAGCTCGATGACGCAGTGGTTAACGCGCCCAATCTGCGAGTGCTGAGGTTAAGCAACTTTCGCAAAGGCCGGTCATCGGATGGGTGACCAAAATTTTTTCATCTCGAGCTCCTCCGTGCTTCGGAAGGCACGTAAAGCCGTTGGTCCCGGCTGCATTAGAGGTCGTTAACAACCACCAATCCGCACCGGTGGTTTATGGCCCGTTCTCCCTACCCATCCATAGGGAAGTCTCGTGCCCCAGCAGTTGGGACATAAAATGGGCTGATGATAATGATGATGAATATAGTGTTGTTCAGTGTTACCATGCTTAGGCTCACTATAGTGAATGTCTCCGGCTTCCAGTAGGGCCATGCATTTGTGAGGTAAACACTTAGAGCATTAAACCAACTCTAAGGGTAAACATCTGGATATGACTGTTTGATTTATACAAACTTGTTTATGTAGAAGTATGCTAAGTTTTAAATGCTTAAATTTAATTAGTTTGTGTAATTGTTTTTGGAAGAGCACCTGACCCGGAATGTCAGAAGGGTGCAGGTTCAAATCCTGCTCGTGGAAATTTTTTCAACATTTGTGTTTTTTTAAAACTTAAAATCTCTAATCATCTTTGTTTTATTTTTCAGGTAATGCCCGTATTAATCACCGCCGCCGCCGCCGCCGCTGCCGCCGCCCTGGTCGCTCGAGGTAGGTTCGTAACAACAAACAAATTAGAGATAAGACACGGCTAATGATTTATCTCGCTGTTATCGGCGCGATATCTCGGAAGGACGTTTGATTAACGACGCCTTCCGCCACAGTCAAATGGACGGCGGTGGAGCACTCGATAGAAGAAGTTACATACTTATCGGAAAAATTTAAGCTTTAGACAGACTAAGAATTTATCCGGAATATTTACATCGCGTTTCGCGATATTAGAGTAAATATGTTAACATAAAAATAACATATTGTTGAGATAAGAAATATATTATGCTTATTAACAAAGAATCACAGAGTTGACCGATCAGAAGATGATTACTTATTTTAAATTATTTTAGAATTGTAATTTAACTTTTTTCCTTACACAGATTTTGATCTCTGACAGATAAACTATCTAAACTCTTTACTAGCTCGCTGCTGAATTCATGCAGGAAAAGAACTAACGACTAGGTATCGTTTGCTTAGTCTTCCTAATCCAGTGAACAGTATCTCATCAGTTGTTTTACTTTATTTATATATTTTTAGGTAAAAGCGCTTTTCTTATATTGGTATAATGATGTAGGATTGTCGTCATCGATCAGCTGGCAATAGGACTCCCAAAGCATGCCACTGAGGTTGATATTCCGCTACTCTTTGTGAGTCGTGCCTAAGGTATTTACCTTCTATTTTTTTTAATCAGAATCTTATCTTAAATATCTGATTTAAAAAAATCACTTTTACACACACCACAAATAATAGAAAACATTGTAACATAAAACTTTCATAAAAAGGACACGTAAAAGGTCTTATCACTAAGAGTGATCTCTTCCATACAACCTTTGGATGGACAAGAAAGATTTAAGATAAAATTGGGCTTGTCGTGGCATCGGGGCTTGTACATCTGTCTGTACGAACACTATGTCGTCGGAATCGTCCGCAGGCTACAGCGACATGCCGCTGAGCAATTTGTCGCGATCTCGACGAGCGATAGACCGGCGCCCGCGCTACCGATACAAATGGCCGCCTCCGTCGCGCTGTTACATCTCAGATTGTGATAATTCAAGTGTTTGTCCTTCCCGATACTGTAAGATTTATTCGAGTTTATTTCTTAACTTATATATATCGTACATAGCTACCTGGGCTTCGATTGTGTTATTTGTAAACGTGCACAATGGCGTCTCGGCGGTCTTACCATGAGCACTTAAAGCAGTATTGTCGTCTGTAAGTTTACCGACTACTCAATAACAACAAATAACATGGTAATAATCCCGTTAATAATTGCTCTATCCTTTATCTGAGTGTCTTATGTTTCACACATTACCATATTTAGCTCATTTTTTTACTCTTTGCTAGGGGAACGATGGAACTAGGGAATAGGGGAATAAGGAAATAGGGGAACTATGGATTGAAACACAACAGGGAGAACGGGCCATAAACCACTAGTGGGGGGATTGGTGGTTGTTAACGACTGTTAATACAGACGGGACCAACGGCTTTACGTGCCTTCCGCACGGAGAAGATAATACATGTTTGGTCACCCATCCGATGACCGCTCTGCGTGAAAGCTGCTTTATTTCAGCAATCGCAGACAAAGCGCGTTAACCATTACGCCATGAGCTACTCAGGTTTATCGTCAAAACGTATTAATCTTTCGCCTTATGTTCCACCTTAAATATTTCGTAAAACATCCTTTACATACCTACACGGGGATTCATGAGTCGCGCAATATTCACAGAGATACCGGAGGCCCATCACTTACCCCTCCCCCCTCCCAATTCCTACTCCCTCCTCAAGATCCAACTCCTTCCTTAAGGCCGGCAAGGCATCTGCGATTACTTTGGTTTTGCAGGTGTCTATGGGCGGCGGTGATTACTTTCCATCAGGTGACTCGCCTGCTCGTTTGCCTCCATAAAAAAAAAGATCTTCCCACACGTAGAGCTGTTCGTCGCGTATCTGCGCGTGACACACTGCGGCCGTACACTTGACTGATAGCCAGTATACGGAATAAGTACACTATATTTTACCAAAGAGGAGCTCGATGGCGCTGTGGTTAACGCGCCCGGGCTTTAATTGCTAAGGTTAAGCATTTTTCGCCATCGGACGTCATTGGATGGGTGACCAAAATTTATCATCTCAAGCTCTTCCGTTCTTCGGAAGGCACGTCAAGCCGTTGGTCCCGGCTGCATCAGCGGTCGTTAACAACCACCGCACCGCACTGGGCTCGCGTGGTGGTTTATGGCCCGTTCTCTCCATCCATCATTGGGAAGGCTCGTGCCCCAGCAGTGGCAGTGGGAACTTAAAATGAACTGGTGGTGATGATGATGATAGAATTACTTTAACTTACGATCGATGGGTATTTCGCGTACCCTTTTAATTTTATCGCCTTCGAGATCGGAAAATAGAAATATCTAAGTACTTTCAATCGTAAATTTAGAAATTTTCGGAATTCCGGGAAATACTAGTCAAAAATTCGGTTGTATTATTACCAGCTCCATGTTCTGGTCATGAAGATAGCGTACTTATTCTGATCACAAGTAATAATATATCACTTTTATGTGTGAGAATGTATGAGTATGTATGAGAAGCTCGATGGCGCAGTGGTTAACGTGCCCTATCTTCGAGTTCGCAAAGGCCGGTCATTGAATGGGTGACCAAAAAATGTATCATCTTGAGCTCCTCCGTGCTTCAAAAGGTACGTGAAGTGGTCCCAGCTGCATTAGTAGTCGTTATCAGCCACCAATCCGCACTGAGCTCGTGTGGTGGTTTACGGCCCGCTCTCCCTATCCATCCATAGGGAAGGCTCATGCCCCAGTTGTGGGGACATATAGTGAGCTGGTGTCTGTATGTTAGTGTATGTTATTACACTGCACTCCTACAATGGTTCTGCGTCGTACGTAATAGTATGTCGCGGGGATCGGGACGTTTTGTGTTGTGTTTATTGCTGAGACACGACGGCTTAAGGTCGGACGGCTGAAGGTTGTATTGGGAACTGTTATAGAAATATATTTAAGGTTCGAGTCTTTATTATTAGGATTTAGTAACCGTTTAGTGTTCTTGAACGTGCATTAGAGTTGCCAAATGAAACTTAAAACACTTGAAACTGTTTTAAAGTGTCTTTTAAAGAGATTGAGGTTTGCCACCGTTGTCATTTACATTTACATGAAAGTCTACAATAAGGAGTAACCGTATACTAACACAAACTTCAACCCACAAACACAAGTACAAAAAACACATTACATACAATACAAAGACAATAATAATAATTAAAATAAATAAGCCACCTCAGTCTGAATTCCCTCCTTTGTTGTACATATAAGTTATATTATACAAGGCATATACAAAGACGAGCTTATCTCTAAAAGAAATTTCTTCCAGCCAACCCTAGTTGTGGTGTAGAAAGGAAATCTGCGGGACTATTATCAATAATTATTACTGATATTACTTAAACCAATGATAATGTATAAACATACATATACACTAAACATATTAGAATACCTAGAATAGAATAATGGTTTATTGGTCACTGTGTACTTATAAAAATTAAAGAGGAAGTGATATTTCGATTTCGCTTGAACGATGCTACCGATGCGATGGACTCTCACGAATACTGGCAGGCAATTTATTCCACATTTAGGCTGCATGGACGGTGTAAGAATTGTGGAAAAATACGTACCAAGCATGCACATTGCAACCACCAATGACCTTGTCAAACCGCGGCCCGGTGACCCACTTGCGGTCTCCTGGCTTCTCTGGGATGCCATTAATTTAATATTACCGGTTACGGGCCTTCCGGAGGGCCTTGATCGACTAATGAAAAACAGAAGTTTGGTAAGAAGCTTCTTCTAAACTAAATTAAATCTTAAACCTTATTCTTACTTGCAAATTATCATTGTTCATGTTTGTCTTTAGATTGTTTTATGGTAAATTCAACAACACGCTATAAGCTTTTAAATATACCAAATACTAAATTCAAAGTTAAGCTTATTAAAGGGAAGTCTTCTTGCGACCGTAGTAGGCTCTGCAAAAGGGTCGAAAGGTCGGGATTAAACAATATTATGTAAAATACACCCGCGAGCGATTATTTTAAAGTACCAAGTCGACGAAAGAATTTTTATATATATATAATAATTTTTCAATACGTGTTTATGTCACCGAACTCTTCCTGAACGATCGGACCAATTTTGATGACTTTTTTTTCGTGTGTTTGAGTGGGTCTCTACGTGGTTTCCTTCACAATTGACCCGGCAGCTTCTACAATAAGGGTTCTAGGGTATTTTTTTTAAACCATAATGGTATATGGTTGTTCACTGAAGTGGATGAAGTCGCGAGCGTGCTACTAGTATTCTAGAATACTGTATTGGTTACACTAATTAGAATATTGAATATACATTAAATTCTGCTTAAAATATAATTCCGTCTATCTATATCAACTTCTAACCTCAGCCAGTGTAAACAAAGTTTTCAACGAGGTTCAACGCACACTAGATACTTTTTGTAGGCATCCTAGGTAATCCTTGTTGTACCGACGTTGAAAACTTTGTTTAAAATGGAACGCGCAACTTTGAAACTGTCTACCGCGTACGTGTGATGAAGGACGGCGCTGAATCTAGATTTAACTATTGTTGTTTCTATACGTTTTTCAACAAACGCCTTTGTTGTTTAAGTGTTGTTGTGTTGGTGTATTGGTGTTGATGCAAAAGAAAGATGTCGTAAGCGGTTGCTGTTGTTGTCGACTGTTCCATTGTTGTGAAAAACGAGAAAAGTTAGTCATAATCGATGGCTTTCTTATCCAGCACCGAGGTCGCAATAAATCGCCGCCGCCGCCCGACTTTTTCAATGGGTTTCCGTAAAATATTTCAATTGAAGTTTCCCGCAAAAGTTTACTTTTGCTCATAATGAGTCGAGCCTTCGTTTTGTTTTGTAAGTTGTTTAATTATTTACGAAGTTTGTTGTACACAAAGCTTTTTTGTTTATGAATATTTTTTTATGTAATACTTGCTAAATGTGTGACGAGATTCGACTTGTAGTATTTTAAATTAAAACAGGGGTGACGACATCCGGAGCCAAAGGTGTGACGAGATTCTAATTCTATGACGAATGTGGAACAACCCAATATTATTACATGATTTAGATCAATAATAATAGATAATGTTATTTCGTATGCTATATAAGTGTATATTATTATCCTGACAGCAAAATACCGTGTATGTTCCGAGTAAAGCACTTGATAAAAACGTATCTTGTTACCATTAAGATTGGCTGGAGGGCCTCGGCCCCCTCGCTTCAGAGAATCGGGGAAATAAAACCATTCGTCGTCGTCGTCGTCTCAGCCAAAAAGACGTCCACTGCTGGACAAAGGCCTCCCAAACCATATTTTGTGGGAATTCTGAGACGCGGGGAAACGCTTGGCTCGCGGCGGGGAGACGCGCCGTTCAGATTTTACTGATGAAATTTACGGAAACCGTAACGGATCTTTCAATACCGATTTTTTGTTTGTGATGTGTGATTTATATTTTATTCAGCATTTGACACATTACACACCGTATGATAGATATGCCAATAAGCTGCTGGAGTATAGAGATGTTAAATAATTTACTCAAATCGAACTTTGTTATCTTAAAATAGATTGTTGATCGTTGTAACATGCCGGGCTAATTATAATTAGTACCAACAGCTTTCAATACACCGTGGAACGAAGTTATTTCTAGAATAGATCCTTGAGTAGTGATTAATGGAAGTTCCTAGCGTTTTTGGCGTCTCTGCTACGGCTACCTCCAACATCATACCGTCGTTGGCTTAAAAGAGTTACTACTTCGAGTTCTACTGTTATTTTGAAGGTCACTACTACCTTAAGAAGAACCTAGAAGTTC
Source organism: Eudonia mercurella (assembly GCA_963082485.1). Taxonomy (NCBI): domain Eukaryota; kingdom Metazoa; phylum Arthropoda; class Insecta; order Lepidoptera; family Crambidae; genus Eudonia; species Eudonia mercurella. Next base: position 93,079 of record CAUJAO010000016.1, read on the forward strand.
AATGCCCACCCATACGGTGACGATCTTTACAAATTCGTTCACCTTATTGTAAGAGACAATTATTCAAAAGTACACTGTATATAACATCGAGTGTAAAATTCCTTTTGATCTTTTGAGTTCACATTTAAAACGTTCCCGGGTCGCATGAAAAGAGTTATTTTGTTATTCACAATTTTATTGCTTTTGAGAGCAAATTGTTCAGAGCCCGTAGCGATCCGGATCGGCATTCAACTGCTAATGGAAGGAAAACATTCCGACGATTCAACAGACCGGCGGCGCCCGCCGGCGGCGTCGGCGTAACACGTCATTGTTTCACGCAGATTACGTTTGATGCGTTGATTATTACACCTTATACATATACCTATCTGTACTATGTACCGATGTATTTATTACTGAACTTATAATGCTGCTAATGCAGCCGGGACCAACGGCTTAACGTGCCTTCCGAAGCACGGAGGAGCTCGAGATGATACATTTTTGGTCACCCATCCGATGACCAGCCGTTGCGAGAGTTGCTTAACCTCAGCACTCGCAGACCGGGCGCGTTAACCACTGCACCATCGAGCTCCTCAAACACCTTCGGGATATAGTAATTGTTACGAATCCTTTTGTATAATATAAGTAACTAGTTTGTCAATGACCACATAAGGGTAAACGTTAGGAGACTGTAAGGCAACTAAATGAATATAAATAATAACATAAGGGCTCTGTTAGCAGTATTTGCGGTAAAAGATACTTCAAAAAACTCAAAATCATCTGTAAACAAAATGACAGATATACAAAGATGTCTTATTGAAGTTAACAGATACAGCTAATGTTTCTGAATCGCTACAATATAAAGTCATCAAAGTTGGAAGCGGAGAAGAGCCACTATGTTATGATTGGTGTTCTGTATTATGATCGTTATACAGTAGGTATTATTCTGTTGCACTGCTCACTCTGCGACTGGAACTGTTAGCATGCATCTGGGTTAAACAACTATCAGCTCCGAAGTTAGACGGGCGGCGAGCGTTACAAGTGAGCTCTATTTATACTCCGACATTTACAATTCCAATGTTCGAACTGAAAGATTCTTCGGGAAATAACAGTCTGAAACTACATTGAGCATATTTCATGCCAATTTTTAATGAGCTTTTGATGTAAGATTTTAATTAACTTTCGTTTTGTAAACATGTTTTGAGTACAGCACATTAGGTTTTATGCTGTTCATAATTCTTTTTTCTCAATTATATCTACGAAATTGTATTTATTTATGGTATAAATAATTGTGAAAAAATTAAACGCCCACGCGACCCAGATAGGAATCGAACCTGGGTCTTCCGCAATCCGGGCGGCTGCACTGACCGCTATGCTACCGGGAAGGCTGACGTAAAAGATAAAAAGTAAAATTGTACTTGTAACTTCGAAAAATAAAAAGTTGACATAGTATTGGAACAAATAAAATTTTATTCAATTCCAATACAACAAAAGCATTACTAATAGGAATTATGAGTTCGTGTTACTGCTTCATTTCTGACATAAGTATCGATTTCCTTTCATATTTACGCCAACAGCCAAGTCGTCGCGAAGTACCCACTCGTATGTAGAGCCCGTCAGACTAAACAAAATCTCTACAAGCCCCTTCACCAGGCGTTCTGTGACGAAACGGTCATGTTTGCTGTACATCGATGTTTTTGTTACTTTTCATTTTGTGTAGATGCTAACGTACGACGCAATGTACGACGTATAGGTATTTATTCTGTTTTGTTCGCGGTTCCAAGGTAGTGCTTCATCTCGGATAATTGACGTATCTCCAAGGCTTTGCCTTCGGTGAAAAGCTTCTCTAAAGCTCTGCGCGAACTTGATACCTTGTAGCAGTCCTTCTATTATGCCTAGGTTGGGAGATTTTCCGATAATTTGAGTTGTAAAAGGAAACGAGAAAAGAAAAACCCTTTGCCGAGTTTCGTGCAATTTTTTTCAGTACAATGTCTCCCGCCCGCAGTACATTTACTATTGGCAATAGTTAAATAGGATTTGTATCCAAATTGAATGAGGTATTTTGAATTTTGAATATTTGCATTCCCGCGTTGTGCTTTGATGTGATCAAAGTTAAGATTGGCAATATAAATGCGGCGCTGCGACAAACTTTAAACAATAATGAAGATAAATATACAATTGGAATAAGTATAATTGATAAACAATATTTTGTAAAAGCGGATTAAAAACAACTAGATACTGCTAAGCTTTTTAAAATGTGATCTTTGAAAACGTAGCGTTGCCGATGCAAACATATAAATGTAAGCATATGTAGTGCTGCTAAAATTTATAACCTCTAGTTCCTCCGTGCTTCGGAAGGCACGTAAAGCCGTTGGTCCCGGCTGCATTAGCAGTCGTTAACAACCACCAATCCGCACTGGGCCCGCGTGGTGGTTTAAGCCCGTTCTTCCTATCCATCTATAGGGAAGGCTCGTGCCCCAGCAGTGGGGACATAAAAAATGAGCTGATGATGATGATGATGATAAAAATAATATGTAGTGACTGAAAAATCGCACATAATTTTCCTAGAGTTCTTGAAAGAAACGAATTATTTAATGTATTAAAAAAATGCAGTGTCCGGCGGCAATCACAAAACGTAATTCCGCGTGCTCCAAAGTAGCGAGTCGTTAATGCTAAAAGCACCGTGCGCCGTCAATCCGTGCTTTTTGATCTGAAAAGCGGCCTCCGTCCGACGAAGGATTAGCCGGTTCCGGGACGGACGTGGAGTATACGTGCCGGATACTCTAGCGAGGCTAGCGAGGCTTAGCTCACGACTTTTTAGTCTAATTTCATTAAGGCTTTGATCTCTGGCTTTGGGGAGTGTGAGTGATATAAGGTTTTACGTAGCTATTTTATTACCTATATTATTTTTTAGAACACCTGAGGAGCTCGATAGCATGCAAAGGCCGGTCATCGTATGGGTCCCAAAAAAGTATTAACTCGAGCTTTTCCGTGTTTCGGAAGGCACGTTAAGCCGTTGGCCACGGCTGCATTAACAGTTGTTAACAATCACCAGTCCGCACTAGGCTCGCGTGGTGGTTTCTGGCCCGTTCTCTCTTCCATTCATAAGGTAGGCTCGTGCCCCAACAGTGGGGACATAAAACTGAGCTGGTGATGATAGCTTCAATTGCCGAATAATGTTAATTTAAAACACCTTTCAAGATATCTAGGAGACAACTATCGTCACTACTTATTTCCTAGTTATCTGGGAGTCAACCCTGCGCAAAGAGTAACAACCCTAAAACTTCGCCTATAACATCGTAACTGAGGTGGAGAGGCACTTGCCCGCTCGAGGAGCCCTTTGTGCCCTGGAATGTACACTCATGCACTTTTATGATCCATTGCTTGGGCTTTATTGGCTTTGTCCTCCCCATGTGATGCTAACCTTATCTTTGTGTCGACAGATTTAGTTTTACAAGTGCGCTTTGGTTACGCCCACGTTGTAGAGAGAGGCAGTGGCACCAGTTTCCGACAGTAGCCAATGATCGACACTTTTGACTTTGCAACAATTGAATACAGATACTGTCATCCAGTAAACTTTCAATAAAATTCTTTTTGCGATGTAAAAACTTTAAAAAGAATATTTTACGGGTAAGCACAGTGCCTTGATCTTACCTGATGTTAAGTGATGATAAGGCCAATGATCAAAGCGCACTTTACCCGTGATCCTCAACTAGTGAAGCACTGGCTATCTTATCTCTAGCTGCCGGAACACAACATAGCTACAAACATTGGTATTATGGCGACATATTTAGATAAGATGGTGGTAGCTAGGGGGCGGACAGACAAGCCCTACCACCAACCAAACCGAGTACACAAACATGTCCGCTGGGAATCGAAACCGGGACTTCTGGGTCAAACCGTTGGTCTTCCAATAGACCACAGAGGCGGTTGAAGACTGTCGACCACTGAGCTTACTGAGCTTGCTGAGTCGCCTTACTGAGTTGAACATTGGTGGCACTTCGATAGTTATTAAATTTACTGTAACATTAGAAAAAAATACATCGATCGGTGTCATCCCGAGTTCTTATACCAATATATAGTACTAATCCAATTGAAATGTTTTTTTTTAAATAATTATCCTGGGTTGGGTGTTGTGAGATTTCCATATTGTACATCCTAGATGGACGTTACTAATTCAAAGTTAAATGATTTATTTGAGTAAACTTAACAATATATGCTTTTCATTCAATCGTCCAAACATTTTATTTATTTACTACTAATTCAGGACTTTTTTCCGGCTGTGAAGAATAGTGGGCCCGACGAAGTAACGACATTTGCAAAAGAAGTAACATATCATTACCAAATCATGCAATATACATTTACAATTATGTCTTTATTTGACAGCAGTTCGGAATACTATTCTCGAGAAGAGCCCGGCATTACATAATATGCTTAAATCTAATCTTTAACACATACTATGAGTACTTGGGCACTAAGCAGTAGATTACCTAAACATAATTTGATATTTGTATTATCCTAAAAAATAAACTCAATCTTGTCACTAAAAACGCTATATAAATTCTCAAATGTATCCTAAATTTTTACAAAGATAGCGATAATAATGTACACCTAAACAACTCTCATGAAAATCCTATCTGGAGCGGCGAATTGGTTAGCATTTTACGACGTACATTTTAGTTGGCTAATAAAAGTTGCGGCGATGGTGGCGATGGAACTGGGTCATAAGGACGCAGCACTGACACTGTCGAATGGCGACAACACTACAAGTTTATAGCTCAAACGCGATTGGTGCTAACAACTGCTCGTAGCTATTTCTTGTTTTCAACTTCGCCGTCTACAAGTTTGGGTTGCAGACGATATAGGGTAACGGCACCGTGTAAGGCCTGGTTCGACACAATTTTTCACAAAACAGATATTTTATTGATGAAGGCTATCCTAAGTAAACTATGAACTTAGTTTGGCAGCAGCACAAAATAAAGAAACTGCAGAAGACTGCAGAAGGAGACAACAGCTCGCAACAGTCCGCTCGCAGCTTACCTTCTGGTCTTACGAGTATTTTGTGACAGCATACTCTCGGCTAGTCGTATTATAACGACGGAAACGCCTATTAGGACACCGTTAAGCAGCTAATTAAGAGGCTAGAGCTGTCAATGTTACCCTTGATTCTAAAGTAGCCCCGTTTCACGCTATTGGATGAGCTTGAAGTTAAAACTATTCATTAAGCCTAATAGCCGGTAGATAGTGTCTCGCATCCTCAAGCCAAGCCGCACGGTGCTCGGTCTCGGCGCGCGGCGCTCGGCGCTCGCATAATAGACTTGTTTAACTTAATTACCGCTCCACGGGCGTCCGTGAACGACCCGAGTGTCAATGTTCATGTTTTTTTAACAATCTCGAGAATGTCTTTATTACCCTACGTCTTATATTAAAGGTTATCTTGTTCCTAACTGATGTTAAACTCATATTTGCAAGTGTTTGTCTTTCCTACACGGGAAACAGAGCAATGCGGTCTGGCGTTATTTTTGCACTGAGATCGTTGGAGTACAGTTCTTTAGCACGCTAGTTAATATACGCTAATGTATATGTATGCTATATGTTACTTATATAAACTCTTGTGGACTAGATAGTTGTATAATAATATATTACAATGAAAGTGTAAAGTGTATTTATCTCTTTTAAGTTTTATAAAGTCTTTTTTAGTAAAAAAGCGAAATGTGGCGCGAAATAAATGTAGCTGAGAAGTGTTCATTTTGATATATACAAGTGTCTAAAGACATGCAAAACTTAATGCTTTTTAGGTATTATGCAAAAATATGAAATTACACGAACAAAATCATTCATGACAGTTGGTAAAAGTGCTCTACTGACAGATTTACAATAAGTAGTTTATTTATTTATTGGGCAGTATGTACATACAAGACATAATGTAAGTACACTATTCAGTTATAGACAGTCACCGCATGCGACGTGTACTAGTAAATGTAATTAATTATCATAAAACTATTATAATTAAACGTTGACCTTTCAATCTTTACGATACACTAATAACAATAAAAACAAAGTTGCCATTAGTCGACGTAAGAAGCCTAGTTATTATAAATAACATCAACTTCTGGTCCAATTAAAAAAAATAATTTAGAGTTACTAAGACATAATTATTATCATTAATTTGTTATGTAATTTTTACCCGACTGCGTCAGAAGGAGGGTTATGTTTTTCGAGTGTATGTATGTATGTATGTATGTATGTATGTATGTATGTATGTACGTATTTATGTATGTATGTATGTATGTATGTATGTATATATGTATGTATATATGTACGTACGTACGTATGTATGTATGTATATATAGCTACCTGCGTGTGTCATACAAATTTGCAACATATGTATGTATGTATATATGTATGTGTGTATATATGTCTGTTTCTTTGGCACGCCCTAACCAAACGGCATGATGGATTTTAACATATGAGGTGTCGTTACATTTGTTTTTACCGTGGGAGTGACATAGGCTAAAAAAAACATTGGCCGGGTTAGCTATTAGAAGTCTTGACCCCAAAAAACTGTTAGATCGACCACACGATCAAAATTCTTTAAACGAACTACAACGTCTATACGTCTACGGAATTTAAAGGATATGATTTTTCTATGGACATAGATGTAGTTAATAATTTTCATTTACAGCAATGTTTTATGGTGTTTTGTTTTCGGGAATATTTGCAAATTTTATTCTCGTGTTTAAAAAACTCAAGGAACTTGTCAGTCAAAAGTACTAGACGCCAAGAGTTTCGTTTTTACGCCTTATTTAGATTATTGACAATTGGTGTATGCGCTATGACTTTGCTATTTAAAAGAGTAAGGCGTTTTAATACAATTATTAATTTATGTAGGTTTTGAAATGCTTGGTTATTTACTTTTCAAAAATAAAAAGTTTGAAAAAAACCAAATTATTAAAATAAAACAAAAAAACCCGACTGCTAAAACAACTATATAAAAACAAAAGCGGTCGTGGCTAGCTCTATTAAATCCGCACTCTCTTTGGTTGGTGATGTCCCCGCCTGCGACAACTATCAATATTCAATGTATTTATAAATACTCATTTATTATAGATTTTATTATTTAAGTATAGGTATCGAACAAGGACGTTCACGTTGCATTCAACATTACTGGGATTCTGGGATCGTAGATCATGGTTTTTTCTTTTCAGTTTTTTCTCTTTGCAGTTATTTATTATGTGTCCGGTTTTTATGAGTATATAATTGTTTTTTTATAGTTGTTTTAGCAGTCGGGTTTTTTGTTTTATTTTAATAATTTGGTTTTTTAATATAATATTTCTTTTGTGACGTCACATCAAAATAAACTAGTCACAGCTCTATATTGGTTTTGTAACCTTTGTGTACTGACTGTTTGACGCGCATGACTTCACTAATATAAATATTTAAATTACATTTGCATGATACACATACCTATATCGGATATACTTACATAAACGAGGTGTATCAGAAACACGTTGTTTATGTAAGATATAACAAAATTACAATGTCCTTTTGGGTACAAGTGTCAACGTCCACTTACACCCACACATCTTTTGTGCCCACACGTACCCCTTTATTCAATTTATATTCTTGCATTATCTTATACCTTAGGAGGAATGATATGATAAATCGCCAAGAAGCCAGCCACATGTGCTGGCACCTTCCAAACTGCAATGCGCCAACATTACACGGGTACAGTAACGAGCATTAACATGTGAACAATGCAAGTCTTAATACATTGGAATAAGAGTCAAAAGTGTCAAAAGTGAGTTAAAAGTTTATGTTCAAGACTGTATCCTTTGTTCTGCGCTGAACTAGTCAGAACCTATACCGCAGCCTCCGTTTAAACAGGCTACGATTTATAAGGCGGTAACGTTTAGGTTCTTAGGAAAAATTTTATAAAACACTTTTGCTTTAAAAGAAAAGATGTACATAAAAAAAAATTGTGTTCATAATATCTTCAAACTCGAAAACACTCAACTTAAATATATTTTATAGTAGGAATCTGTTTAAAAAATAATGCTTTTACTCTTTTGCCTATATTTTTAGAAAGAGACGTAAAGTTTTTAGCCCGGTTTATCCACAATGGCTAACACAACACCATTATGAAGCAAGCTCACTGTCTTTAATCTATCTTTACATTATCGCATATGTACAAACAGGTACAATTCACTATAATTTTTTGTTCAGACAGTATGATGATACCTTTAAACGAGTTTACGTCAAATACGAGCTACAAAAATATTAAAACATAATTTCGCTTTGTGCTTATTATGTCAATGATCCAGAAAATTACCAAGGGCAGCCTCTTAGCAATGGCTTTTGTCATCCATATTCTCTTGGCTCATATTGCTCGCTCGCTCGCTATTTAGTTAATTTGCTTGAGTATGGCTGACTGTTTCCTTTTGTGTCTATCGTTTACGTCCAAAGAGTTTCCTTTTTATTTATTGTGAAGGTTTTTCTGAAACCTTAGTTGTATTCGAAATATTCTTGTCTAACAGCTATCTACTTAACTTTCATATACCTACCTAGTTATTGCGGGTTCAGTAATGTGTAATTGTCTTATGACGTTATTATCAACATCATCATCATCATCATCATCATCATCATCATCATCATCAGCCCACTTCCGCCCACTGCAAGGCATAAATAAGCCTCTTTGCTTGCTCGCCACTCAAATACAAATAATATTAATTGGTAGAAACAGCTTGTTTTATTGTACATACATAATGATTCACTGGTTAAGGTGTTATAACCTAAAATATACGTTACCTGGCAACAATGAAGCACTTGTGTACATCCACTAACTGCTTCGCCTGGCGGGACACTGGACTCAACAATTCACATGTTTATTTGGTTACTATGTGATTACAATAAGATGTTACAGCCGTAAAGTACGTAAAGTAAAAACGTACTTGCAATTTAGTTATCTCAAAGGTATTACAGAATATTGAGGATAGAAGTTTTACTTTCTTTTAAAAAAAAGAAAAAAAAGCAGTTTTACATTATAACCAATAGATAGTCTTTAAATCTATAAATATTAAACAACAATGCTTTCATCATTCTTTTTTCTGTCATATCGTAATCCCATATCATTAAACAAGAATTTCGAAGTTAAGTAACAATGTCAGCCGCCAGAAAGGTATCAAAAAATTCGCATTGGACACTTTTGCAAATGATCCAACGCTTCCACGATGGCGTCGTGTGCAAACATTGAAAAGCTCCGTCGCGTTGTGGTAGTTTTTAGTTACATTAACGTTTTCCAAGCTTCATTCGCACATCCTCTAGTAAGTTACACACTCTATCGCTTTGAGCGATAAGACCGCCTTTGCCCACCCTTTTATAAAAATTTCGTTGTTGTTTTTACTTATCTGTATGTGTGTGTGCAATAAAGAGTTATCTATCTATCTATACTTCTTGGCGGGAAAGTGAAGGGTCAAGTCAAGCGGTTTTGTTTTATTTTCTAAAATTTGTGTATGTGTGTTGGACAACTAATAACCGTTTTTGTGTTCGTGAGCGTTCATGATAATGTTGGCAAATGAAACAAAACAGTTCATCGTCACTTTTCAAATTCTCTCAAAAAGTCCGCGTGAGGTTTTAGTAAATCCCCACATCTTTACTGAGATACTCAAGGGGTTGGAGGTATATCATTTCTCACTTCTCATTACTGTTGTCACTAATCATCATCATATAATATATTAACAAAATAGATATTATTTATTTATGTAACTTGTAAAAAAATACTTTGACTCTGGCTAAATCTGCTAACCGCACGAAGCCATCAACTAAAAGGAAAAAAAAAGGTAGAACACTCAATTTCGCAGCACACAAACAGATTTAGCACGGTCTCCCCTTTTAATAAAGTCCTTTCATGTATTGGTTTGTGTCTCCAGTTCTTATGTACAATATGGATGTACATACATCAAATTATTTATGTCACCGCTGTTACAAGCTCAATCGGACTGAATCGCTGTTTGAGCGCCCAGAGCTCCGCCATAATTGTGCCTGCAGGCGTGTGTCTGTTGTTACTATTACAGCTCTCTGTTTCCAACGTTGTTGAGATTAATTGAATCGTATTTAGGTTTTAGTCGACGTGTGTTTTTGAAACAGCCAATATGTTGGTTGGATTGGAATATTTGTACTTTGTTTGAATGTAATAAAAGCTTAAATAATACAAGTACAATAAACATAGATAGCTTATCAATCACTTATACAACATCCCCAGTTGCTAGTGATATGTACGATTTTTACACTTTTAACAAACGCGATAAATTTTAAATAAAGCTTGTATCGGGGTATAACGCGCTACTTAGGTATATTCGTCATCATCATCATCATCATCAGCCTACACTAGTCCACTGCTGGGCATAGGCCTCTCCAAGTGCACGCCACTGAGCACGATCCGCTACTCTCATCCAGCTCTTGCCACCCACCTTGCGAAGATCGTCGCTAACACTATACTTCTAGGTATAATGATAAAAACAAAAATAAAATTTATTTATTCAAGTAACAAGACTCATTTGTTAGTTATAATTTTATATATCCTACGATAGTATAGGCAAAAATACAAAAATATATGAAACTAAATCAAATTAAGTTATGCCCGCACACAGGTCACCCCCGCACCACCCCGGCAGATGAGGTGTAGCAATGACCTATGTACCGGCAGTCTAGCCTGCTAGCAATCGTCCTCAAGATGCTGTTAGTGCTGCCCCGCACCCTGCGCACCAGGGAGGCGCATCGCTTTCACATAGTCGCGTAAAAGCAATCAACTCGCGCTACTGCAAACATCCCTGGTGCGCTACAGAAGCGTTGGCACCCTAAAAGAAAGGGGTACCTATAGGTATCCTAGATCGATATTTTGAACTCCGGGCTCACAGTCTGTGACACAAAAACTTTGTAACTTTGGTTCGATAATTACTACTTTTGAAATTTGGTTGCGAATTACAAATTTCAAAATTTATATTTTTTGACTCTGAACTTCCTTTCTTCAGGGTTTATAACGTCTCGCCGTTGTTGATCCTGGCTTACGCAATTCCCTTCCGCTTACACATAGGGCTATAAGCGACTGACAGAAAGCTCTCCCCCGAAAAAGGGTTACCCACAATATGGTTTGAATTTGCAACATCTTTTGCCCTACTTATGCAATACAAAGATGAATAGGTTTGAATAGTATTATACGCGTTAGAGCATCCAATTTCCATATTGATACAATGATACGCTGCGATTGTTTTACGCTGACGATACTGCGATGTTTGCAATTTGTACATTACTATTACCAACACATGAAGTAAAACTTCTTTGTATATTGGAGTAATAATGTGAACTAATACAAAACTAATTAGAAAGTTCTTTCACTAATACAGAACTACACTACTAACAAATTAGAACTAAACCTATACTTGGTATTGTGATGTAGGTACGTGATTTACCTAGCCATTATTATTTAATGTATATTGCTGTTGGTATACTTTATTAATAAATAAATACACTACTTCTGTGACTAGAGAACCGCTCTAGTCATTAACATTTAATAAATTATCTTCATTAGCTTGGTTGAACATGCAAACAGAGGGACTTTATATTATTTTCTATTATTACAATTTTACACACAAAGCAGCATCTCTATGCGCAGACTATAACAAAGATATTATAGCAGGAGATGCAGGAGATACTATAAAGACATTAGCTGCTGTATGTCCAGAACAAAGAGCGAAGTAACAAAGGAGTTGCATATAATTATAAAAAAGCAATTCCCTCTCGCGAGTTTCTTGTTACAGCGCGAAAAGTGTCCCTACTTTATATTGGTCGTATTCTTTCCGCACTTTTTCCCCGACTCGGACAACACTGGCCCAATTACAGTTAACTTCTGAACCGACTCGCGGTTGTGACTTTATCCGCCCCTTGTTTTCGCTAAGATCTTCCTTTCAGACTGTGTGCGTAACTTTTACTGGGGGAAGTCTCAACTATCTTCCTCTTTTTAAAACCCCCGATAGTCATTTGTTGGTAAAGTTAAAGTTAAAGTTTAAGAAGACAAGCGGCTATAAGATCCCTTTTTCAATTTAATTTAAAAAATACCAATGGATTTAGTCCATTCAGCCAAGGCTTTATTTATTTATTTAATTGGCACAACTACAGAATGCAATTCAATACATACACAACAGCAGGTATTATGAACTAATTCTCACATTAAAATTTAAAGTATCAACGGAATGATAAACCACTCAAGCAGCGGGTAACTTGCCAAACCATTTATAGTTTCATAGCTGCCAATTCGATATGCAGCCATTTTACATAGTGTGGCTGGCAAATGCCTTTAAAAGCCAAAGGTTTTTGAAACCAATCAATACTCTTTCACTGCGAACTTTTTTACCGTGGCCAAGTGGCTGATAGCTAAGTGGATTAAACACGTAATCGGTAGGTCATGGATGCGAGTTTTGCGTGCCGGCCGTCCCGCCGCTGTGCGAGAAGTAAATCGAGTTTGTTTCCATCGTTACACTTAAGGGCAGACCAATATAAACGTTTAAGTGCCTAGCTGCGATGTAAAGCGTACACGTCTGTTCTTACCACTGTTTAATCACTACGATAACTTTTATTGAGCAAAGGATAAAGTATCCATAAAAAGTATTTAAAGGCTAAACCAAGGCCGACGGGATCCGACCGCTTATTAGGCCAAGTAATTATATTGTTGTAAACTTTATTAAGTATAATAGTTTTAGAACTATTCTTCACATTGAACTACTTACCAAAAGTTTACCAACCGTTAAGTATGTTTACACACAACAACAATGTTACACGTTAACTTTGGACGTTTCCATTGAATACTGCACAGATTAAACACATATTCAAAGATAAAATATCTCCTCGCCACCACAGATTATGTACGGAATACATTTTCACGGGTCATTATTCGCCGGCGGATAAAAAGGGCCATTTGCCACTTTCAGGAATTCTTCAGCAGTTTTTGCGGAGCGGTGATGTGTGTTTGCTGTAGTTTTAACTCAACGCTGAGTGTAAGGGATTGCGGTTTCCCTTTTTTAACAAGAGGTAAAAATCCGTAAACTACGCGAAGTAAATAAGTAAATAGCTGAAACAGTGTTTGGCTGAGATGATGATGACAGTGTTGCATTGCTGGGGAAATGCTGAAATCAAGTCGTCGCTACAATAGATGGATATTTGCTCAATCACCACGCTTACTTGCCAAATGCGGGTTGGTGATCTCACAAACTCGGGCTATGTGTCGACCGAAAAACACTTTACCTGGGAATTGTACTCCACGACCCACGAACCGAAGCGTTAAAAACTTTTTTAAATTAAAAAAAAAGTTTGGTTTAATCCTTTTGTTCCATGCCCCGCTTGCTTTTTCCTTCTATTTTACTTTCAATGTTTCTAATGAATTCGTCGTGTCTTAGCATGTATTTTTTAATATCTCTCGGCAAACTTCGTTTTTCGAGTGTCGTTGAATTTCTATCAGTTGTAAAGTATACAGAGTTGCTACATTTCCTCATACTATTTATGAATTTATTTTAGAATAAGGTAAAATAATATTGTGTCATACGTAATTGATTTACGAATTATAGTTTAACAGTTCTATAGTTCACAGTAGTTCACACAAAAAAACAAAACATAACAACATTAAAGTACGTTTTGGAAAAAGACAAAGTGTTGAATAAAATCCACGAGCGGGATTCGAACCCGCACCCCATGACAGGTGCACTGCCAACTATGCTATCGTGGCTCAATCCAATCAAATCGTAATTTGTTCGCAACAATATTTGCGTAAAATTATATGTAAATGTTAATAAAGCACGTTATGTTCTGAATTCACATTATTATACATGATAAATTAATGGTAATGCAAATTAATATTCGTTTGCATTAGGAAATGCGATGATTACAGAGAGACAATAAGGAAATAGAAGCATTGTCTTTTGGAAAAGAAGAATCACTACACAACCGAGGCGTTCAGATTGGCTTTGATAATAAACACACGGATGCTCCAACAGTGTCGCTGGTATCCGTACACAAACAACTTATTGCTGCAATATTTTCCTGTTACGGCACCAGTAAAAAGCTAATATTGTTACCCTTGCAATTAACGCGGGAACCATTCGTTTTTACTCCAATTACATCCATAAATTAGTAACATATTGTAGACCTCTTGGGGGTGCGGTCCGAAAAGGGAGGGCCACAAGAGTCATGGGGGTAGGTAATGGGGTAGCTTTACTTCGTTATCCATAAAAAATATATTATTTATTTATTTATTTAATCCAATAATTAAATATAATATAAAGATGTTTATGACTATTACTATAAACCTTTAGTAATAGTCATAAACATCTTTATATTATATTCTTTTATAATATATATTATAATCCTTTTGATTTTTATTAACTATGAGAAATGAAAATAACTTAAAAATTAATTCAATGCCTCCGGTACGTAATCCCATTGCTAAAGATTCATAAATATTAATAGTTATCTCTATATTTCAACTGCCGATAAATATAATTAGTTTATCAGTACATCACAGTTGATATGCTTAATTTGCCAGAATACTCCAAGGAATCAAAACTTATAAACTTTCAACAGAATCTCATAATGCCTTCTGGTAGCTTTGACATGTTTGAGTGCTCAATGTTATAAATAATTTACGCCAAATCCCAAGCCGCTTAATCCATGTAATCCAATTTCACTTTGTAATCGAACGGTCTTATCCCCATTCGTAATTCATAATAATTAATCTGGCCAACAAGCCGTAATAAGGCTTCTGAAGATTTTAAATCTGGCGTTTCGGCTCATAAATTTTACGTAAAACTGACCATTTCCAATTACATTTGTAAATAAATCGAGTATACGGTAACTTTGCCAATAAGCTTATTATTCGTTGCCCCATTTCGACGTAAGGAGGTCAAACGCAAACACTTTCGGCTTTATTATATTAGTTGCGAATGTTAAATCAGTTTTATGTACTACCTACATATTTTTATTAAAGCTACTATATACGAGTAAACATTAAATAATAGAAGAACGCGGATTGTTCGCGTTTGTTGCAAGACTGACGTTTAAATAAAGTATCTAGATCTTTATTCTAGACCTAAGTTTTGATTATGATTCCAAGCGTTAAAGTTTTTATTCAAGAATTTTTTTTTTACTTTTTTGCGTTTGTTTGTACAAAAAAATCTTATATCGTGTCTAGTAATTGTAACATCTACAGTGAATATGATAATTAGGCATGACTTCACTAACCCAATTCATAAAGTACCTACATACCAGTTTCCTACAATTTGCTCATATTCAGTTATCAGTTAATCACCGAATTTTAATTAAAAAATTGCTTCGTGCTTTTCCTGCTCGAAACATTTGTATTGTTTTTTTGTAACTATAATCTAACAAAGGAGTCATAAAGTCAGGAACCACATGAAAACAATATGTTAAATAAGCAGCACACGAGTAAAAAGTCTTTAATTTAATCATGCGAGTGGAAATTTAGTGATAATTGAAACGTCAACTTTATCCGTCGCTTGGGATTAAGGAATCTTTATCCACTCTGCTATATCTGCATATTATGTTAATTTTTAAGAAATCTTATGTTCGGTAGAATACCTTTTACCTACATATCACATGACACAAAAGCATCTATATATTTAACGGCACACGAGTTTTTGAGGAATATTCTTGTTACTGTGATATCGTGATTAGTCAGTCGTTCATTGGTGTATTTAGCTTTTACACATCGTAGACGAACACAGTGTTCGCCAGCTTTTGCCGCCAGCTAAGAAGCAGGTGTCTGTATTCAATTGTTGGAAAAATAATTTCGACCATTTGTTCCTGTCACTCTAGTGCTAGTACTCTAACTGTTATATTAATTAATGCGCTACGCTGCGCGAAACAGTCTTTTTTGGTTTGGTGCTCAGCGGAGTGCTTGAGCTATATAATATCATGAAGTTCTTGCTGTTATTTTGTTTTTCTTATAGTTTTTACTGCTTACTTACTTACTCTGTTGGAACTTTGTAAGTAAAATTGAAACGTTAATTTGCTGCTGGAGAAGGCAGCAGACGTAGAAAACTTTAAAATTAAAAGAAATGCATCGCATTCCGGTCACGCGTCCTGCAAGATTGTCGCCGGACCGAGTTCCCGGAGCTAGCATGCAGTGTTTTTAATAAAAAATATTGCCGATAAAGAGACGAGAGGCGACGTTTATATGACCTATGAAAATATTTTGTATGGAGATGTTGTATTAAAATTTAAGATTTTATATATCACAAAAACTAAATTAAAAAAGTAAATTTTATAAAAAAGATATTTGTATCAGCTGTCTTTTAAAACTTATAATACAATAAATAACCTTATACCTGTCGTGGCTTTTCCTACTCATTTGTATTAATAAAACACCGGCCAAAATTAAGATATTAGTTTTCTTATGTGATTGCTTTCAAAATGTGGTTACTAATACCACACGTTTTTGTTTCACAAAAACTTAAATTCCTCAACTACATACCACAAAAGTGTCTTTACGTAGTTTCTCTACATATCAAAGCATACCTGTACACCTATAGATATTTTCTAAAATGTTATCATTGTTTAATATCAAAAGAAACTGCTACTTTGATAGAACAACGTAGTGCAAAGCTTTTACTTCATAACAATTGCAAAGCTAGACTACGAATACGGCTCATTTCATAAAGAGCCTACATGAATGTTTAAATCCGAATACAAGTTTCAATGTAACTTTCACAATCAAGGTCGGTTCAAAAATGGGACAAAGCCGCTTCCGGAGGCCGGGCCGACGCATGCCGAATAATTGATAGACCTCCGAAGAACCGGCGCGGGATAATTACAGGGACAAATACTATGCCTTTGTGTACTTCCTGATGAGCTCAATGTGGTTATACGACACATTTATATCTGGATCATGAATTGACTTAGATTTTGTATCTTTTTTGAATGTACAAGATAATACTGACCTAAAAAGAAGTCCATATACTTTGACGAAATATTAAACAAATTGGTCTCGAAAATAATTACCTACCGCTAATGCAAACACATTTATAACAATAGTCCAATTAAACTGATAATACCTACGTATTGACGTGCATAAATTATACCGTTCCCGTCCTAAATTATTTGAACTATTGAGTTTAAATAATTTAGGAAGACTGCGATTGAAGAGAAAAAGATAGACTACAGTAAAAAAGGAAAGACCTATGCGTATAATTTATAATCTTTAAAGCCATCGCCATATCGTACCATCGATGGGTATCGGTAGAATCGATGTTGGAGAGGAGACAGGAATGGCGATCGCTTCACTGACAAGAGCGTAGACTAGCCGAAGCGTGTGATCTCGGGGAAACTAAGGTGCTAGTAACTAGTGGTCGCCCAGAGGTCGAAATCCGACCGTAATTTTATTAAGGCTGCACGGATTGTATATGAAAAATTAAAAAAGATAGAATGTGAGTTTGGATTGGCATTGATAGATGTCGGGTCGCCTGTATTATAGACAAACAATACGTGTGTGTCAAATACATAGTAGTGTGTGTAATGTTGTTTTTGTTGATTTAATGTATTTTTTAAGTTTAATTAAAAAAAAAATTAAAATTTGGATAACCTTCTCTATATAAACTATAAGTGTGCGAAATTTCATACTCCTCCGTTCGCGCATTTTTCGTAAAAACCGGTAACAAATTTTTTCTTCACGTATTAACATATAGATTTAGTATAGTCAGCATCAATGTAGAAACACATAATTTTACAGTATAAGGCTCTTATTTGTAAAGACATAAGAGTCAACAGCTGTTTATAGTGTAAATCTTCTCTTAATGGTGACTGCACATGGTATACGGTCAAGTTAAGACGCCTATACATAATAATAGTTAAGTTGACAATAACAATAATTAATTGCAGAACATTAAACGTATAAATGACATCACCTAACAGTTCTTTAAAACATTAACCTATTTTATATTTGACTTAAGCATACATTTCTGTAACCTACACAGTTTTTAATTAACAAAATCAATTGACGGAACACAATAGTGACGTCGTTGTTTGCCACTCCCATACAATTTTTACAAAAAAAAAAGTTTTACAGTTGCCAAAAAGTTTTTTTATTGACCAACCAGTTAACTACCCAAGTATGTATAAAATATTGTTGTACTCGTATATCACAGCGATGCTACTAAAGTACATTTACCATAAAAAATAATATAAGAATGATCGTGTCTGTGTACAAAGTTAACGGGTGAAGTTCCCGCCCGCGCCGCGTTCCCGGGCCTCTAATCCCGGATAGTATTTGCATAAACAGCTCCCACGGACACTTACTAACTTGTTAGGTACAAGTTGCTTAGCTGTGTGCTTATCTTACAAGTCACTTCCTATTATAAATATATATGCATACTTATATATACGTTTTTAAACAATTAATTTTATAAAATCAACAACTTATTTACTTATTAAAATTGTTATATATTATACATGCGGCTACAATTTAATTGGTGAACAAGTAGAGGCTATATCCTGTAATAACATACTCGTATTAGTTACTACGTGTCCCGAGAAAACATGTAATTTCTTTTAATTATTACGATATTCGAGAAAACCATTTATATAAAACGACCTAGGCGAATATTAAGATCGTTAGGTTCAATAAAATGTATAAATATTTATTATATTAATAGGTGAATATTCCAAACAAAGCATCCTCGCATTTGGTTCTCACCAACTGCATGTACAAAGTTGACAAACAGGAACTGTCCGCGTTGTACTTCTCTCTAGGCTACTCTATGAAACTCAATGTTGTAGTTCTGATTATTTACATATAATTTTACGCAATTGTTGCGAACAAATTACAAATTGATAAAAGACAGTGTCGAAAAATTCCTCGAGCGGGATTCGAACCCACACTCCATGACATGCCGGGTCAGGTGCACGACCAACTATGCTATCATATGATATGATAGCATAGTTACCTACCGACTATGCTATCAATCCCGCTCGAGGAATTTTTTCAACACTGTCTTTTTTCAATTTCTCAATTTTGTAGTTTTTTTTATAGATGCAAATGTTTCTTTCTCTGTCTGGAGCACCAGGCAGAGAAAGAAACTAGGCTGCATTGTTATGCATTGTTATGTTATGCAAAGCAGGAGCAGAGTCCAGCCCCCTTAGACAAGTGGCAAAACGCTAATAGAATAGAATTCAAATAGAATGATTATTGTACTGGTTTGACATAAGTCAACGATACGTATAAATGACGTTAATGTATAATTAAGGCCGATGCTCCACAGCTGGTGGAGGAGGGTTGTTGCCTCACTATCCGTCCTCAGCTTGCCGCCCGCAAGTTGCTTCTCTAATTTAAGTTACATCCTCGCATCTGGTAGAGGCGGCTGTCGCCAGCTGCATTCTGTTTTAAGTTGACAAACGAGCATCGGCGGGTGACTCGCGGACGGGCGGGCGGGTTGCAGTTGCTAACTCGAATCGTTTCTCATGTTGACAGCTTTACAGTTTCTTCTTCGCTGTGTGTGCCGCAGTAGCATTCAGCGTTATTTATCACAGCTAGCTTTTACCTGACACATATCTTATGCATGACAGCTTAAAGTTAGGTAATTTTTAATTTTTTACACTTTAAGTAATTTTTTCATCTTTTATTATAATAGTGGTTTTATTGTCTCTACTATTCGCGAGATTTAAATGATCATAAGATAGTTGTAGATAAACCAAATAAACTTTAGTAGTGTTGACACAGGGAAAGCTTAAGACAATTGGTAAATTTGTAATGTATAGATATTTTACTCCTCCTATAGGAAAATAAAAAATAAAAACTAAACGCAACGAAAAAGGTTAAGCAACTATACCTAGACTTATTACGAGTATAAGTAATACTTAAACATTAAGGAGAATTAGAGCATATCGTCACTTGCAAGGTCAATTGTGGTAACTGACATTGCGTGTCATGTCAGTTACCCCTGCAAGATTTTTTGTATATTATAGTTTTGCAAGCGAGCAGGCGGGCCGCCTGATAATAAATGGGACGCCCTTATAAAAATAAGTGACTATAGGCAAACAAACAGGTTGACGTTGTTGATTGAAACAACAATTTCATATTCAAACAACAGTTTAAAGATTAATGTGAGTATATTACAAGCAAAACAGCTGCACGATTTACGGGTAAGCGAAATCAGAAAACTCCTACAAATAACAGCGAATAAAAACTCCTTTGACCACCGCGAGCGTGGAACGTAGAGTATGTATTACAGTGATGCCGCATTTATTCTACAAATAGTGACATTACGCGGGCTTCACGAGGACCCGGAATGGGATTCGCATCAGTTTTCACGTTGTTGCGAACACATTTGGTACGTGTCGCAATAGAACATTGTGATATTGGGATTCCATTTATATTCTTATAAAAATTTGAATATATTTGGTAGCCTATTCTGGTGTTTACGTTGACATTGTCATTAGATTTACCGCTTTTAGGGCTGCCACGAAGACATGTGCGCATAGGTAACAAGTGGTTTTATAATTGTATGCGTCCATGAACATTATGTTACATTGTCATTGTGTTTGAATTGTCCGTGTTGTGCTTCTCTAGGATAAACTCAGTTTTGTAATTATGTATAACAGCGAAATACCTTTCACTGACTAACTGACTGAACTAACTAATCGCGTAATCAAATCCAAATCTGGCTTTTTGGTACCTATAGGTTGTAAACATACGCTATGAAAGGATTTTATTTTATTTAACGGGATACCGCTCTTTAAAAAGGACTGATTGATTTATTGACTTTTCATGAGATCTCAGAAACTATAAAGCTTTGAAATTTGGCATATTGGGTGAATGAATGTAAACATCGACTGAGCAAGAACTTTTGAAATTCGCGGTCCGCTTTTTTCCTGTTTATATTTTTTTGTCCGCTTTTTCGGAATACGAACTACCGCAGATTAAAGGTTCTTATTTCAGTTAATAAAGCCCTTAATAACTGTCGTTCGATGGATGTGCGGAACTACAAAGCCATATACCACGTGTAGGCACAAATAAAAGTTTAGGCGGCACGTCTGACCGAAAGTGGATCAGTCCGAACTCCCTAAGGGCCTTCGTGACAAACGTCCTTCTCTACGACAATACGATCGTCTTCTTTCTCACGGCTATATTGCCATCTTTGTCACCCACTAGGCAGTAATACAGCCGTCTCTGTCGCACACGTCATAGTTATGCAGGCTACGTGCGAGACATTAATCTCGACGCGGCTCAAATAAGATTTAATAACTGACATTAAGTTTATCGGTTTTGCAGTTACGCTGGTTTAGGATCTAATGTAGAATACGTAATGAGGTGTAGCAGTGTTCGCATGTGCTTTGGCGCGAAGAGACATTAGCTAATCCCAATGGGGGGTGCTTTTAGAGTCCCATTTGAGTCTTTTAACCGACTTAGCAATTAGATTATAAGGAAGACAATAGCTATGCTTTGAAAAATGGACTTTTTTGTTTAAATATGCTAGTATATAGTATTTATCATCATCATCATCATCACCATCATCATCACCACCACCATCATCACCATCATCATCACCACCACCATCATCATCATCATCATCATCATCATCATCATCATCATCATCATCAGCCCATTTTATGTCCCCACTGCTGGAGCACAAACCGTCCCTATGGATGGATAGGGCGATCAGGCTATAAACCACCACGCGGGTCCAGTGCGGATTGGTGGTTGTTAACGACTGCTAATGCAGCCGGGACCAACGGCACGTCAGCCTTCCATAGCACGGAGTAGCGCGAGATTATATATTTTGGTCACCAATCCGATGACCGGCCTTTGCGAAAGTTAATTGCTTAACCTCAGCAATCGCAGACCGGGCGCGTTAACCACTGCGCCATCGAGCTCCTATTTAGTGTACATGGTTCACCTGATTCATATCGTTGTGTCTGAGAGCTTAGACCGGATTATGCCTTTAAGCTTAGTTATTTTGACCGTGGGCCATCTGTCTCCGATCCAGAGGTCTACGGTTGAATTAATAGCGGGGGCACATGTAATTGTAGAACCAACCAAACATAGGTACCTATGTTTGGTTGGTGCTATGGATTTAAGTCTGCCTGGCTAGCTACCACCATCGTATTATGGTCTGTCGCCATTGGAAAAACGTCAGTTGCATTATTGCGTTCTGTCATAAGTTCCTCAGTTGTTGAGAATTCCCACTGCCGGCAAAAACTTAAACCCGCTAAGAGTAATCTCAACTATTCGTTAATGCTAGAATTAATCTAAATGAAACTGTTATTCAGCTGGCATGTGGATTATAGGATATACTGTGGAGCGCTCGCCGCCATCGCCGCCGCAGGCGAGAGAACTTTTAATTTGCTTCCACAAATTAAGAGCCTCTCAGATACTGGTCAGTTGTTTGAAATGTGTTCTCAGAAACCTAATAGTTTTACTTTTATATGTATCTTTTATATAAATCATCATCATCGTATCATCAATTAGTTTATTATATCTTTTAATGTTACTTGTGCTTTAAATACAACAGTATACGAGTATATTGTGTCTGCATTTATATACCTAAGTGCGTTTTTGTGTAACTCGTCGTTTTACACGAAATTATTCTGATCCTTCTGTCATTTTGTGCAGCTGTTGTTAATCACACTTATTACATATTTTATGAAATAATTAAAACTAATGGTCGCCCAGTGGTCGAAATTCGACCGTAATTTTAATAAGGCTGCACGGATTGTATCCTAAGCATTGAAAAATTTAAAAAGATATATAATGTGAGTTTAGATTGGCATTGACAGATGTCGGCTGCATTAAAGACAAACAATACGTGAGTGTCAAATACATATGCGTGTGTGTCAAATTCATGGTAGTGTGTGTAGTGTTGTTTTTGTTGATTGAATGTATTTTTTATGCATAATTTAAAAAAAATATTTACATTCGGATAACCTTCTCTATATAAACTATAAGTGTGCGAAATTTCATACTCCTCCGTCCCGCGCAAGTTTCGTAAAAACGGGTACAAAGTTTTTGCTTCACGTATTAATATATAGATACTATCTTCTTACCATGTGTGCAAAAATCTCTTTTTGGAGATAAGTTTAAGTGTACTTTAATACACCAAAATGTTCACCACATTCATTCTATTTTGTTTACGAACTAATTAATAAAAATGCTTTTTTGGTATATCAAATGAAAACGACGTAGCTCTTCAGTAACATTCAATTTGTTTAGCTGAATATTAACTTTTGCCTCAGTCGTTTTACCTTTGAAATACAAGCACCGAGCCAAATGCCACATATATTTTACGTAGAAGACGTTCAATCTTTGTCGCCTGCCTCCAGCCGAGTGCTGGATAAGAGCAGTCGGGACAAAATGTTTTAATTCGAGGAGTGATCGCCGACGAGCTTTGATTTCGAAAACTGATTTCAACGTTGCTTCAGCTCCAAGAAATCTCTAGCTATATGGAGATGGAAACTTTCCTTGCTTCACGTCTGCAACTTCGGCTTGAAGAAAAAGTTGCAGATGTAAGTTTTCTTAATGATCAATTTTCAAAGAGAAAAAATTGAAATGGTATATGTATTGTAATATATTAAAAAAAAATATTACGTAACTTTAATTCAATGCAGAAGTACCTTATTCGATCTGGGGGATCCTGGATCACAAAGGTTTTTTTTGATTTAATAATAATAAATAAATGTTTCCCACACTCACACCAATTATCTAGCCCCAAGAAAAGCTTCCTTAAGAAACTCGTTATATGGTTAACTAGACAACGGATAAACATACTTAATATACTTAAATACATACTTATTATACATAGGAAACACCCAGACCCGAAACAATATAGAAAAACAGGTATTTCTAAATTGATCCGACCGGGGATCGAACCCGGGACCTCAGAGATAGCGACACCATGAAAACCGGTGTGCAAGCCACTCGACCAAAGAGGTCGTCGATTTCACCTGGAGAAAGTAGTATTTATCAAGTGCTATTTTAAAATAAAAACGAATCTAAAATAATCTTCTGTATCTTAATCTAATATTATCGTTAGACATGGCTACAGCCAAATATTGTAGCGGCTTGCTACGAACGCTACAATTATGTAGTCGATTGCTACGTGCTACGAAACAAGAACGACAAAATCTACATTTGTAGTAGCCAACGCGACGTTTGTATTCAGTGATGGCGCTGTGACCCCAATGCAATGTGGGTCTTGGTGTTAAATGTAATAAGTATAAAAATAATAAAAAACTGCTATATTAATTACAATGTTAGTAGTATTGCTGCGTTCTGGGAGTTACAGATCAATAGCCAGCTCCTCTCAATAGCAGATTGCAAATTCCGTATAAAGTTTGCTTTCACCTTGGGCCTTCTCGTTTCTTATCATCTGAGATAACGGCCAAAAGCTTCATTACAAACTGTAATATAAGAAAATTAAGTAAGTAAATAAATAGTATATATATAATATACTCCAAATGCGTGTAAAAAGTAAAAGTAAAATAACCTGTATTCTGTCCCACTGCTGGGCAAAGGCCTCCATCATAGAAATTAAGCCATCACTACAATTGATGGGTATTGACTTAATCACCAAGCTTGCCCGATGCAGGTTGGTGTTCACAAGCCCGGGCTATGCATGTATCGAAAAATCCGAAACCCTTTGCCCGGCCTGGGAATTGAACCCAGAGCCATCGGTATCAGACTCAGCGCTTAGCCACTCGGCCACCAAGGAGCTTTCCAAACGATTTCCAAATGCGGATAGAAAATAATTTGATATTAAAGTTTCTAAACCATCACTAACGCATTCAGTATGAGATCTCGCCAGCTGGTGGCGCCGCCGCCGTGCGCCAGATGGCGCCTCTTGGCATCGAGGCGGGCTCATTGCTCCACTCACCGACTTCACTCCTTATTGAAACGTTCCCTACTTATTAATAATACCAGCGAGCCATTCAACTTGATATATATTTCACTTTATAGCGTGGTTGTTGCCAATTTATTTAAGATGTAACGTTTGGCGGTTTCTCCTGGAAATAAGAATTACATGAAATGTGCGTGTGTTCATAAATAAATCTATTGTTATATTGGTGTTATTTATAGCTGTGTGTCTGATAAAAGGGAAATGGTATTGAGGATCTCGCTAAAGACGATCGTGCGTAAACGTGATATTAGAAAATGAGTAAACAACCTTTTATATAAATAGTCATTTGTGTTTTATTATTTTTGTATTTAGTATGTGGCACTAAAAATCACATAAACGCAATTAAGCCTCGTCGGCCTGATTCGAAGGCTCCATATAAACGTGCGTTTCGCTTTCTCACTTAAACCCGAATAAATTGCTTTCAACGACGGTAATAACAACTCTATCACTGCGGAATTATTAACGCCACTGAACCGCCGGTTAATGCCGCTCTAGATATATATTGGTCATTTGGAAGCGTGCGTGTGTTACGGATTACGGATACAACATTTTCAATAAATAAAGAAAAAAATACTTTATATCTTTTTATAACACTTTGATAAGTACATTGAATTATGTTACAAGACATACAATATAAGTGTAACGTCACCAGTGTTCTACATCAACCAATGATAGGGAAATATATAGGAAAATAGGAGTCTGATTTTAGTTTTTTGATTTCCTGCTCTTATCCCGAAAAATGAAAATCTATGTTATGTTTTGGCGACAAAAATTGGGCCGAACACTGGGCTTAAAGTGTCGAACATTGGATATTTCAACATTATTAAATTATTTAATTTTTTCCTGATCCACTTATAACTTGTAAAGTGCAATGCTTGTCCCATTTAGAAGGTCATTATAATGACATTGTAACAGGAACAGATAATATATGTGAAGGCAGTCACTCATAAGGTTTTAGAGGGCGATGACATCATCAGCACCACGGCTGGACATTTGGGCCGGGTAGCAATCGCGGCGAAAGTCATCGCGTGACTCCATTTTGTTATAGAAAAGGAAAACCTTACAGTGGGCTGCTATAAATAATTCTCGGGTCAATAAGTAGGTAATCAGTGCTAATTGAGTTATCACGATTGTAACGAATAATTATTTTAAATCTTAGGAGTATGACAACGGGTGATTGACCCCATCAAAGCTTTATACGCTTTTTAACCCTCAAACTAGCTTATCCCTTATAACGCTTATCATTAAACTTAACGCTTTCAACACCAAGGTCATCACGCTAGTGTCACCGACCTAAAAGCATCAATTCTTATAAAATACTAACTTGAAACTACTTTGAGTAGCAGATTATCCAAAAAGGTACGAAAAGGCACGACAAAACAATCTACATTAATAAAAATCAATGGCCACGTGTACGGCAGAGCATCACTTGAGAACGGCCCGACCGTTTGGGTTGATTTATTTTTTGTTGCGTACGTTATTGTTATGACAAGATTTGTATAAAAAAAATGGTTTCGAGCTGATTAAACCATCACGGGATACGGGTGCTCACTGACGCGGACGAAGTCGCGTGCGGGTAACAGTATGTAATAAATATGAACACGAGTAGATCCGTATAGTGTTTCTAAAACTAATACTTACCACGTATAAATGAAACCCTTTGACAAACAAAACAGCTGCAGTTTCCAAGTAAATGCAAGTTGAATGAACATTATTTAGTTTACCAAAGAGAATTCCAAGAACATTGACAACGTCTCATAATGTATTCGACGTGACGCAGCGGAGAACAAAACGCAAGTTGCCTTTGTTGCTCGCGAGCTGGTTCCATTACGAAGTTTCGGAATGCAACGTGATAAATTCCGTGCAGTGATAATTGTTTAGTTGCCAGGTTGTTTGTGCCGAGTTGCCGACTTGCAAACTGTAATGAGCTTGTCTCAAGATGGAGAAACAATTCGCAAAGTACCTACTCGCTTTACAACTAAAATTCAGGTAGGTACTTACAGTTTTGAAATTTTTGTTAGTTGTTAAAAATATTTCTTTTACTTTCTGATTGGAAAATCAGCCTCTGAGCTTTCTGTTTTTATTTTTCATATTTAAATTATATTTTTGTTATAAGTAATAATAATAATAATATTTATTAAATTGAGATAACATGGTTCATTTTGTTAGTAGCATTTTAACTTATGACTATATTAGTAGAATATAATTGCATTCATTCGATAATAAATAAAAATAACAATTCTCTTCAATCATGTCCGCTTTTACAGACAACGCCCTCAGCTCCCTCTCAATGTCCGCATCGTCTTTCAGGTCAGAGGCTAACCAATGTCCGAGGTCTGCAGCTGCGTACCCTACAATTTGATGTCAGGCATTGATGATGTACCTACATTGGCGACCCCTGGCCCGGAAGACCATACATTCACTCTTTTTAATAGCATATATTATAGCAATTTTTAAAGCAATTTTATAGCAAGCATATTAGGCCTGTGATGTAAGTTTCTATTCGATTACATTCTAAAAGTTTTATTTATTGTTTAATTGCTTTCTTTTACGCAAACACTCACACACAATCATGGAAACGAAATACTTTTGACAGATTAATTAGCGAAAAACATGTTTTTGTTATTGTTGTTTGGTTCACAACAGACAATGCTAACTAATTTGCGAAAACAAGTTCCTTAATTCAAGACACCCGCTGGATTATTAAGTTAAAAAAACTGTGGTTTTGAGCAGAGCATTAGCATATTTTTCCGCTCGACCGTTATCTTGAATTGCCTCCAGATTTAATCGGGCCCTCCCCTCGTATTAACGGACGTAACGAAGCAAAGTCCGCATTGCGAAACGCCAGGTGAATGAGATCGAAAAAAGGTAATGCCAGGGTTGTCAACCGGGAATCAATAGGGAGTTGTGAAGCTCGCTGCTCGCTGCTCGCTGCTCGCTGCTCGCTGCTCTCATATGCGAGAGGCGTGTTCTCGCTGACGCATGGCAAACCTTTTCTTGTCATTACCTACTAGAAATAAAATGCAACAAATTGAATCTTTATTAATGTAATCTTATTGGATATACGCTTTTGAATCGTCTCAAAATATTTAGCATTCAGGATGTCTTTTAGCTGTGCTAAAACGAGCACAAGAAACTGCACAGCTTTATTTACTAGATTAGACTAGACTAGACTGGACTAGACTAGACTAGACTAGACTAGACTATAAAACATTATTTTTTATCCTATTACCTCTTTTTCTTACCTTGGTCACATAGTTACTGGGACTCGAAACAAAACGTCCTTTTCTTTCATTCTTCTCTATGATGTTATATTAATTTCAGAGATTTTACGAAATACATTTCTGTATACTTTTGTTTAATTTTCCTTAGATTTAATATTGCTCTGATTGCGAATGGTTCATTTTCTTTCTTTTGTATTCGAAGACCATTATGTTTTACTGTTTCTTAAACATTTTGGAAGAACTGTTTTCATTTGGATCGTTGATTACTATTTGATGTTTTATAGAAAGTTAATTTTAATATCATGATAGATGTTTTCACGATTTAAAAACCGTTGGTTGCTAACTAGTGTATACTGCTATGTTTTTTCTATATTTGTATGACTTGGATTGCTGTACATAACTTAAGTTTTAGATGGCGGCTAACAGTGATAGTCACATAATAAAGGTTAAAAGGCAGCTAGCCTTCTCCACTTTGTATGCCGAAGAGCGAATACTTCAGAGCAATATAACGTTTTAGTTATTGTGTTGAGGCAGAAGCTATCGTTACGTGTTCTCTATTCTGCTTCATTTCAAAGGTCTATGCCTAGACTTTCTGAATACCGATAGGTCTCTCAATATAGAATGAGTTTGCATTCCCCCGAGAGACGGTGTTCTTTTTACAAACTTCCTTTATAAAAGCAACAATGTGTAGTCGAGAACATTTGTTCTTACTATCTATATAATTCTTAGTTATATTGAATTAGATCGATCACACGCTTCACGTTTTTAGCAATGTGTACGCAATCATTTCATTACTTGTCATAAATTTGTTCCGTATCTTTTCTGCGGGAGGGGCATCGTGACCTGTAGCGTATATTCCATTCTAGAATGTTTTAAAGCAATAACAAAGAAAATGACAGCTAGTGTTTGTAATTTGGCATTTTTATAACGGTAACTAAATCTAAAAATGATATTTTGTAATACCTTCGAGAGCGAATGCGGCGAAAAGGATAAAATTGTCTTCTATTGTTCGGATCGTCTTCGGGATGCTAGTAAGTTGGTAACGTATCTTGTAAAAGGAATAAATAAACCTATTAAACATTTAAAAACATCTCACATGGGTAATGTTTAGCGGTGGTAGAGCTGCCTGTTTTATTAAACGGCAATTTTCTGGATAGCTGTTATGCTAATATCGCCCAACCGACCGCTTTTGGTAGTATTATTGAACATATCAAACAAAATATCTAACTTACAAAAATGGCAAAAACTCTTTATGGTTTCAATTTTTTTTCAATTTGTTAGCCTGTGGAACTTGCTCGAAATTACGAGTATTTATAAAAGTCTGCCTCAGAGACCTATCAGCACTAAGTTTGCGTTAATTTGTTATTTTTCTTTCTTTTTTACTGTTTCGCAGGGATAGAGTGCAAAGTTTTGTATACTTATTTTAGAGTTATTCGAAGCGCATTCGTATGGTAACTTCAAAGTTTCGTGCCTCACCTATCCGTGAGTTAGTTGAGCCATTGCAGCACTCGTCGGTCTACTTGTTGCTGCGTTCCTGAATTATTGGCAAGCTTGTTCCTCCGAGGTGACTCCAACTTCGGTGAACAGTCGCCATTGTGTCGACAGCGCTGTCTAAGCAGCGATGTCGTGTTTGTTTTTGTAGTCTTTAGTTGAAAGTTGTTGGCAACAGTACTTAATCAAATTGTCACGAGAAATTATTTGTTTACAAAGCAACATTATAGTTTAGTAAAAGGCAAGGCAAGGGCGAGTACGCTAATTAAAGTTGAAGCAAATTACTTGATTTATTCAGTTTAATTTTACTTTTAAAAGACTCATCATGTAATGTCTGACGATAACGCAGTTAGCTTTGTTATTGTGAAGAAGCGAGTTGTTTGGGTTGGTACCTATTTATATGAAATGAATGAAAATGAAAATACTCTTTATTGTACACCATACAAAAGACTTAGAGAAGACAATACAAGAAGAAGTACAAATGGCGGCCTTATCGCTAAAAAGCAATTTCTTCCAGGCAACCATGTGTTGAAATTGACAAAAAGCTAAGAAATGAGTGGTTAATGGTGTTTTCCGAAATATTAATTGACACACTATAACAATACTTAATTATCATACATACAATGCATATACCTACATATATCTATATAAATATAATATACTATATAAACTATCATATACATATATACTATCATATAAACTAAATATATATATGGACAAAGTATTACATTATAAAGGAATGGATAATAACATTAAAGTGACAAAGATAGAACTCTCCGATGATTTTGCTCTCCTGACTTTTTCAGGCAATGCACTCCACAGACGGACAGCATGAACTGAAAAGGATTTGTCAAGGAATTTTGTGGAATGCATTGGTATCGCCAAGTTCAAGCTCTCCGATGATATCAAAACTTGTGAGTGCGTGTCGTGGAGGTATTGGAAACGCTTCATAAATATAACTAAAAAACTACTTACCTACACACATCACTTGTCAAACTTTTGATGGTAATTCTGCATTATCATTGATTTCTGTTTTTATTATTACATATTACAAGAATCTTAATTTTAAAGCGCACTCGTATCGCAAAAAAATGACATCTTCCCTATTCCCGTCCCTGTTATAATTCATTATTTTTCCAGTTTAAATAAACCCGTAAATAAGGTGGATGTAATATTTATAATCACTATGGCTACGTTAAAGAAATAAGATTGAAAAATGAAAGCGTTTGCAAAAGTTTTAAGTTTTCTAAAATATCCGAATGATCACTTTGAAGTTCAGCAAGTTTATTTCTTACCAATATTTACACACAAACATAACTTTAGTATGGACCTTGAGTGAACTGAGCTCTATCTGCAGAAAGTATCACGTATCATTCTCGTCATCTTGTGCTGTAAAAGCCATCTACAGCGACAAAAAAACATTGACTCAGTTTCAAATACGGTCAAAACAGCGCTTATGTTAATGTAATTGGTCAATGAAAGCCAGTGGAAAAAGTTTAAAGGACCTATAAAATAGGTTCTGGTTGCCAGGAAATAGAAGCGATACAATCTAAGTTAATGGCAGAACTCCGTGTCGTCTGGACGTCTGCTGCCGGGTTTATGTTCCACAGCACGTAGGTACAGTCACACAATGAATGAGGTGAATCGTACAATGACTCTATTTGAATCTATCATAGACAGAAAGTTCATTGTATGTACTGTAGTAGTTGTAAATAGCCTTTACACTGTCCCACTGTTGGGCAAAGACCTCCATCATTGAACCTAGGACCTAGGGTACCGGGCCGAACGCTTTGCCACTTTGCTACCGAGGCGTTCTACTATGTAACATACAATAATATTACAAAGACACAATGTTGAAAAAATTTCCACGAGCAGGATTTGAACCTGCACCCTTCTGACATACCGGGTCAGGTGCTCCTAAAATTGAGCTATCGTGGTTCTAATCAGCCCACCGAAATTATTCAACACTTTTTACTTAGAAAGCCAAAGGCGCCGATTCACACAGTTAACATTGAATGGGCGCTTTTGGCTTTCAAAGTAAAAAGTGTTGAATAATTTTGGCGGGCTGGTTAGAACCACGATAGCTCAATTGGAGGAGAACGTTGTGTTTTTGTAATTTGTTCGCAACAAAATTTGCGTTAAAAATTATTTAAACAATTTACAATAATATTTCTAAATTTGCATTTCAGTAACAACCGAGCACAACATTCAATTTAAATATATTAAAATAAAGAGAAAAAAAAGATATAAAAGTACCATTCTTAATTGACAGTCTTATTTCATAGTAAGAAGCAAGCCAATGCTTTCTGAACATCTGATACTATTTAAGAATTAATTTAATTTTTGATGAAATATGTATATCTTGATAGTCCTTACATTTTCGACACATCCGTATAATGGGGCTATGATGTGATACATTGTTTCTAGCTAAAGGTACATGAAACAGAAGTTGTCTACATATTGTTAATGCCCCCTGTTTTTTTCTGAAATGAAATCTATAATTGTGAAACAATTTGTTTAACCGCCTTTATGGTTTAGTGGTTAAGACCACCGGTTTAGACCCAGAGGACCCGGGTTTGATTCCTAGCGGGGGTACATGTTTGTGTACACGGTTTGGTTGGTGGTAGGACTTGTTTGTCCGCCTGGCTAGCTACCACCATCTTATCTAAATAAGTCGCCATAACATCAATGTTTGTAGCATTGTTGTGTTCCGGCAGCTAGAGATATGATAGCCAGTGCCTCAGTAGTTGAGGATCCCGGGTGAAGTGCGTTTTCATCATCGGCCTTGTCATCACTTAACATCAGGTGAGATGAAGGCACTGTGCTTACCCGTATGATATGAAAAAATTATAGGTGTATGATTGGGGAAAAGCGACGCGTTAGCATTAAGGTGGTAAATTTTGTTTACTTCGATTCTTATTCATTAATGCTTTTTTTTTATACGTTATATGTGTACCATAATGTTTTTTAATCTATACTAATATTATAAAGAGGAAGCCTTTGTATTTTTGTATGTATGTATGTATGTATGTTTGCAACGAATAAACTCAAAACTACTGGACCGATTTAAAAAATTCTTTCAGCATTAGAATGCCATTAGAATGCAACATTAGAGCTGAGTAACATAGGCTATATTAAAAAAAAATACTAATAGCGTCAACTTAATTTTCCAATTCAAAATGATTTGTTTGTTTTGTTGTCATGGAAACCATTGATATGTATTTGGATGGAAATGATGGAAAAAGTCAGTCCACTTTGATAAAACTTTTTGTGTGTTTGATTGGCTCCTTGAATGGTTTAGATTCATAACTGGACTGGCGCTGCAACAGAATTCTTCGTATTATATTTTTTTAAACTATCATGGGATACGGGTGCTTAGCACGCGAAGTCGCGAACGGACCGCTAGTATAATTAATGATTAAACGAACTTACCTTGTACGTGAAGTTCTATCATAATTATGCGAAGGCTTCGTCCGAAGGGATTAGCAAATAAACTTGTAGTAGCGCCTAGTAGATCGCCAGTCACGCACTTTATTTGAGGGTAGACAAAAAACAAAAAACATTCGATGTCGATCCCAGCCGATGCCGGCTCGTACCGCACGCGTCATTTAGTTTAGAGAACAGGAAAATATTTCAGAAACAGGGGTAATGATACATCAAATGGGGAGGGCGGGTGCTAATCCCTTCGGACGAAGCCTTCGCATAATTATGATAGAACTTCACGTACAAGGTAAGTTCGTTTAATCATTAATTATACTCAGGCTTCGTCCTCGGGATTAGCAAATAAACTTGTAGACTTTTAGAGAATGAAATATTTTACTTACTGATTCATAATTAAATGTAAATAATTTTCGAAATTATCTAATTTCTACAACTATTTCCATTAACAATTGCTCTTGCGAGAAGGGAATCATCTTCTGAATTAACATTACTTATAGTTCTATTATAGAACCGATAGAATGTACTAGAAGAACCGCTCCATCCAGCGGTTCTTCTTATTTGATCTAGACTGACACCCAAGTTGTGAGCCGCAGATGTGGCGGCATGCCTAGTGCTATGCGCTGTAAAAATACTAACGTCGATTCCACTATCATTTAAGGTCTCCTTGAGCCATCTGCTTATAGTTTGTGAGCCCACAGCCTTATGTGGTTTTCTAAAACTTATGAAGAGTGATTCATTTTCTTTACGAAGAAAGCACGTTTTGCTTAAATATGTTAGTAAAGTTTTACCAGGGCATATTTCCGGTCTTTCTTCAAAAAACGGTAAGACCAGAATTGGCTGGAAAAATCCCTTCCGTGTAGTTTTTAAAAAGTCAGGGATCTTAATATTCACTCTAGAAGAGAGTGATTCAATATTTTTTATATTTATTTTTGAAAAAGTCTGCACTCTGTGTGCTGTTAATAGTGCAAGTAAAGTTATAAGTTTTTTTGATAATTTTTCAAGGTTTAGTGTTTCATTAGGATACAATTGACTTAAATAATTAATTACTATGGATGTGTCCCAAGTTACGGAATATTTAGGTAAAGGTGGACACAAGCGGAATATTCCTTTAAAAAACCTTTTGATTCGATCATCTGCACCAAGGCTGTTGCCCATTATTAGGGCCAACGCTGATCTACAGGAATTCAGAGAGCCGTAATTAAGTCCTTCTTCGTAAAGCTGATTAAGGAAAAAAAATAATTTGTGGAATAGACGCTGTATATAAATCATAGTTGTGATTATTGCAAAAAATAAACCAACGCTTTAAATAGACATCATATTGTTTAAAGGAATTGTCTGACAGTGAAGCCGTCATAACATCAATCGCAGATGGTGGTACACTTCTCCTTAACCACGCCGTCCGCATAATATCCCTGCCACCAGGGTAAGCTTGGTGTGTATGTTGCGGTTGCTAGAATAAAAATTTATTGGGTTTTTATTTGCTTCGAGAATAACTAAATCAGATAACAAAAGGCTTTTGAAAACTGGATACCAGGGTTGTGTAGGCCACAATGGCACAACCAGAATACCTGTAGCCTTATCAGATATTATTTTACTTAATGCTTTTAAAATTATAGAGAAAGGTGGGAATGCATAGAAGAAGTAATTTGTCCAAGTTATCGTAAATGCGTTAACTGCCATTGCATCTGGGTCTTTATGCCAGGAAACATAGTTACAGCATTTTTTGTTTATTCGACTAGCGAATAAATCTATATTAGGTGCACCAAATGACGACAATATTATATTGTATGCCCAGTCTGCTAATTCCCACTCAATGTCTGGGTGTACGCGCCTGGATTCTGTATCTGCCGTTTTGTTATCTGATGAACTTATATAAGAGGCTAAAACATATATACCCCGACATTCACACCATTGCCACAATTCCTTAGTAACCTCTGTAAGGTGGGGGAACTGAATGCCCCCCATTCGATTGATGTATGAGATGGCCGTCGTGTTATCGATCCGAAGTAGAATTTGGCAATTAGATAATTCATTGGCAAACACTTTTAAACCAAAAAAGGCTGCTTTAATCTCTAGATAATTTATGTGCATTTTTTGTTCCTGAACTGTCCATAACCCGCTGGCCTTCTCATCTCTTAAAGCAGCCCCCCACCCTGTAGTTGAGGCGTCTGAGAAAATTTCCAGATCATGTGTGTCCTGTCTTATCTTACTGAAAGGTCTTTGAATTGCGGTATGCCACCACTGTAAGTCAGGTTGTAATTCTAATGGTAAATGCATGTATTTATCATAATTATTGTCTTTTAATAAATTAAGATATTTAATACGTTCAAACAGCTTCGTATATAGCCAACTGTATTCTACAGCTGGACAAATGGAAACTAATACTCCGATGAAACGAGCAAATTCTCGAACTTTACAACGCCTAAGGGCAATAAATCTTTCTATTTCGTTTTTAATACGAATAATTTTATCTGCAGGTAACGTGATCTGAAATTTTTGTGAGTCGAGTACAAATCCTAAAAATGTACATTTAGTATTTGGTATCATCGAGCTTTTCTCTTCGTTTATTAAAAAACCGAGAGAAGTTATTAACTTTTTTGATAATGATGTATTAAGTAAACAATCCTCATGAGATTGTCCCATTAGCCAATAATCATCTAAATAATTAGTTGATATTAATCCAGCCAGTCGTAGTAAGCGGATAATAGGTTTCATCATTTTAGTAAAAATTAATGGTGCTGTACTGAGGCCAAATGGTAATACGTTAAATTCATATAGTTCCTGCTCAAATTGAAACCTTAGGAACTTTCTTGAATCAGGATGAATTTTTATTAAATAATAAGCATCTTTAAGATCAATTTTAGTCATATAGCAATCCTTTGTAATTAATTTCAAAACAGTGCGCAAGTCTTCAATTTTAAAATGGTCAGTTTTAATAAATTTATTAAGGTTTTTTAAATTTAAAATAAAACGAAATTTACCATTTGGCTTCGGTACCAAGAACACACTTGATAAGAATTGGCCTTTTGTGTGTTTACATTTAGAAATAGCACCTATAGACAATAAATTTCGTATTGCTTCAAGAAAATTATATTTTTCTGTGGCAGAACACTGTTTTACTAAAGGAATATTTGACTGGCTGACAGGAACTATAAAAGGAATTTTATAGCCCCTTACGCAAGATAATACCAACGGATTTTTAGTAATTAATGACCATTGGTCATGAAAAGAAGATAATCTGCCTGCATATTTTACCCCATCTAGCGGCGGCCTCGCGTCGACTGATGCTGCGACGCTCTCGAGGAGTTCGATGGCGGCTTCCTGTTCGGAGGCCGTTCTGTCGTCTTCGGAGGATTCGGCGGCTTCCGAGTAGGATATGGACCTTTCCAGTTTAAATTCTTCGATGTGTTCGTTGCAACTGGTTGTTTCTTATTAATCATCGGTGCCT
Organism: Eudonia mercurella; assembly: GCA_963082485.1. Lineage (NCBI taxonomy): Eukaryota > Metazoa > Arthropoda > Insecta > Lepidoptera > Crambidae > Eudonia > Eudonia mercurella. Next base: position 129,609 of record CAUJAO010000016.1, read on the forward strand.
GTGGCTTGCGAGCTGGAGTCTTTAAATCAGCGCCCGATTTATTAATCGCCTTGGCAGTTTTTATCGTCTCTAACAAATTTTCTCCAAATAATAAGCTATCTGGTTTGGTATTGCGTAGTTGCTCATTCATGTCCTTCTTCAAGGATGAAAGAATAAAATTTCTACGCACTATTGAGTCACTATGCTGTGAATCACATAATATACGCTCTGTATCCATCAACATTTTAATCAAATTTGGATCAGGGCTGTTGCTCGACAACAGTTTATTTATTGCCTGACTTAGGCATGCAATGGCGACGGCTATCTGCTTTTGTCGCAATTCGATATTCTTGTCGCGTTTTACAATAACCTCTGCAACAGCTGCTTTGATTTCAGCGTTAAGAGTTGGTGCATTAATTAGTTTGCAGTTTGCAGGCAATAAATACTTATCAATGATCTCCTTACGAAGTTCCTTACTCAATCCATTTGTGGAAATATGTTCTAAACGAACAGCCAAATCTTTATGAATTTCAGGTCCGTAACTATTGGTTGTTGTTGGATCATCGCCTAAAATTTCAAGTAGAAAACTGTTCATTGCTAAATCTGTGGGTTCAGACTCTGCAGAAACCTCTTGGTTGAGTATTGGTTCAAAGCTTGTGCTTGGGCCAGCAATAGCGGAGACAGCAGTGGTGACGGCAGCGGTCACGTCGGTGACTGTGGCAACGGCGTCAACTGAACTCACCGAAGATGGCCCAGCAACGTCTTCGATTGCAACCGCATCGACAGATCCATCGAGCAGTTCAGATATATCGCCACCAGCTACAACCGGTTGTCGTTCTGGAATAGGGCGATATGATAGTATTAGTTAAGAAACGGACCAAAGTACTGTTCGCAAAACTAATTTTTGGGTAGTACAGCTCCAAAGAGAGGTACGCAAAACCCGGGTAGGTGATAGAAGGTTAGCATGATTTGTATAAAATAGAATCATAATTGTATTGGGAATATATACAAATCATTTGCAAAATAGGGTAGTACGGTTCCATTGAAAAGTACGCAAACCCATGTATCACCATTGTAATAATATTTCCTATAGGACGATATAATAGTATTAGTTAAGAAACGGACCAAAGTACTGTTCGCAAAACTAATTTTCGGGTAGTACAGCTCCAAAGAGAAGTACGCAAACCCTTTTTTCCCTAAAACCTACTATTATATTTAAGGTAATCTTTTATTTTATATGTTATAATTGTAATTACAAATGGGTGACGTGCGCCCATTAAGAAGCAATAAATTAAACTTAGATGTTTAATGATATTCATAATAAATCAAACGTAAAAAATATTCCTAAATAGTAGGTATCTTTGAACAAACAATGTTCGTAAAAACACATCTAATTTTATAATGTAGATAAAATATTTACCTTCATTTTCCGAACAATAACGATCATCCGAAGATTTTGACCGGCTCCGACTTTTACACTTACGCCGCACTTTTTTCTCTAATTTCTTGATTTTCTTTAACAATTTATCGACACTGTCCTCACTTTTACGTTTAGGCATGATCAATTTTCACTTTTAACGATATGCGCGTTTTAAATGACACGTACGTATGCGTTCGTGGCGAGCACTAAAAAGCGAATGACGCGTGCGGTACGAGCCGGCATCGGCTGGGATCGACATCGAATGTTTTTTGTTTTTTGTCTACCCTCAAATAAAGTGCGTGACTGGCGATCTACTAGGCGCTACTACAAGTTTATTTGCTAATCCCGAGGACGAAGCCTGAGTATAATTATAAAACTTTCGCGCACAGATCATCTTTACATGTCTTACCAAAGCTTATCTGGAGAAACCAGATTAATTTCCGAAAGCACAGATATGAAGCGCCTGTAGCCGTGCGCCTCGTGCTAAGCCAAGCTGAGCTGCAACATATTTCAGCGCAGAATATTGCTGCTTCTTTAACTTTATTAAAACCGCGTTATGGAGCACTCAACTGAAACAACTTTAAGTTCGATGTTACGACTTAATGTGACTTTAAAACTGCAGTGCTTCAATAAAGTTGCTATATACCTATCTTTTAATATAAAATCATAAAAGTTTTTAACGTATGGCGTAGCTATCTTTCAAATTAAACAACTTTCGCGATTCCGGATGACCGGATTGTTGAATAAATTAAAGTGTATTTCAAGTTCGTCCGTGCGGAAGCAAGCCGTTGGCCCCGGTTGTTGTAAGATGACAGGCGTTAAAATAAAAAATAAAAAGTTTAAACATTTGTTCGATTTCCCTGTGCTGTTATCAATGGTGGGATTTTTTATATTGACGCTTGTGTATGTGAAAAGTTTGTATACCATTTATTTAATGTATTACAATAGATACGCTCAGTGGCTAAGTGGCGAAGCGCTTGGCTCGATACCTAAAGATCCCGGGTTCAATTCCCGGGTCGGACAAAGTGTGTTTCGCATTTTTGGATAAATAGCCCGGGTTTGTGAGTGACCCGCATTAAGCAAGCGTGGTCATCATGAAGCCTTTACCCATCAATTGTTGTGATAACTTGATTTCAATGATGGAGGCCTTTGCCCAGCAGTGGGATAATGCTATTTACTTTTACTTTTAACTAATAGATATATAATAATGATAATATAGATTTCAAAGCAATGTTTTTTCTTTTTTTTGATTCATGACGAGTCTCCTCATATAAAATACAAGTCCCGGTTGCCCGCCGCCAGTCGGTGCGTTCACCTGCCGATGCTGGCTCAGCTGCGTATTTTATATTGCCTTTTTATATATTCTTGTTAGAAATATCGTAAAAGTTTTCAAATTACAAAAGGTTTTCTGCAGTAATACTTTTGTAAAACTACAATGTGGTACTACGTGCTTAGAGTATAATGCTATACTTACTTAGTGTTTAAAAAGTCTTGTAGAATATATGCGTTCTTATTTATCCAGGTCTTAAAAAGAAGTATGTTTAATAAAGTCTTATCTATGAAAAAACTGAAAAGCAAAGCAACCTCAAACGTCCGATTAAAAGAAGCTTTAGTTTTTGAAGTCAAAACTTCTTTAGCGGCGTTGTGCACTTTTTGGAATGGGTAAAAAATGTTAAACTCGCGTCAGGACACGTGACCGTCAGGACACGTGTCCTGACGCGAGTTAAAATGAGCGAGGAAAATTCGTAAGACGGATGGAGAGTAGAGGAATGGGTAAAAAATGTTAAACTCGCGCCAGGACACGTGACCTGATCGAAATTTTTCAAAATTCAAAATCATTTATTCAGTTTAGGCTACAAATAGCTCTTATGAACGTCATTATGCCATCGGTTCGTAAGTCTACTCTGGGCGGGAGATCTTGTACTGAGAAGAACCGGCAAGAAACTCAGCAAGTGTCCAGATCTTTTCTCCCTTACATCGTCAAAAATATTGGAAAATGCCCTATCATAAAAGGACATTTTCCATCACAAATAAAAAAAAAAAAAACACATAATATAAAGGACAATCACATGAGAAAAAAAAAAATAGTTTGCAAAAACACCATTTACCAGTTAAATTTTTTACAATGTCATACAGTACTAGTAAAAGTCAAAACCTGTCTAAGAAAAAACAAAGTTAAACTATAGTTGATAATAATAAAATTAAGACAAGTATGCAAGAGCAGACCAGCCTCCACAGGCGGCACCCGTTCACGAGTATGACATAATGAATCAGCCATCGCTTCGCTCAACCATATTTTAGGGAACGTAACGACCCGACGCACATGCCACCACCGCAGAGACAATAAAGAGAGCATGACACACCCAAGCTACTCTAAATCAAAACTAATTGAAATGTTTAACGTAACGCTATTTGTTATATGTAGGACACTGTTTATAAAGGCTATCATATCAGTATAATTTTTTATTATAAAAAGTAGTAAAGTATGCGTTTCTTGTTATAGCCAGGCTGTTTTATCATCTAAATATTCTCTGACTGTATAATAACCTTTTTTAAGTAAAGAAGACTTTACATGTTTTTTAAACTTATCTAGAGGTAAATCTAGTACAGTGTTTGGTATTTTATTATAATAGTGTATACCTTGCCCCAAGAAAGAACCAAGGACCTTCTGTAACCTGAACAGTGGCATCACAAGTTTTGTCTTACTTCTAGTATTAAAATTGTGTACGTCACCGTGTTTGGTAAATGAATTGATATTGCAACGTACAAAAACTATACAATTATAAATAAATTGAGAAGCCACTGTCAACACACCAATCTCTTTAAAAAGATTTCTTAAAGAAGTTCTTGAACCTAGTCTATAGATTGTTCTTACTGCTCGTTTTTGTAAAATGAATATAGTTTCAATATCAGCCGCTGTTCCCCACAGTAAGAGGCCATACGACATGACACTATGAAAATAACTAAAGTAAACTGTTCTAGCAGTTTCAACGTCTGTTAACTGCCTTATTTTTCTAATGGCATAAGCAGCAGAACTGAGTTTGCCGGCCAATTTCGTTATATGAGGATTCCATTGAAGTTTTGAATCAAGGGTTATACCTAAGAAAACTGTTGAGTCTACCAAATCTAATCGATCACCGTTTATTCTAATATCGGTTGGTTCATTCTTGACATTTGGTAGTCTAAATTTAATACATTTTGTTTTTTTAGCGTTAAGCTGCAAATTGTTAACAGTAAACCAACTGAGTACATCTGAGAGAGCTTTGTTTACATCGTCGTAATTATTCTTACACCTAGTTACATTAAAAATGAGTGAAGTATCATCTGCAAATAATACGATTTCACAGAAGTTCTCTACAAAGAATGGCAAGTCATTGATATAAATCAAAAACAGAAAAGGACCAAGAATGGACCCTTGTGGAACTCCCATTTTTACATGAGAACCAGATGATTTAGTTCCATTAATATCGACAGTCTGTGTTCTAGAGCTGAGATAAGACTGGATTAAATTTAGTGCGGTATCTTTGAGACCGTAGTAATGTAGCTTCATCACCAGAGTCCTATGCTCAACGCAATCGAAAGCCTTGGACAAGTCGCAAAAAACTCCAAGGGCGTTTTGAGACTCCTCCCAGGCATCAAATATATGTTTTATAAGAGCAACACCTGCATCAATAGTAGAACGACCCTATGTAAATCCATATTGTTTACTATGTAAAATATTGTTTATGTTAAAATATGATATCAACTGTTCCAATATAACTTTTTCATAAATTTTACTTAGAGCTGGTAGTATTGAAATGGGTCGATAGTTACAGGGGTCTTCTTTGTTTCCTGATTTGAACAAAGGTATGACCTTACTAAACTTCATAAGATCGGGAAAGATACCTTTATTCACACAGTTATTAAAAATTTCAGCAAGATATGGTGCAATAGAATATATAATATTCTTAATTACTTTTATAGATATGCCCCACAAATCACTTGTGTTCTTAATTTTGAGTGATTTAAATGTTTTTATAATATCCATTGAATCGATATATTTAAATTGAAAAGAAACATTACACTTTGGTACATATTTTTGGAGTAATGTTTGTGCAGCTTCTGGTGATGAATCTAAATCTGAGGTTGTCAGCACAGGTATATTTACAAAATAATTATCAAAAATATTTGCAATTTGCATATCTGAATTCACAAGGTTGTCGTTTACTTTTATAGTGAAAGTATTATTCCGTGGTTTTAATTTACCTGTTTCACGGTTTATAATGTCCCAAGTGGCTTTAATTTTATTGTTAGACTTTTTTATTTTATCTTTAATGTAATTAGATTTAGCTAATATGCACACTCTCTTAAACGTTTTCGAATACTTTCTTACATATTCCGTAAAATTATCGTTTTGGTTATATTGTCTTAAACTATATAACTCATACAACTTATTTCTACTTTTATATATACCAGTCGTGGCCCAGTCACAGAACTTAAGTTTATGAGTAATTTTTATTGTTTTTTGTGTAAACACTTGGTCGTATTCAGTCTTTATGAAGTTAAAGAGATTACTATATAATACATCTGGGTCATCTTGTACAAATGGCAATGCATTAATTTTACACGCTATATTATTTTTAAAACACTCCACTCGCTCTTTTGTAACTGGTTTACAGTTCACTATTTTTGGCTTATCCTTAATATTAAAATCATAGGTCACCTTCAAACCGCAATGGTCAGACGTAAGCTGACTAATGACTGACTTAGAAACAGGGTCATAGTCTGTAAAAACGTTATCAAGACAAGTGGCTGAATGTGAAGTTATTCTAGTGGGTTCGAGAAATAAATTAATGAGATTAAAACATTTAAACAAGGCAATAAGACGAACACTCAATGAAGTGCTTTCTAGAATATTTATATTAAAATCGCCACATACAAAAACAAATTTATTTTTTAATTTTAATTTTCTTAGTATATCCTCCATTACAGATTCGAAAATACTGAAATTGCCCGATGGGGGTCGGTATACACACACTATTACAAAGCTATTAAACTCCACACATGATAGCTCAATGTTACGTTCCACTGATAGGTCTATAATATCGCTGCGATCTTTATATTTTATATCACTTCTTACTAGTATTAAAGAACCACCGTGAATAGCTGAGCTTCGCACGTACGCGCTTGCTATTCGAAAATTATTTACATGGAATGATGTGTCATGACTTCCAAGCCAATGCTCAGTTAAACAAAATATATGAATTGCCTGACTTTTTGCAAATAATTCTAATTCTAAGTCCTTGCCAGCCAAGCCTTGAATATTTTGATGTATAATAGTAATTAATGAGGACTTGGCTTTTGTCTTAGCCCTCAGTTTAAACATGAGGTTGTTACCTTATTACTAGTTGTAAATGTTGCATTAGTAGAACTACTAATGATTACGTTGTTATGACATAAAGATTTAGTTATACCATTTATAACTGTATCCTGTATATTATAAGCTAACAATTTAGCTATTTGGGTCCTACACTTATTAGAAAGATACATAGTATCTGACGTCAAACTAAAGCTATTAATAAATTTATTAATGTCAAAATATAAAATAGTGTCACTATGACGACAAATCAAATTAAACAATAATAAATTTAATTCATAAATGCGCTTATTTTGTTCCCAAGTCAAATTGGTACAATAGGGAAAGGCGCTAATTATTAACCTGCAATTTGTTTCTGATTGCAGTTTTATCAAAGTATTAAAACTATTTATAATGTCACGTTTCTTCGTTTGTGAGCTGTCACCACATAATATAATAACATTAGTGGAACTATTTAGTGAATCCTGTGATATTTTGTTTGCTATAGCATTCATCGATTGACCTGGAGTACAAATATTGGTCATTGAATGGATAATATTTCGATTTATAGGCAACCCTAAGCCTTGACCCAGTTTATCCGAGTACATAACTGTTTTTTTTACTAATTTAGTAACAATAGGTTTATGTATTGTTTGAGGAGAGGCCGATGTAGGACTGGGAACCAAGACAGACAAGTTTTGTGTATTTATCTGAATATTAGAGTTAAGCGATATAGACTCTTTGTGTAGGTTAATTTCATTATTAATTAATGAATTGTACCGATCAGCATTGAACTTGCACAGATCGACTAACTCTGTGGCTGATTTGATATGTTCTTCAATCTGTTTCTGTGCTATTGAGTATTTTTTGGTCATTATAACAAGAGACTCATGTAGCCTTTGGATATTAGTTTGTAGTTGCTTAGTGTCTCGGTCATACATTTGCCTACTTTCCATTAACTTACTATTGTATATATCTAAGGAATCCATTAGGCTAATACGTTCCTTTCTAAGAGAAATGTTTTTATAAAAACAATTATTTTTTTTAATCAACTTCTTAGTTTTCTTTATAAACTTATTAATTTTTACATATTTTTTAATTTTAGTTTTGCTGATTTTATTTATTTTGCTGTTGTTTTGAGATTGATGAAATGAAATTCCACCAGGTGATGCTATAAGTTCTTCAAATAAGGACTGAGTATGATCCACTTCGTGCTGCTGCTGCAACTCAACAAATTGGGAAATCTGGTGGTTTGCCGCACTGAGGTCCCTTTCCAACTCGGTGATACGGTCTAGTGCCCTTTCATAGGTGTTGTGCTGCTGCTCAAAATTGGAGATGACATCTTGCAGTTGGTCACGCTGGTGTAGCACATCCTGGTGTTGCATGTGCAGTTGGGCTAACTCATTCTTAAACTGTGAATTTCTGTCTATTATGGATTTTATTTCCATTTCACTGTCTTCCCTCTCTTTTAGCAGCTGATTGCAGAACTCCTTGGATACTCTTAGCTCCTCAAGTGCCTGTCTGAGCTTTAGTTCAGTACTTTGAGTAGCAGCCTTACGTGTCAGCATTTTAAAGGTGTTTTTATTTACCCCTGAAAATGTAAATAATTATATATTAAGTATTTAAGATATATTAGGACTTTGTATGTGTTGAAAGTTAGGTATACCAAACTTTTTATAACAGCTAATAGGATTATTATAGAATGAGATTTTAATTTTAACTAGTGGAGGGTAGACTAGATATATCTCACAATTACAAGAGATTTAAAAAATGAGTTTTAAATTGTAATTGTAAGTTATTAGTTTCCTAGAAATTAAGTAATTTAATTGAGTTATATAACATGTAATTGGTATAGAAACAATTTAACAAGAAATAAAATAACCAATCACAAAGAAAAACAAGTAGGTAGGCCACTATGTAGTAGGTAGGTACTTGTTTGCAATAGTTTAAACTATATACAGTATACCTTTGTAGCTTTCAGATAAAACCAGATTTGATGTTCTAACGGTTCTAACCAAGTAAATAAATAATAACACTTGCAAATCGAATGAAGTGTTCTGGTATTTTAAATGGCTACTTGTATAGGTAATAAGTAATGAAAACAATACTCCCCCGGTTTATGTTGCTGCAGTCCACGGCAAAAGTTGTTATTTTCACAACTTTTATTAATTTGTTTCACAAGTCAGCTGGGCGCTGACAGTTGAGATGTTGTTTTTGTCAATAATTTAAAAACTATGCAACTGTTGTCAGAGATAACACTAGTATGCGTTATTTATCACTTAATTTAATGACTAATGGTAAATATACTATAAATTTAGCTTTAAAACAATTTTTAATTGAAATCTAAAAGGAGCTAGTTTATTTGACATCCGTCGTATCGTATTTATATATATATATCGTATATATATATCGTATTTGATATCCGTCTTACGAATCGAAAATTCGTAAGACGGATGGAGAGTAGAGGAATGGGTAAAAAATGTTAAACTCGCGTCAAGACACGTGACCTGATCGAAAATTCGTAAGACGGATGGAGAGTAGACAGCTGGCGCGGCGTAATATACATTTTTAATATAACTTAATATAACTTTTTAATATAATATAAATTGTCATGTTTGTGTACGATAGCCCAATAAATAAATATTGTATTCTACCACATAAATGAGAGTACTTTTATACTGATAATTAAAGCAATTCGTGCAAAATTATTCCCTAACCATTCCAAAATATCAAAAATGCACAACGTTAATATTCAAGTTTTCACTTCTGCCGGCACTCCCAGAGTGTAACCCGTCGTTTTTTTTCTATTTTTCTGTATGCACGGCTCTTTACATCCCTTCACGGTAAAATTGATTCGAAGGGTTGACGTTCAAACGAATTTATTAGCCAGAGGAGAGCGTCTTTTGCTACTAAGTCGATTAGCTGGAAGCTTAGCTCTTAATGGTCTAGCCGTGCTTCAGGAAGGGGTTTCTCGACGCTGGCCGGGAACGTCTGGAATTATGCCTTTGTTCACCTGTACTGGTGGTATTTTAATTAACTTTATTTTCTACTAGCGTCCGTTCCGTTAAATAGAACCACTGCCTGACATTTTTTTATTGTGTTTTTGGAGCTTATATCAGGTTTTATATAAATAATAGTTTTCTTATTGATAGAGAGCTGAGTATCTAAGGACACGGAAAGTTATGTTTAAAATATATAGTAGCAAATAAAACGTGCTACTTACGTCTTTTCAATGAAATTATTTTTGATTACTTTTAAATGAACTTTACCTTACTTTACTTTTTAAATCATCATCATCATCATCATCATCAGGTCATTTTTATGTCACTACTGCTGGGCCACGAACCTTCCCTATGGATTGGATAGGGAGTACGGGCCATAAACTACCACGCGGGCTCAGTGCGGATTGGTGGTTGTTAACGACTGCTAATGCAGCCGGGACCAACAGCTAAACGTGCCTTCCGAAGCACGGAGGAGCTCGAGATGACAAATTTTTTGGTCCCCCATCCGTTGACCGGCCTTTGCGAAAGTTGCTTATCAACTACTGCGCCATCGAGCTCCTCCTTAAGGTTAACTTAGTAAAAATAACAAAGCAACTAGCTTAGCGTATAATATTAATAATATTGAAACACAAACGGACTTGAATAAAGACTGATCAACACTGGTATTATCATTTCTTTGTCTTTTGATAAACGCTGCAACAGAAAAGCGTTCGATTGTCCTCAATGTTTCTCGGATACTTACCTTTGCTTTGTTTAACTTTATTGCAATTTTTATAAACACTGAGATCAAGCTTCGACATGACTTCAAACTAAATCTCTGGCAGATTTAATTTTATAGTTCACTTCCAATGTTTGTACGAGTATTACAAACTAGCTATACTAACAAATAGATTAACAAGTAGATACAGTAAAAAAGAACTGAGTCCAAATGAATGTGGCGCCGTAATTTTTCGGGCCACAATCGCTTCCCGCAATTTGCCAGAACAAAAGTTGTGTAGCAAGTGACCGGGACAGTACTCAGCGCGGGCGCAAGTGACGAGTGCCCGCGGCCAAGATCACTTCACGCGAATAAAGGAACAAAGAGACGACATTTGACACAACCTCTTTACAATTAAGATGGAACGTTGATGATGAAAGGCATGGCAAGCTGTTGAGGTTGGAGACAACATCAAAGGGGGTTTTGGATGTAACAAACGCTACATTTCAATTAGTTGCCAATTACGTGTGTTGTCTTGTTTCCGCTTTATAATTTCTTGGGTCTGCTTTATAATAAACCTACCCAAGTTTTATTTATCTTACCGCCAACACATGGGATGAGAAATACTGTTTTGAGCAGGGTGCTGAATGCGATTCTTATTGAATAATCTTATTTATCCGATCTTATCTTATCCTATTTATCGAATCTTCAAAATCCGACGAGTCGTCAATCGTATCAGCCAGCTTCACATAGTAATAGTTATCAATAAAAATTAACGGGGATTAACGTAAACTAATTAGCCCCTTGAGTGTGTATCGACCACCAGGTGGCCGATAACAATTAAAATTCTATTGTGTCTGGTATTCGTCACTCAAGGGGTTAGTAAAAGGTATCATACCTTCTTTTTAGCCGACATTTCGACTGAGTTACACCGGCGTGGTCACGGGCTGACTGCTGTCATGATGTTGCGCCTGCGTTTGCGCGTCACCGTCACATTATTTTCCCAACTACCGCCACACACAATTAGTGGAAAGTGTCCTGCTATGACGGCATTTTCCAATATTTTGACGCTGTAAGGAAAAAAAGATATGCCCTTGCTGAGTTTTTTGCTGGTTCTTCTCAGAACAAAGTCTCCCGCCATGTGTAGACTTACGAACCGATGGCATAATGACATTCATAAGAGCTACTTGTAGCCTAAACTGAATAAATGATTTTGAAGTGTTGTGTGTAGCGGTAAGTAGTTGAAAATAGTAGTAATGTAGCAAGGTTGTGTCCCTATTACGTACCTATACAAAGTTTTAATTAATTTTTGTTATTTTTGGGCTGTAAAAGTTTAAAAGTGTACTCGCCATAGCCCGTGGTTTGCGCCAGGCCCCGCCGCATTGTTTGCGGCGCGCTGCTTTGCTCTATTTGCAACAGTTAGTCGTTCACAGCGGCTCCTGTTCATACGCGACCTAATTTCAAAACGTTTTACTGTGTTTTTCGTGTGGCGCACCTGTCTGTATCATATTATAGGTATTACTATTCCAACGCCGCTTTTGTTCTGAAACTTTATATTTGTTAGGTTTAAAGGTGGTAAACACTTCACCTAAATATAACAAATTCACTTTAATTTCTATAATTTACATCATTGGTGTTTTGATTGTTTTTCAAAAAAGTTGTTTTATTTACTTTGTATTAGTAGCTGCTCTATTTACTTATTATTTAAATTTGAAGTCCTCTTCCGTGGGCTATTTATTGTCTAAAACTAATTTACCCCTATTTTTTATATTTTTAAATGTTTTGTTTATTTTGTTTTCAGAAAATAATTAAAAATGTAAATTTATATGAAAAAAATAAATATAGAGATAATAATAATAGCTTTTATTCATCACAACAACAATATACACAGTAAAAGTGAATTCCCTGCTGCCTGTGAAAGTAAAACTGTGTTACAGGCCAGTGTTCTCCCTAACTTTGCTACCAATCTTAGTTATGGTGATATTTTAAACAAATCAAATAGTACTTTGGGTTTATTTAACTTACACATCAAAAACCCTATCACTACCTTACCTTGGATGTTATGTTCATGTACATCTAAAATTTAAAAGTTGAATTATAATTTGGAGTGAGCGGGGGGGTAACCTTGTGTAGTTAGTTTAAGAAAAACTATGGAAATCTCGGAAACAACCAATGCTAGCGCTTCGAGTTACCTCTTGGGTTCGAATAACTTCTTATGACAGCGATTCGCTAATCAGTTATGTTGTACGCAGGATACATTTTATTTTATTGTTTTAAATAGATCCTCAGTTTGAGAGTAATCTAACCCAGTAAGACAATTTATTATATAGCTAAAAAGGAATATATTTAAGTATATCATCATCATCATCATCATCATCACCATCACCACCACCACCACCACCACCACCACCATCATCATCATCATCATCATCATCATCATCTCAGCTAAAAGACGACCACTGCTGGACAAATACCTACTTCCCCCAAGGATCTATATGTATAGGTATATAAAATATTTCAAAAACAATGTAAAACGCGATTATATCCGTACCAAGCTTTTCATTGCAGTTAATGAAAAAGTTAAAATATCAGCCATTCATCATGTTAACAACACAGTTTTTTAACGAAAACGTGTTGCAATTAATTTTATAACGCGTCAGCCACCTCTCTCGCAAAGAACGCGTTCTCGTTACAATCTCGTAAAAAGTTAAATCGAATAAAAATGGAGACAATCGTACGGGGGTAATTCGTTCACAATTTCCCTCGTCGGCTGCTATAGAGGTCATGCTCCACTAAACGCATATGCATTGCACAGAGAATTATAAAGTGGGATTTCTGAGTGCTCCTTACCACATCAGATATTGATACGGAAAACCTCTTTAAAAGTATCACTATACACTCAGTAAAGTTGGTTTCAATATTTTAAGTTCGTAATTTCCTTTAACTTTTTAGTATGTTAATTTAACGTGAGAAGACGTTATGTCGGCGACAGCACACTAACCGCTTCTTTTCTCTATAGTTTTGAATAAATGTCTTTATAATATTTTAAAGACACTCTATTGTACACCCTTTTCCATTCTTTATATAGTATATAGGCTTATTATCCAACTGCAGGTCAAAGGCCTCCATCATTGTCAAAGTCAAAGTCAAATATTTTTTATTCAAATAAACTTTAGAAAAGTGCTTTTGAATCGTCCAAACAATTTTTACCTACTACCCATTCAGGACGTCTATTTTTAGCTGTGGAGAAGAATGGGCGCAAGAAACTCCACAGCTTTAATATAAGTAACGACATTTACAAAATTATATGCCGTTACCAAGTTATACAAGTTTAAAATTACTTAACAATATTTTAAAGAAATACCTGTTGGAGTGATTGGAGCATTTTAAACCCATGCTGTCTTGTCTTCAATGTAATCAAACACTTTATAATATGCTTTTTTACAAAGCTTTTCTTTAATGGTGATTTTAAATTTATTAATATCAAGTTTTTGAAAGTTTTTTTATTGAAATCAAGTCATCGCTACAATTCTGTAAAGGTGCGGTGTTAGGAGATGATTGAAAGACAGACGTTGGTAATAGACTGTTTACTGAATAGCAACACACGGTTATATATTAGGGTTACATGGTACATAATATAAGGTAAACACATATGTATAGGTGTATATTATCCTTTACACCTTCCCCCTTTTTTTTTTTTTTTTTTGTTATACAAAAATGTTAAAGACGTCATTTAACATATTTATTAGATACATTTTTAATACATTTTACGATACATGATGTACAATTTTACCTATAATAATGAAATAAAAATTCAACACAAATAATGTACAATAAATGATTCCTTATCCTTTTACATGTTTAACTATCAACATGGTACAATTTAGTGCGATTTTTATGTACTACGTCCTCTTTTCCATGTTTAGAAATTTTTACATTATAGTTTAAATCTTCCAAAACTAAATATGGTCCTAAGTATATTGGATCCATTTTATTATCTGATGGATTTCGTAACAATACATATTCTCCTTTCTTATAACATATTGGGTTTACATTAATGTCATATTTACTCTTACGTTTAATTTTACTTTGTAGCAAACTATCGCGAGCTTCTTTCTGAGCTAACTGAAGGCGATATTTTAATTCTAAGGCATAATTATCGTGAGCATATAATGGATCTACTACGTCACCACTAAAATTACTTGGTATAATACATTTCTTACCAAATACCAACTCGTGTGGCGTATATCTGGTTTCAGTATGTACCGTATTATTGTAGGAGAAACACCAATACGGTACCCAAGTGCTCCAACTTGATGTCTTATTCTCACAATAAATCCTTAAATACGCACCCATAGTCTTATACGAATTCTCCAGCGCTCCTATACTCTCGTGATGATAGGCCGTTGATGTTAATTGATTAATTTTTAAGAGTTGGCATATTTCTTTTATTACACCTGATAAAAATTCAGTTCCGCGATCGGTAGCAATTTCACGAGGTATGCCAAATCTTAAAATAAAATTATCAACAAAAGCACGAGCTACACTTACCGTTTCTTTGTTGTGTAATGGATACGCCTCTGTGAATTTTGTTAATTCGCATTGCAGTGTTAAAATATAGCTGTGGTTTTGGTTATCCCTAGGAAGCGGTCCCACTAGGTCCAAAAAAACTTTTTCGAATGCCGAGTTTGCGGTACTCGTCACTGCCATAGGCTGTTTAATGCCTATAGAATATTTTTGTTTTTGACATTGGTCGCATTTAGATATATATTCGGCGACATCCTTCTGCATACTAGGCCAAAAATAATACTTTTTGATATTATTTGTCATTCTCCTAATGCCCGCGTGGCCACTAGTGGGCAATAGGTGAAAGTCGTTTAATATTACTCGCCTATTATCTAAGTCATTTATTCTTTGTACCTCATTTACTACACAAATACGTGGTCCGGACCACTTATCATATTTACGTACCTCTTGTATTAATCCCGCAATAAATTCTTTATTATTTTTATTTCTTATTATGCATATATCCTCAATATTTAACTTCTGACATAGACATGACAAATCTCTCACCAATCCGTCTCGCGTTATTGGTGATCGAGAAGTTGTATCTACATATATAATCGATTTAGCTGGCACATAAAAAAAATATTTATAATTATTCATAAAAACACCGCTTCTTATTATTTTTCCTAAGTCTTTTTTATTAATTAGTGAAATTTCAGTAAAGTTATTTGGTTTCTTAATAATTTCCACAACTCTAGGTTGATCAGGCGTCGAGTTCGTGTCAATATTATCAACCGAATCACTATCACTGCCATTTACGTTTCCCGTAGCTTGCAACTTACGATGCTGCGCTCTTGTTATGACATTGATATTTATTTGTTCGCTCATAGTTTTTAACTCGTCTGATGAAAGAATAATTCGTGATAAGGCATCCGCGGCTGAATTCTGTTTTCCTTTTAAATATTCAGCAGCGCCTCAAACGGGTAACTGATTTCAAAACAGCTCTCACTGCATACTATGCTTACGCATATTCAGTAATGTCCTACGGCATAATTCTCTGGGGAAATTCATGCGATATTGACAAAGTTTTTATATTACAAAAAAAATGTATACGAATACTAACTAACATAGACCAGTTAGAATCATGTAAAGCTTACTTCATTAAATATAGAATCCTAACAATTACATCTATCTACATTCTTGAGTCAAGCAAATTTGTTAAAAAACATCCGAAACTATATTCCCCAATAAAAAATATTAGAAGAAATGATAGATACTTAAACAAACTTAAAATACCATTCTCCAAATTAAAATTAGTCTCGTCTAGCCCCCCCACAATGTTGATCAAAATATACAACCACCTTCCCAATTACATAAAAAACGCAGATAGTCCTAAGTATTTTGTCAAATTATTAAAAAGCTTTCTTTTGGAAAAATGTTACTATAACCTGTCAGATTTTCTTAATGATTCCTATAATAATTTATAAAGAATTCAGAAATAAATATAATTACAAAAACAATATTTCGATATCTCTATTAATTATAAATATTAAATTTTCGTAGATTTTAATGATAACTATAGTAGATTGTATTGTACTGTACAGCTATTGTTTTTATTGTATTGCATGCTGGCCAAACTAGCGTTATATATATTATATTATTACCTAGATTTTTAAAATAGTTAGCCCTCTTATTTGCTGTGCCCTAGCAGGGCGTCACATGTATACCTTTGCTTATGTTTTAACACCTTGTGTAATGTAATGTGATATGCAATGAATAAATAAATAAATAAATAAATTCTATTGTAAAATTATATTCCTCTAATTGTAATCTAAATTTTAACAACCTACTCGATGGGTCGCGCATGCCAAACAAATAAACAAGTGGTCTGTGGTCGGTCTGTATTTTAAACCGTCTCCCGTATAAATAAGGTCTAAAATACTTAACACTCCATACTATTGATAAGAGCTCTTTTTCAATAGTAGGATAATTAATTTCAGCCTTATTTAGACTTCGGCTAGCATAAGCTACAGGTCGACCGTCCTTATTACATAATACCGAACCGATAGCTTTACCTGATGCGTCGGTCTGTAATAAAAATTCGTTTTCCTCTGAAAAATCAGGATATTGTAAAACTGGTGGTTGTATTAAAGATGATTTTAAAAATTTAAAGGCGTATTCACACTCGTCAGTCCAGTAATAAGATACATTTTTACAACACATTTTATTTAAAGGTAGGGCAATATTGGCAAAATTAGGTATAAATTTCCTGTAATAATTGGCAAAGGCTACGAAACGTTTGACTTCATCTACATTACTTGGTCTTGGATAATTTTGCAAAACTTTTATCTTTTCCGTATCGGGTTGAATGCCATTTTCTGAGATAATATGTCCTAGATAAAGTACCTCTTTTTGCAAAAACTTACATTTGGGCGGGTTTAACTTTAAATTAGCACTACGTAATCTAGTAAAAACATCCATTAAATTTTGATTATGGAAAGATAAATTACGACCGTATACAATTAAATCATCTTGGTATATCAAACATTTGTCATAATTTAGGCCGGACATAGCAATAGTCATCATTCTGCTAAAGCTATTTGGACTGGACTTAAGTCCCATCGGCATCCTAGTCATTTGGTATTGATTTTTACCAGTTGTGAACGCGGTACAAGGTCTGCTATCTTTATGTAATTTTGTCTGGTAAAATCCTTGATATAAATCTAAATGCGTGAAATAAACTGCTCCTGATAATGAATCTAGTATATCTGTTATATTGGGTAACGGGAATTTATCGTCTAATATGTGATTATTTAATTTACGGTAATCTATTACAACGCGCCACCTTTTTTCTTTACTAGAGTCCTGTTTTTTCGGTACTAATAATAAAGGGCTAGACCACGCACTCCTAGATTCTTCTATAATACCGGCGTCTAACATACTTTTAATCTGGTTGTCAATTTCTGATTTTTGAGCATGGGGTAGTCGATAGGGTTTTGTATAAATTGGGGTAGTGTGTGGCTTTAATTCAATTTTCTGTTCATACAATGGGGTCGTGGTTAATTTCTCACCTGGCAAGTGGAAAATGTCGGGAAATTTAGCACAAATGTTTTCAATTGACTTCTGCTCCTCCACATTTAAATGTTGCAAGTCTAGTAATGAGAATAATGTTTTAACTCTGTTAGCATTTACTGTTGGTTTACCGAATTGACAAATAAAATAATCATTTAATTTACTAGTATTGACTTGAAAATAGTTTAATCTGATATCCGTTTCTCTCGTATTTAAAATACGTATTGCTATTTTTCCGTTACTTGGCCGTGTAAGCGTGTTAGCTATAAAGACTCCCTCACACAATTCCTGAGATGATACTACACAATCCTCTTTTAATTCGGATTTAATATAATGCGTTGATTCGCTGCGTGCCGGAATAACTAGGTAAGAGTTGTAAGTCGGCGATAAGTAATCAAAACCTAATGTTACTGCCTCTTCGTTTTTATTTGTTAAACGTAAAGTATTTAGTTCAAAATTCAACACAGCTTGATAATTTCTAAGAAAGTCTTGTCCTAAAATTCCAACCGTTTTGCAAGGTAAATTTTTAAATATTAAGAATGTATGTGTAAAGTGACTTCCATTGTAATTTAAAGTTAAGTAAACAAAGCCCTCTGAAAGTACGTCTCCTCCGATTCCTTTTATACTAGCGGACTCTTTGTGGAAAGGTATTTGTAAACGCTCAATCAATTCGTATTTGATTGCTGAAACCGATGCTCCAGTATCGATTAGCCAATCACAATCATATCTGTCTATCCTAAATGAAACTTTGTTTAAGCTATTACATGTCAACATATAATTACGCACGAAAAAAATGATTTAGCGAATCCGTATTAGGCTGGCACGTGTCGGCATCGTGTTCGCGATGACCTGATGTCATAAAGTTCATGTTGTTTCGAGTACCATATGCAGTAAAGTTATTGCCCCGGTTTCTTAAAAATCTGCCTTTTCCTTGGAAACCATTACCACGATAATTGTTTCTTAAATATGGTACCTGAGATCGTTGATTAGGTATGCGCCTATAGGTATGCGGCATATTGCCTCTGGGGTTGCTCGGGAACCCGCGTAGTCTCCTGTACTGTCCTCGCTGGGGCCTTCTGCTAGAGTAAAATCTATTATTAGGTTTATACATACTGAGCATGTTGCCTGAAGTAGATTGTAGCTCCTCATCTTGCGCCGCTTGAATAGCATCTGTCAAAGAACAATAATTACGCGCAGAAATTATCGTACCTAAGCGACGATCTCGCAGTCCATCGGCAAATCTCTTTATCGCTTGTTTTTCATTCAAAGGTCGTAAAATGTCATAGCTAGCGAGGTTTCCGTCAGCCTGCGAGATTGTCAAGTCTACAAAAAGTTCAGAAAGGTCCTTGCCAAAATCTGAAACAGATTTGTTATTTTGTTGACACTGTTGCAATTTTGTTTGTAAAGCGGTAAGTATGACTTTTTCGTGGCAAAAGTATTTTACGCATGTCCTTTATAAGCTCATCGACCTCGCCGTATTTTGATGATAACTTCAACTTAGCTTGCTGCGATAGTCTGTTTTTTAAGACAAACAAAATTAATTTATTTTTACATTCCAACTTAGACAAAACTGAACTATAGTACTCAATACCCTCGATTAGTTGTTTTGTATTATCCTCAGTATCAGTCATGACAGGAAGGAGGCTTAAAGCAATTCGCAAATCAAATGTCTCTCCCGCCATATTTGTACACAAGGAAATAACTTCTTCATACAAATTCGTAAATTCTAAGCAAATTTTTGTTATCAGTGATGCCTGACCTTGCGACGGAGACCCACTTGATGTCGATTTCGACAATTCTAACCACTTATTATATTTATTTAAAACTTCATTGGCCGCTTTCCTTTTTACCTCTAGTATTTTGCCTTCTCTGCGACTAGGGCCGATTTTTATTAAATAGTTTCTTATGACTTTTAATTCATTTAAAATTAAAATTAACTCCTCTGCCATAACCAAACATCAGATTCAAATATAAGTTTTTCATGTCCTTAAACGTGTATAAAATATAATTAATTAAAAGTGTATAAGAGTACCAAAGGTATAAAATAGCATTTTTTGTATATAATGCAGGTAAATTACTATAATAATTGCGAATATATTTTTCTTAATATGCTATTGATTACAAGTTACAGATAAAGTTGAATATTAAGTATATGATTTTATATTAATTACTTACAGTTTATGCCTAACACGCACTACGTAATATTTTGGGTACGCACATTTTCGAACACCTTTATTCCGCACTCACTGACACAACCTCACACACTTTCAGTTTTCAGTTGATGTCGACGCAGGATACTTGAATACCTCATCAGCCTTTGGTCGTCCAGACGTCGCTGAATCTGCTTATCGTGACATCTCTTTGCGAACTTGTAAGTCAAGCCCAGTATGCCCAACACCATCACCACGCAAATAACCATCAGCAGCACATTGGTTGTCTCGTGCTTCTGACTCTGCTGCACAGCTGCGTCGTTTTGCCCCAGACCTGATGTCTGAGCAATTACCACTTGCTCCTTCTCGGTGCTCTTATAGTTGCCCATATTTAATTGGAAAATTGTTTGCGTTGATCTTCGGAAGATAGCAACACGTCAGGCGGACTAAGTCAGCTTCACTAATGTAATCCATTATTTAATTAGGAGGAAAGTCCACCGTGGATGTTTACACTTAGTCCTTATAAGGGACACACGCGCGTCGCACGTTTAAGGCAGGGTCGCCATGTAAAGGTGCGGTGTTAGGAGATGATTGAAAGACAGACGTTGGTAATAGACTGTTTACTGAATAGCAACACACGGTTATATATTAGGGTTACATGGTACATAATATAAGGTAAACACATATGTATAGGTGTATATTATCCTTTACAATTCATTCGACTTTTCCACTCGACCACTGAGTAATTTTTCAATTACCTACTTTCATATTGTTTTCTAAATTTTACGCGAACGCTTGATGTGTAACATCTTTCCGCTCGCCTTCTATATAAGCAATTTGTGGGAGTGATATCGTGAAATGTGTAACAGTGTAACAAGTTTGTAACAGGAAGTCGGGGAAGCGCGCAAGCGCGCGCCATTTTGTAAATTGAAAATCCATATTTTGAACATGACTTATTATTATTATATGTGATATATTGTGTCATTTGACTATCAAAGGTCATTTTGATATGTCTTCTAATGAGTATTTACTGCATTTATTTTATAGTAATAAAATGATGTAAGTAATGTAAACCTGACCCATTTTTTTCAAAATTACTGGTGAGATGCCAAATGTTATATATCATATGCGACTACTGTAAGGCTAGCTCGTTTTAATTTATTTTATCTTCAATTGTACTAAATTTCTAAACAAGGCATTTTTTACACAATCTTTTAAAACGTTTCGAAAAGATTTTTCTCTTTTAGCTAACGTATCCATTAACTAGTTTAAAGAAAAAATCCTGCGATACTGTCGGATGTCGTTTCACCGCAGAGCCCGGCTGTGGTGTCCTATTTGCAGGCTTTGTCTCACTTGTAAAGGACAAAATACGTTTGATTTTCTCTTAGTCCTTTTTTTTACTCCTTTTGCTTACAGATTAAGTTTCTTGATAATGACTGCGTGTTGCAAATACTTATTTTATAGTGCGTCTATTTCTTTTATGATATAGGTACCTGTGTTAGAGATAGACTAACCTATTTAATTTGCAAAATTTATATAGTCACTTACTTAGCTTTTATCATATTTTCCTATTGGAATTGTGTTATTACACTGGCGGTGTGTGAGAGAGAGAGGGCAACAGCAATTCTGCTAATTAAAAAAAACGTGCACAATAGTCTCTCAGTGAATCTGATTTTACGCGTAAAATTGAAATGAAACAATTTTTACTAATTAATGTCAATTATGGTACGCTAATGAATGCCATAATCCCCAAAAAGTAGATGGAGGCTGGATACTCCAGACAAAACTTATGTACTTAAAATTGACAACCCGCCGCTTTGGGATAGTATTATTCAAACAGCTTTCAACACATGCAACGTAGCGATAAGGCCGAAAATAGCAAAATGTATATTTTATAATTTGAATTTCATATTGTACTCGTTAATATGGATTTCAGAATGTCTGCACGAACATGGCATAATGCACGGGTGAATTGACAGGAATTCTGTAACGATTTTTGTTAACTTGTTGTAAACAGGTTTGGACAGATTCAAAAGCACTTTTCTTAAGTTTGTTTGACTAAAAAAAATACTTTGACTTTGACTTGTGTTTAAATTAGTATATATTGTAATAAAACACCTTAAGCGGATTTAATCACGTTTAATAATTACATTAGACTTTATCCTGACGTCTCCCAGTGATCACGGATCCTATAAAGGGCTCGGTACATCAAATTCGTTAGAATTATTTCATATCATTGTGTAGCGTTTGCGTAAACTTTAGAAAACAATAAAGCATCATATATCATATATATAATATCATATCGTATATATAATATGATATATGATGAGGTCAATGCTGTGTACAATTTTTATTGGGATACAAATTTAAAAAGTGTTGGTTTGATGTACATTGCAATAAATAAATAAATAAATATCTATCATTTCACCCGCCTTAATTAGTGATAGCGTGATGTAATATAGCCTATAGCCTTCCTCAATAAATGGACTATTCAACACAAAAAGAATTTTTCAATTCGAACGTGTAGTTCCTGAGATTAGCGCGTTCAAACAAACAAACAAACAAACTCTTCAGCTTTATAATATTAATATAGAATATCGTATGACATATATCATATCACACTTGATTGAATTTATATTGTGCAATGAATAACTAGTTAAAGTGGAATTAACAGCTGCATTTTTAATATATTTTGTTTAAACGCTGATCGCAAAGGTATTTGTGTCGTGTGGGCGAGCCTGTCACTCGTCGCCGGCGCCGATAATAACGACGTGTCACAAACATGCGACATCGGTGTTTAAAGCATTTTCCATTAACCAATCTTTCACAAGCTGGAGTGACGCCGAAAGCGTCTGTAATTTTAATATCCTTTCATAAAAATCCTCTCCGCTTTTATAAATGTAAATGCTCGCCTGGGTACATAATTAATTCGATTCTTTTTTCTTTTCAGGTAACGTAAATGGCAGTTATCTCCGCAAAGGTTTGTCTGACCTTCGATTGGAGTTGGAGCCGTTTACTCAAGTTTTTATTAATACTAAATCCCGTCCTAGGCCCGAGTTGAGGTCTGGTAGTGCGGGAAAGTTTGTAAGCTATGTGTTTCGCTGTGAAAGCGTTCGTGAATGGGTGTTGCGGGTATTAATCATTGTTTGGCCACAGGTCGCGGGCTTAGGTGAGGGCAATTTGTCTCCGGCCGGGCCCCCCGGGGCACATATTTGCCATCCAATACGATCGCTAATCTGCCGAATTCATCAATCAGTCCCTTTTCCTTTTATTGGATTATATTCTTTTTTGTTTGCCGTTCCGTTATGTATTTTTTCGTACGTAATTCGTTATGTGCTTCTGCTTTTTATATGTTTCCGATGCGGTGTGGTTTAAAGAGCGTTTTATGGTTATTCAGAAGTTTCTCGGAAAGAAACAATAACATCTTTAGCAATTTGTTGATTACCTCAAAAGTTTAACGTGTATTGTAAATTTACCAATTTACTGATAACTGAAATGACTAGCATTTTATACAAATTGAAATGAACATTTTTAACTATGATGGGATCCCAGGCTGGTGGTAGATTCCATTCATCTAACAAGCTACTAACTAATTCTGAGACGACCATCACCTCAGTCTCCCTGTGACCACGGACCCTGCAAAGGGTTCGACGCGTCAGGATAAACATTAATAAAAAGTAATGTGTAATATAAACGCGAGTAGATCCGTAAAAGTTGTTTCATTTCAATGTGTAGTGTTCGCGTAAACTTTAGAAAACAATATTTTTAATAAGGCTTTTATCTATAAATTATTAACTACGCTAAGTGCTGCTTAACTATGATCTCTACCAGTATGCTACGAGTACAAGGGAATATTTGCAAGGCAGCGAGGATACGAAAGAGGCTTAATATTTCATAAAAAACCTCTATTAGCGGCCAAAGCTGCAGTGGAATCTGATTAAAGCAGCTAGAGTAGAGACAACTGTATAATAAGGGGTGTGTTCAATTTTTTTTGAGAAATTGAAGCAGTTGCCTAAATGTAGATCTTTAAAAAAAATGCTACAAAATCTGCATAAAATTTATACACCTTTATATAAATATATGTTGCCTATTCTAATTAATCCTTGATTTTTAGTACAAATATAAGATTGGATGCACATGACAAAGTTAGAAAATTAATAAGGCTTCTTTGATATACAAAGTAAGAGTTGATTATTTTGCACGGGTGGAAAGAGCTCCGGTAGTTTAATTGGTAGTGCACCTGATTCGGTATGTCAGCACACACTAGAGGTAAATCTTTAGTACATGTATTTGATTGACGGCAACTTCGCAAAGGAAACTTTGGTCGTTGCCATTGAGGTAAGACAAATATTTTGGTCCTGCTCGTCTTAATTGGGACACGCTCGCCGGCAGTCTTCTGTGCCAGCCTAATTGCATATTAAAACGGTTCTTCGTTCGCTTTTAGAAATCAATTACGAAACTGATATTCAGCAATTACTGGTTGACTTTGTTTTGTGTAAACAGTTTTAGATAACGAAATTTGACAGAATACTTTGGAGTTGGGGCTTGACATTTGTTTGTTCTTCAACCTGAAAAAAACAATTTACTCTAATCAGTAAACACGTATTCATAGCTTACAATTTTGAATCTTAGTACGAACTTGTTTTTCTTCCACTGTCCTACTTCGGTGGATGCAGTTGTTTCTATTAAAAACATTATATTACAAAGAAGTTTGAAACTCGATGCTATCGCTAAGCCGTGCACTAAATGCCATCTCATTAATTCCCCTGTCTCTTTTGTAAAGCTGTTATATTACCGCAAGCACTGCAAGTACGGTAACAACAAAGCCACACAAGACTCATCCTCCCAATATAATCTTGACACGAGCCCAGTTCATTTGGTGGAATAGACGCTTTGCAGGCTCAGTCTGCACTTGCGCTAATGGCCGCCTGTGGCGGTTCATGAAATGGCGGCCCTCGTCGCTCCGAACTGCACTCATTTTCCTGCGAGGGCTTTTGCTTTCATTACGTGTGTGGTGCTTTAAACTGCAAGCGCTGTGGCCGTTTGTCGAGAACCGCACTGAGCTCCAGGTGTTCTCCACACCCTGTACTTTGAGCATATTTTAACAATGTTAAGTTTCGCAAATTTGGTGCAACACCGCTCGAGTTTATTATATATTTATTTATGTAAGGTATAATTATTATACGGTTCTTTAAACGTAGAACAAGACTATGTACTATATGTATATAATAGGTTTGTAGAGGTAACTTGCGGCAAGTGGAGGACGACTCGTGAGATTTAATCCTGCTCCCGTTGTCTTTTCAAATTTCAAAATCATTTGTTCAGTTAAGGCTACAAATTAGCTCTTATGAATTCACTATGCCATCAGTTCGGAAGTCTACTCTTGTACTGAGACGAACCGGCAAGAAATTCAGCAAGGAGAATTTCTACTCTACCGACTGGTCTACCTGCTTCTGATCTACCGACTGGGCCAATCATCATACATATACTCATATTTAAAAAAATCAATATCATCGCACATGTTTAGACTTTTATATTATTCTCTTTAAATGGGTTACTGGGTAAACACCGGTGTTTAATGTCGACATAATGTGAATCTGCACAATGCTAATAGCAATACAGAGGTGACACGAACCGTCGCATGCAAGCCGAGCATACGATTATTCCTACTGCAGTTCACTCCACTGCCACTGGCGAGGCGGGTTTGCAATGCTCCGTGGGGAGTTGCTAATAGTGGCTCGTGGCAGTTTGTAATATAGGATCCCTCATTGTTTCCGAATTGCATCCTCTTTGCCTGTAAAGGCGGCCACATTACTCACTTGTAAAAGACTTTAAAACGGCATTTTGGCGATGATAACTGGAGGTCTGTTTGGAGTTATGGAAGTCTTGCCAAATACTTGTTTCACTTTTGACGTTCAGCCAAATAGTATGAGCTCTTCCGTGTTTTGGAAGGCAACATTAATACCCACTTATCCACATCTGGCCGTGTGGTTGGTAAAAGCTTAATCTTATCGTATTTTCATGTCGAAACATTGAGTCCACGTAGAACTTTTATATGCTGTTGATGATGACATCGAATGAAATTGTTTTCGGCGATGAAATCTTTTTACGTTAGAGATCGAGCTACCGTTCCCATTCTGGACAAGTGTAACAGGCATAGAAATGTGATATTTTCGAATACGAGCGAATGGAATATTCAGCGGATCGCGTCAGGTTTCCGATTGAATCCGGCGGCGTGTGAGCGGCTTGCTAAGTTCCCGCCCAATACTTTGCGAATTGTACTCGTGTGTATGTATTGACATGTGCTCGCGATACCGCCGCCGCCGGATAAAATCCAGCTCCTGATATTGGAATGCTCCCAACTGCTATATTTATTTATGAGAGATGGGCCGATATCTGCCAATCTTCATGATCTGTCTATATAAGTCAAGTTGGCAATAATCGGGTGGCAAGGAGCGTCACTTCAACAGCTTTTGCCAAATGTCGTCACAATACAACTATACCTATCACATTTTATTAATATCGTACTTGATAACAACTGATTGGTCAGGATTTATATTATACTAAATTGCGTGTTTAACCAGAACAACATTTTGTACGTAATAATTATAGGTAAATATTTAACCAATTTAATTTTTTTATACTAAAGCCTGGAAACGTTGACCAATGAGGTGAGGTATTATTAATATTATCTCTTATTATTATTATACTCTTTATTTATTTTTAATCTTAGATCTAGGTTTTACAAAAATGATAAAATATAACAAAATATCATACAAAAATACAACTTTTATAAAAACCTAAACCTTGAACGCCGCCAGCAGCGGAGCAGGACTCAAGCTACCGGCGATTAAGGCTGCAGAGAAAGAAACCTCCTGACAATGCGTGCCGTGTCCAGGAGTGTTGCCTTCTGTATCTGACCCTTGATCCAGCCATCCTGCGAAAGCCTCGTGAGATGTTGGTCGAGACTCTTCGCTATAAGGCCGTTAGCAGATACGACTATGGGGACAATGATCGCCGAATCCACATCCCACATAGCGGTCACCTCGTGAGTCAGGTCAAGGTTCTTAGTAAGCTTGCCCTTCTCGGCTTTCGCAAGGTTCTCGTCATGCGGAATGGTAATATCGATGAGTATTGCGCGTCCATCGATCATACTATATCAAAACTATACCAGTCAACACTATATCAGGCCTATTTGCAATTATTATTATTAGGCTTATTATTAATATTATTATAAATGATTGCGGCAGGAGTGGCGGCGGTTTGATTCTATGTTTGTTAATTAAAACGGCCTACGCGTGTTGGCTTTCAAGCGATTTCTTCCAGACAACCAGTCAACAACATCATAGGTGAAACTATTAAAACATACTAGAATAATGTGTATTTTATAAATGAAGCAAAATAATAATAAAAATGATAAATATATAATGTTATTCAAAATTCAAAATCATTTATTCAGTTTAGGCTACAAGTAGCTCTTATGAATGTCACTATGCCATCGGTTCGTAAGTCTACTCTGGGCGGGAGATCTTGTACTGAGAAGAACCGGCAAGAAACTCAGCAAGTGTCCACAGCTCTTTTCTCCCTTACAGCGTCAAAAATATTGGAAAATGCCCTATCATAGCAGGACATTTTCCTATTATATATACAATATATATAAACCTCCTTAAACATAATAGTAGTCTCAGTTAGGAAAGTAGCGGATATGGCAGTTTTGCAGCAGGACAGGGTTAATCGGAAAGGTAGAATTTTTTTCGTACGCCTACTGGAAGCGAATTCTAGAGACGAACAGCTTGGACGGTAAAAGAACAATCATAAAAGGTCGTGCTGTGTGGAGGGGGTTTTAAGGCTTAAGTTTTCTGATGACCGTAATGAGCGCGAACCGGAACAATTAAGAAAACTGAACCGTTCCTTAAGATAAGAAGGATAGGTGGGATTAAACAATATCTTATAAAGAAGGTTAATCGTCATAGGCTACGCTTAGTTACGTCATCGTTTGTAACACGTTAATCAAAAAAGCTTTCAACCGTTCTATAATAAAGCAATGTGCTCATAAATGGAGATAGGTTTCGCTTAACCGCTGAGCCGTCCGCAGACGTGTTAAGTCGTCTGAAGTCTGCTCAAGACGTCCCGACGCTTGCCGACGCCGCCCGACACTTATCGCGATGTAGTTTAGCTTGGGTATAAGGCGCTGATTACTTGCTGTAGAAGTAAAAGAGTATGCCATCAAAAACATACTTGTAAAAAAACTAAGTCTCGCAACTCAGTTCTTCTACCGTAAAAAGTTGTAAGATCCATGTAACAACAAGTCGGTTAATTTATTCAGTCCCTACTTAAGTGATCTTCTGTCTTAAGTTATTACGTAATTAGCTAACCTAACAACATTTTATAGTGACTTGGCCATCGCATGAAAACACAATGTATCTCACAAGTAATACATATATTATATTAAATTAGATTGTTTAGTGCGATTTACATAGAATAAATAATCACACAATTATTTCAACTATCTATAATAATGTTGTCTCAAATAATATAGGAGACTGGATATCATATCATCATCGCCGTCGTTACTAATCTATCGACATCCCACTGCTGGGTTATCCCATTTTTTTCTGGAATAAGTTATCATCGCCATGTTGTGTACAAAATTATGCAATAACTTTCCACTCGAATGAAAAGACCGGTGGAGGAAGCTGCTACATCTTCTACAAACTTGTAGCTATCAATTTCTAGATGAATTTTGTATGTTCCATGATGGAATTGCAAATAAAGTTTCAAACTACAAAGTAGTATTATCGTCACTTACACGACTTCAGTATACAAAACTTCTCACACTTGGATAATGTGTTGTCAGCCAAGAAATTGTTCTGTCAGTTTTGATAAAACTTTCTGTGAATGCCAAATGTCAACTCAGGATTGTCGGTTCATTAATTCTGGCGTAAAATGGACGATACTTATCAATCTATAAACCAATATAATTTGGGACCTCTGGGTCTAAACCGGTGGTCTTAACCACAAGACTACAGAGGCGATTATGATACATCCAACATCATGAAAATAGTTTAGAAATACCGGCAGTAACTTTACGGTACATGTACATAATATGATTTAGATGCCCAACAATATTGAAAAAATCTTTTGTCGTAACAAACAAAACAAAGTATTCGCCACTGCAAAAGTAAGTTAATAAGAATCGATCTTTACACAAAGGTTTGGAAGGTGGCAACTCTCCGCGACCTTTGAAACATAAATATAAACTTCTTGTCCGGGGTAAACGTCTTTTTATTAAAAAAAAACTTGTATAAAAAGAATAAAAGTTGCTTTGCATTTTAATGAACCTAATTTTAAAATGATCACCGCCTCCTCTGACCCCTTTGGGTTTTTGTTACAAAGTGTTTAAACCCTAAGGTCAGAATAATAATATGACATTCGAAGTTTCGAACGCATACAAATCAGCAAGATACTTATACATTTTTTATTGAAACTTTTTGTATAATATCCTATGATAAAGTTATAAAAAGAAACCTCATGAATCATACATCGTCAGATCGTCACCCAGTTAACCAACAGCTTACGACGCCGGCGGCGACGTGCCCGCGCGCCATAAACCTACATTTGATATTAAATGAATTCCAAATTAAACTCTTACAATGTTACTTTTACCACGCTGTTCGTAAAACAGACAGAAAGTATAATTATCATCATTAAAAATAGATAATATTCAAGTTAACAACATAATATCTACATAAATTCTCCATTTATTTCAACTTTTGCGTTTGATTTTTTTAGGTACCGATAAATCATTACGTATCCGTATTATTCGGATACATATGAATCGACCCGCACACTTATGCGTTCGGATGTAGCGTCATTAACGTCTTTTAATGGGATTCCCTGAGTGGATGCAAGAGGGAGGGGAGGAGGGGATTATTACCTCTACTTTGTTCACAGGCCATTAGGTGGTGTGTGTGAGTGGTACTTCATCAAAATGATTAAGCTGAGCTCACGAGATCATAATTCACGCAAATTTTATTAGACATGGAACGTTTCTTGAGATTAAAACTAGTAATATCTTTGGATAATGGATTTTCAAGTATTACGAGTATAAACGGTGGTAATGTTTTGCATGTGTTAATTTAAACCCATTAAATAATGTTAATAATTATTAAATTCAATTATATTTTACTTATTATGGAGTGAGACGTCAGTAAACCGATGACAGTTCCACTCTGGTACATAGTTAATGACTACATGTGTTGTCAGGTGGCTCAAGATCAATGTCAGTAGCATTATTGTGTTCCGACAGTTAAAGATAAGGTAGACAGTTCCAAAGTCAGTATTTGGGGGTTCCGAGTGAAATGCGCTTCCTCATTTGGCCTTATTGTCACTAAACTTTAGATGAGATGATGGCCAATCACTTACCCATAGATTCCATAGAAGAATTAAAAAAAACAGAATACTAGGGTAGAGGCACCAGCGTTCGACAGGGACCAGTGATTGACATTTCTGTATTATTGCGACGAATATTTATTTTTAATTTTTTTTATTTACTTTTCTACAAAACCGATAAAAATCATAAAGACATAATTTCATAAACCATTAAAATAAGATTAGAATGTTATCTTCTAGATGCGAACCTAACATGCGTAAGTTTACATTACCTACATATCTATGACAACTATTACCTATTATGTAGGTAACTCTAACTCAAAAAAATCTTTTAAATTTAAATAATAACAAAAAAAAAATTGGACTATAAATAAGGGTGTTACATATTGTTTTCTATAATTTACGCTTAAGATTTAACATTTGAGATTGACTTCAATTTCGATTTCAAGGAGGCTTCAGAACTTATAAATATATCAATGTCATGGCGAATACTGTTAGCGTAGGCTAACATTCGATATTTAACAGATTGGTCGAACACTGGCTTTAAAGTGTCGAAGACTGGAGCCACTACCCTACCTTTTAGTAACCACGGCTTAACTGCCTACGGACATTGTAACCAGTGTATAGATTTATAAGTACGGTGGTACTTATCTATACTACAATAGTCTGTATGAAAAAAGTACAAAATTGCCTTTACAACCGATAAACGAAGCAAATTACAACGGTAAACAGATTAAAAATCCCTTCGCCCGCTAACGCAAACAATTACGTTAACGGTTAACGTTATTTCGGCATTTTTTCCGTTTATTCCCTTTATTCGTGACGCTATCTCGGCTAGGACAGGAATCTTTGTGCCAGTAAGTGGTGATGCTGCCTCTTTATACTGTACTTTGGCGGCTTAACTTCATAATTTGTTTTCTCACCTTTCTGCAAGTCACCGGGAACTGTTATCTTTAGAGCTGGCTTAAAAAACCGTAAAATGTATTTGAATAATATAAGTAAAGTATTTAGAATCACGGTTTCACAGCTTTTATGTTTTAACATTTATGTAAAGTTCGAAAATTAAAATGTTTATTATTTCATTCAAAGTAAACACACAGCTATCAATTGAACAAAATATTTAATTGTTCGCAATTATTGATGCGCTTTTGATAGGATGTATGCAATTCTGACAACAAAATAGAAAACATTTTAAATTCAGTCACAATCTTCGACGAGAGTGTTACCTGTTTTGCTAATTTTTATTTCTTTAATATGTTTTAATTTTGAATTTGGAATGCAGAAACGTGCATACTTTTTTCTTAATTGAAAAGGCAACGGAATGTAGCCCGCGCAGTCTTATGTCTACCTGCGATGGCGCCACTTCGTTACCGCATTTCCAATTTTGAATATTCATAGCGCGCGCGATACCGCGGCTCCTGTTTTAGCTTACTTTATGCCTTCGCCTGTTACTGCTGCCAACGCAAATGTTTGCCTCTGCCTTTACGCGACGGTTTAAATATACTCCGTTTGCGCTTACCTTATTTTACAACTTTTTAATTTATCGCAAGTCTGGTACAAACTACCGCAGCAGCTAAATTTTAAGCGACATAACGAATGACATTTAATATTTGCCCGAAATGGTAATGTTGTACCACTTCTTTATTCAAACAAAAGTATCTTTAGTTTTTTTTAAATCGCATTAATTAAAAAAAATATTTCTCATTTTACTACTTTATTTACTAAACTTGAGGAAGAGTATTTTTAATGGAATAATAAAGTGCACCTCTTCATTTCCCTACTCGTATATTGCGCCACCGCAATGTAATCGCGGCTCGCGGCGAGGAGAGGGCCCTCATTCAAATGCTCAGTTACTTTATCATCTCGTTTTTTTCTCCTGTTTGTACTCAGGCGGGCATGTACAGCTTCTTCTTATTATAAACGCAGTGAAATGTTTGTGAGTTTTATTCCCTAGACAAAAAGGCTTATAAATTAAATCAACGCATTTGTAAAATAAACGTGAGTGGATTCGTAAAAGTTGTTTCATTTCGAGGCTTAATAATCTTCAATACATTGTACGATACAGATTTTGCCTTACGCTTGTGTTTATTTTTATTTTTTTCACAGTAAACACAAAAAAGACAATGATCATAACTTTATCTATCTATATAAGTGGTAACGTTTGTGACTTTGTTTGTATGTCGGGGCTAATCTACAGAAAACTTTTTACTGATATAATGCTACATTCCTCGCGGGTAACTTATGGTATACTTTAATATATTTAAAAAAATATTTTTAATATATCAAATCCACGCGGACGAAGACGCGGGTAAAGTGCTAGTACTATTAATAAAGAGGTAACGTTTGTTTGTTTGTTTGTTTGTTTGTATGTCGGGCGTGGCTAATCTCTAGACCTGCTGGTCCAATTCCAAAAATTCTTTCACCGATAGAAAGCTCCATTCCTTGCGGGTAACATAGGTTTTATAATTTTTTATTTCAAAAAAGATTTTTTCTTAACTTAAAATTTACGCGGACTAAGCGTGTAAAGTGGGAGATATCGTAGATATCGTAGATTGGTCAATTTTTTGATCGCACAGAAATCATCGATACAACAGAATAAGGACTATCAGTGTTATATAAGTCACGCTACAAGAATTGGCTTAGGTCTGCCACATAAGTTTTTATCACGTGCTTCCAGGACCAATGTACCTATATACCGAGAGAGAAGTAGCCTAATAATACTCTTGGGCCCTCCCAACTACAGAATCGGTGCAAAGAACTATGTAGTACTTATAAGGTACATTTATAGACCACCTTACAAATTTCAAGTTATTTTGAAGTGAAACAACGTTATTGTTTCTTTTTTTAGTAAGCTGATGCTGAAACATTGACAATTTGACATTTACAGTTCATAACTATTGAATCGCCGGGTTTTGAAGTGTAACAAGATAGTTTCGAGACGAGTCTCATAACTATATAAATAACTGACTAAAAATCGAATTTACTGCTGCAGACAAGGATACAGATGGCATTACAGTTATTTGAGTAGTTAACATGTATTAACACAAGAGTTATGTTTAAATGTTACACATGAATAGAATATGAAATAGAAAAATATTTATTGAAGTGACACACATACATAATATGTAAAAAATAAACGATGCAGACACACACAAAAGAAAATAAGATGAAACAAAAAGAGTTATAAAAATTCACAGATTTCGCAGTCCCCGCAAGAATCGGAGCATTGAAAACGAATACAACAATTTACGAAAAAAATTTAATTTAATTTTAAATAACACAATTCCAACTTGAATGCACTTCTCGCTTGCATCTTTTGACACCATTACCATGACGATCGGTCAATAATCAAAGAAGCTACATCACTTTTTATAAACGGAAATACCCGTTTTTCTACAATACCAAATATAAAGGGACCACCTACAAGGTCACAATTGTTAACCGATTTTCAAAATTTTTTTGCCATTTTGTAGCTAAACTTATAAGAAGAAAAAAAATAAAAAAACGGTCCTAGGGAATACCCTCTGATAACCATTTTCAATTTTTGAGGAGCTCGATGGCGCAGTGGTTAACGCGCCCGGTCTGCGATTGCTGTGGTTAAGCAACTTTCGCAAAGGCCGGTCATCGGATGGATGACCAAAAATTTTCCATCTTGAGCTCCTCTGTGCTTCGGAAGACACGTAAAGCCCTTGGTCCCGGCTGCATTAGCAGTCGTTAACAACCACCAATCCGCACTGGGCCCGCGTAGTGGATCATGGCCCATCCATAATGAAGGCTCGTGCCCCAGCAGTGGGGACATTAAATGAGCTGATGATGATAAACCATTTTCAATGGTAAAAAGAAAAACAAAGAGTGTGAAGTTAATGGACATAACACATATGGATTATAAGAGTCAGAAATAAACATGTACTTTTATTTCTATTGTTAAATCTACTCTGACTATGTATGTACCATAAAGTTTCCCACGCTATGCAAATCCGCGTTCGCGCCCCAATCCACCTAATGCAGCCCCAGTCCATCGCCTTCGTATCAGTTATGGAGAAGTTGTCCCGGAGTTAGTAGCCGCAGACAGTGCCCGGCATGCCTCGGTGCCTCGGGGCGGCAACTTTGTGTGTTAGACTAAGTTGACAACGATGATCTTAGCAGGGATATTTGATGATGGCTTTACGACAGTTTTATTATTTCATCGTTATGCTTGTTGAAAGAATTAAGAGTTATTTTTGAAAGCTTTATAAACACTTTTCGGCATTTATTTATATTTTGTTTTAAGGTTTATATTACGATGTAGATTACAATTTAAAAATGTTAGAAAAAATTACCACGAGCTAGATTACATGTTAGATTACACTAGCAAGTAGAACATCGTAATTTTTATAGCACCCTCATGTTGGCGATGCCGTTACTGGTTGAATTGTGGTGATAAAAAATGTCTTTTAAAATTTAAGCTTATAATATTATAGAAAATATTTTTTGAAAATAGCAAAGTACACAAACATTCTACGATCTTTTGTTGAACATTTCATTATTTATAATATAGCAGGCGCTTGTCAACCAGTAAAGTAAAGTTCAAAGTCTCAGACTCGTTGCTCACCGTTCCTTCTACCTAAATATCTTGTCTACGTGCTACGAGATGTGTTAACTACGGCGTAGCTGCTACGGGCTACGGCTACATGACGAGTTGTTTGCGCTACGGAGTCGCTACGAAGCGTTATTTATGCATTGCGTCTTGTCCCGTCGCAGTTTCTCACCTAAAATAACTATCTTTGTTATTTTTTTTATTAATATAGCGTTTATAGCATAGCATATAGTTGTTTAATACAATAAAAATACGTTTTTAGTTAAAACTCCTTCAAAATAATGGCGACGTAATAGGGACGTTTGTAACAAATCATTTACAAGTAACCTAAGCACAATTTAAGCTTTGTATTAAAAAAAAAATGCATGATGTGAAAATGTATCATGTATAAACATTAATAACGTGATTATTACCATGTTTTTTGTTGTTTGAGTATCTGATATTTTCTAACTTAATAACTTCAGTACATCCGTGATCATGGCGCATGCAACTGTGCCGAAATATCGGATACTCAAACACAACAAAAAACATGGTAATAATCCCGTTAATAATATTTATTCTAATGTAAGTGACCTTGATAGTTCAAAAAGTTATAATGTATCATGTGTTTAAATGAGAATAATTTTCTAAAGTTTTTATTATTTCTGTTTAATGTGCTTAGTTCCTATGTTATTTGCTATCAGACTTGAGCGCTGCCTGGCCGGTCCTTACATATTAAAGTCCGTTTAGCGTACTGTTTTTCCGGCTGCCCGAGCACTGCAGAATTCAATTATCTCCGAGTGTAAGCGAGGCACGGCTGCGCGGATTCACGGATGACTACTTTACAGACGTTTTTTAAAAGGCTTGCATGGGCGTTATTAACCTACATCGCTTATTTACGGAAGGTGGGATTTTTTGCATTCCACTTCAGATCTTGTTTGGGAAATTTTTAAAACGTTATACATGAATTTGGATTTAAATACAGCATTGTTATTAAGACGATAATTAAACTTATTCCATCTTAACCGACCGTAAAGTATTTAGTTTCGGCTCATAATGACAACTTCTCAAAATGCCAACCGGACGCAAATTAATCTCCATTTCTCAAAAAGACAACTTCTCGCGATCTCCACATCTCACAATGACAAATTCTCATTCGGCCAACCTCGCATAATGACAACTCTTCATAATTTCTACTTTAACCAGTTAACTAAAAAGAAAAACATGTTTTTGCATAAGTTTACTGTAATTTTCATTTCTAGCTACTTTACTAGCGACATTCAAAGAAGTTGACGATTTGAGAAATGGAGATTTTGCATCCGGTCGTCATTTTGAGTTGTCTTTATGTGCTAAAACAAATTCGAAGAGTATTAGGATTGCGAAAGGTTCACGTCCAATCTAATCCAGATTTTTTGAATGTGTATAATTTTTGAAATAATTTGTGATTCAGAGAAAGCTTAATATGATTTTCGTTTACACAAAGCCACACTATAAAACCATATTGCTTCAGTCTGATGAAAACACTAAGACGACGCGACAGACATAAAAACCGCGACCATGATCCATCACTCCACTGCAAGCACGCAACTGGGGCAACATCTGCAATTCAAGGTGTTTCCTCGAAGTGCGATAAACCAGGGGCGAACCCGGGACCGCGGCTGGCCGCCCGCCAACCGCTCACTCCCCGACCGGCCATAAATAATACTGACACGGCGAACTGCAAATTTAAACTCTATGCCGAGCACAACAAAATCCAATTCATTTAACATTTTTGTATACATCTACAGAATTTTAATACGGCGCACCAGTGCCGTTTTTATGATGCATACTGCATGCATCACATAAGCTCGAAATTGAGTGTGCAGTTTAAAGAAATATAGCGCAATAGAGTCGGGAACGGAATGTTCGCAAGTTTTCAAATCAGTAGGGTTCTCGATTTTGAACAGCCTGTTATTTAACTACTGAACCGAATGAAAGCAATAAATACAATATAGGTACACTTATCAAACTTTGGTGTTCAATCATTCAAAAGTTATCCTAGATAGGTATCCTAGTCATACATACCTTTTAAGTGCTTGTCGGACGTTTCGCCATGATGACCTTATGTTGATCACTCGAAGTTGAGCTTTTATAAAGTGTAGATTGAATGCTAAATAAGCTAGCCTTTTGAAAATATAACCATGATCGCATCATCATCATCATCTCAGCCAAAAGACGTCCACTGCTGGACAAAGGCTGCTCCCCCAAGGATCTCCACAACGACCGGTTTTAATTTTTTATGATCGCATAATTATATCTAATTGTGAGTTACACGACGTAAAAAAGGCAAGCGAGCTACTTAGGAAGTAAGTCCATATACATATATATAAGTTAATTGAAGGCTTCGCGTTAAGCCACTTTCTAGTTGTAAATACTATTATTATAAACTGTACTATTGTTATAACTTGTAATAAGAATTGTACGGTAGATTGGGTTAAAAATGGAGTCCCACAACACGTGTTATTACGGAAAGAACTTGGGCGAAACTCGTTAGTCCATATCGTCCACGTATTTTCTTTATATGCATTTTGTCTTCAGTCATGCTGGACTTATTGGCTTGCTTGATCAATAGTATTATTCATAATATAAAAAGGAAGTCCTTTGTTTGTCACAAAAATATATTATTACAGGTTAGTATTTTTCCGAATATTCGATAACCAAATTTTTTCCTGCAGCTACTACAAACAAAACTACAACGGAATTTTAAAACGAGTAACATGAGAGCCTTTTTGCATATGAATTGTGTCAGTGTAATCACAAACTGGCTTCCCAACCGATGCTCAATAATGAAATATTGGAAACAAAATTCGTTTGATGTGAATAAAGCTGCCATTTAGCGGCTTTATACGGAATTTCAATAACCGGAACAGATCAAATAGTTTTAGTTTCCATCGACGTCGCCGGGACAAGGGACAAGGCTTGAGAGAATCAGGAAGTTACGTTTCAATAATAAAGTTTAACCTTTAGATGTGCTAGAGGCGCGGCGGGACGGATTCTGTATTAAAATGATACAGTGATCCGTGCTTCTTATATTAAATAGTTGTGGCATTAAATAGGTAATATTAGTGCTTATTTGCGGATGTTCTCATCTTCAATCTTCTGATTTGTGCCTAACAATTGCATATCTTTCTAAACATTCCTATGTGTCGTAAGCACTATTGCTTACATAATAGAATGCAATTAGCTATAGGGTTTCTTGAAACCTCAACAGGTTATACTTTGTTTATACCAAAATTACTGTGCCGACAATCGAGCATATAATCCGCCTGATACTCTTAAGCTTTAGTTCTTATGCCTCTATGCCCTTCACTGGTTTCAATGCCCTTCCAACCGGAACTCATCAAGGCAAAACAAATAAATAAATAAATAATGCTGCTCGGCGGCAGAAATAGGCATTAAGTACCCCCAGACAAAAAAAAATGTTTTCTGCGAGTACGCGACTGCGGTCGAGCAGAAAGTGTTAACAGATTGTAACTTAGTGAACAACGCTTCCACCCCCCCTCGATTACCGTCCCCAAGGGAATTAAGCCTTGCGCCGATTTAATCTGAAGATCCGAAACGCTCGCAACAATATCCAGACATTATGTAAATACGGGAATCGGGACAAAGGCCTGCCCTGCGATCACTCCGGCTTGGATTCCGATCATATTTACCTTTTCATTCTTTACAGTTTGTCGGTGGTCGTTTTTTATTAGTTTTGAAGGTGTTTTTGTTACACGACACGCTTTTTAATTATAGCCCTACCATACCCTCCTTCACTCATGTTTAGTTCTTCTCTAGTCGTTGTTACTTTTAACATCTCTGCTGCTTCTCTAGTGGCAGGTGGTAGAACCTTTTTGAGACTTTTTTTTTAAACATTAAAAGAAGGCAAACGAGCGCGCGAGTCACCTACCCGCAAAACCAAAGTAATCGCAGATGCGTTGCCGGCCTTGAGGGAGGAGTTGGATTTTGAGGAGGAAGTAGGAATTGGGAGGGGGGAGGGGTGAGAGATGGGCC
The DNA here is from genome assembly GCA_963082485.1 of Eudonia mercurella. Taxonomy (NCBI): domain Eukaryota; kingdom Metazoa; phylum Arthropoda; class Insecta; order Lepidoptera; family Crambidae; genus Eudonia; species Eudonia mercurella. The sequence goes on from CAUJAO010000016.1 coordinate 168,752, forward strand.
TCCGGTACTTTCATTCACCAGACGAAACACAACAGCAACGAGTGCCATTGTTTCACGCCGATATTCTGTGGTCGGGTGGTATTACGCCGGGCGAGCCGACCCATTTCGTGCTGCAACGCAGCGTGACTCTACCACTCAGACCGTGACACTCATTTAGCACCACCCAGGGGTCACGTGTAGGGTCTCAAGGGCAAACCTACGGACGCGTGTAACTTTAACCCCCGACTGTATAAAATGAGGATTATCTAATGGAATGTTTACCAGTTGGAATGGAGTCCAAACAAACACTTTCGCATTAATATTAGTAAAGATTTTGCGTAGCTCCATTTTGTTAGGTATTCTTTCCTCGGCCATTTGGGACGTGAGCTTAATCCTAATTAATCCTATTTAATTATAATTGAATAAACGGGTGCTAAGTTAATCTTTGCTGAGCGAATAAATTGTTTCTGTCTCATCTGAAGAAATTCGTTTGTTTCTTGTATTTGCACTAAGTAGAAACCTCCTGGACATTTAAGCTTGGTGACCAGTAAGGTTACTCTTAAAACAAAATTGCAATAATCAATTTCCAATCACAAATCTAAAAATTCAAATGGCTCTCTTAAAAGCGATAATAGCGCCACATTGGAATTAAATTGCGTGGAAATTCAGTGAACAAATTAATATCGAGATAGCCTTCCGAAATTGCGAAACTTATCCCAATATCGATACATATTAATCGCATTGGAATTGTATTGAGATTGAGTTTACGTCAAGAGTAGCCTACCTGCTTGTTCCGAAGTGTAGCTAACTGTTGCGATGGCTGGCAACTCTGAAACTTGGATCATTTACTGCAACTAAGCCGCTGCTGTGAGTTATTGAGCTGCGACTTAACTGGTGCTATGGTACGATTAACGTCAACAATCGTGTCTCAGTGGCTCGTTCATCTGTATGTTGCTGAAGAGTGTTTTGGATGTATAGTATAAAGTGTATCGAATGTATTGTATAAATAATCTTACTATGATTATGTGTAATTACAATATACATATAATACATACAATACATATAATGTAATTATAAATAATTGAAAATTAACTGAGTGATACGTGTTACTACATAGACATTTGGTTCTTGTTCTATTCATAGTAACTAACTACTGAAATCGATCTGTGAAACGATTTCATGTCATCTGTTCATTATTTATATAAAAGTTGTTTCATAACATCATTTTGATTCGAGCAAGAAATTTAAGGCAATTATGTACATAGACTATACAAGTGAAGAAAAATACACAGTTTTTGGAAAATAAAAGCACACTCTGACTTATTGTACACCACACTTATTGGTACTACTTATTGTTGTTTATTAATTAACAATTATATTTTTCCTTTAGAACATACAATATATTATTATAGCTTTTTAATTGTATTCGCGTAAGAGTATACACTGTAATAAAGCTTTCATTCGGGACATTAATTAGTAATCTATTTTTTCCTCTAACGATAGAATCAATCTTAGAGGGTTCTATTACGATGGATTAACGCCATTGATTGATTAATATCTAAACCTTTTTTTTTCTAATTTTCTCCTCGCGTTTCGGACTAAAGGAATAAGTTCCATTTTGTAAAAATTATAGCTCTAGGCGATATGGAAAATTGTTGATAGATAATCAAAGTTCCTATATTCTGTTAAAGATTTAACAACAATAAATATTCGAATTTGTCCTTTATAGAAATCATAATAATACCTGTCGGTAAACTTCGTGTTTCGGCTGTCGTCGGATTTCTGCCAGTTATAGAGTTGCTACTAGTCCTATTTCTTATTATAAATTAATTTAAGAATGGGGGGAAAGCTACTGTGACATACGTAATTGATTCACGATTTATAGTTTTACAGCTCTGTATAGTTCACACAAAAAATAAAACAAAAGAATAATATAGTAAAAATACTATGTTCTGAATTCAAATAATTTTACATGATGAATCTAATTATTAACAGGTTCACAGTCCACAGCCCACATATGGGCTGTGACTATCCACAGCCACCAGTCCACAGCCCATATGTGGGCTGTTCACCCGTAGGTACACTTTGGCTGTGGGACTTATACAACCAGCAGTCAAGTTTTCGTCCTAATGAGTCCACAGCCCGTATATGGGCTGTCTTCCCAATAATAATTTTTCTTTGTTTCCGTTATTATTTTTATTTTTATTTATACATCAGATATCCCTTGAGAACTATATAAGCTGACACTAATTTCACAAAAACCTACTTGGACTTGGAGGGCATATCTTACGATTTGGCTTGGAATTGAAACCTGCGACATGGAAATTTATATTCTATTGCACTCGGAAATGCTATAATAAACGAGCAACATTATGAAAATTGAAGCATCGTAGTTTCCGATTCATTCGCTCCATCAAAAGATGCGACATTGTTATTCGCTGCGCACTTACTTCTCCTACTTCATTGCTTAAAGAGTTCTTTGAGAGCTTTTAGTAAATACACAAAACGCGAAATGAGAAACGACGCTGGAGCACTTGGCGAATATTTTTTGTTGCAAACACGATATTAATTCACGACCTCGTCAACTAACGGCGACACTCTGGGGCCTTACCATGAGCTTTAAAATACTTGCTTTTGAGATACTTTTAAATATATAATGCTTATAGAGCTTTCTGTTAGAGAAATAACTTTAGAAGCGATTCAGTAGTTCCAGTGAATAAACTTTAAATACAAACAAGCAAAATAAAACTCATTTTAGTCTAGCTATATGTTAGTCTTATAAGTTATTTCTTTATGTGCCATCCTAATTTAAAATAAATAAACAATATTTTTATGAAAGTTTCTGTAAGTAAAATTAGCGCTGAAACAATTTCCAGCGCTCCATTATGGAAGGCTTCGCTGACGCGGTGCGCTGAAAGCTCGCTTCACTTGTTAACCTACAATTAACTGGTATTTTTATTAAAACAGTACGACATTCCTGCCTCAAGCAATAACGTAGAAAATAAATAGCTCGCCATTACTGAGCCAATGTAAAAGGCTTTTTACTTGTTGCGGTTTAAGGTCTATTGTGGCTTGTTGTGATATCGTCTCCGCGCCTGCTATGATAAAAGACACAAAGGACAGTACGCTTTAGTTGTTTATTTTTAAGGTGCAGTATTGTTCGTGGGGTAAATGTATAATGGCAGCACGGCGTTGCCTAGTATGGACTGAATTACTTGGCAGTAAGTTTCATAATGGTTTGTGGATAATTGCGCGGGCCGAGCCGTGTGATGGATGGCGAGGCGCATTACGCCTGATTGATCAGACTGTGTTCGGGTCGGCTCATCCACTCCCTTTCATTTGGTGTTAACACCGGCCTTCTATTGCGAAATGTGGCTACGATTATTGAATTTGATCAATAAACTTCAGAATCGAGTAAATCATTAATACATTAATGTTTAGTAATTCTTTAGTTAACATAATATTGTTTTATTTTACGCGAGCACTGCGCATTGAATTATAATTTATAACACTTTATACATGTATTATGATGTGTCATATTTGGCTGTTAGGTTTCCTAAGTAACAAAACATAACATATTTATAGTAAATCCAATCTGTAGCTATAGAAGTATAAAAAATATCATGGATTTACAACTAGCTAAAAGAGCTGGCGAGAAGCTTTTTTATTTTCTTACAGTACCTACATATTCCATTAATTTTGTATTATTATTACCTATAGGTAAGTGCTTAACATATCTATAAAGATGCTGGTAAAGAATTGGGATTCTTCCAAATTCTCTACCCTTATACATAACAATAATAAAACAAGAAGACCGGCTGCTAGTTTTACAATTATTTATTAAATATTTTGTTTGGTAAAATCCTCTGTATCGCCTGAACGACGTGTAAAGCGATCGTGTGTCGATCTCTCTCGAGCACACCCAAGACAACGGCTGCTATCTGCCACTTGGCATACAAATAGCTTGAATCTTCGTCTGGTGGGAAAATCTAATTTTTCTAAGTAAAAAGGATTTTTTGGTGGAACTTGCGCGTCCAACACCCAATAGCCGCAATCAGTGACACAGTTTTAGGGATTCCAATTTTCTCTGGCGCAGTGTAGAAAATTAGGTCATATATTTAGATGACCTAATTTCATGTAGGTACTTATTATGTAAGTTTACAGTTTAAGCAATTTTATTAGGTCTAATTTTTTTAGAAAACATCTGTTCTTTATAAATATAAGTTACAGATGTGATTTAGTGGTTAAACCACCGCACTGGTCTCAGACCCTGAGCTCAGATATATGAACTCAACAGTTTGCAGGAAAGGTTTTTGTTGGATCTTACGGCATCATACAAATTAATCAATGAGTATGTGGATTCATAAATTTTAATATTCCACTAAGGAGCTCGATGGCGCAGCGGTTAACGCGCCCGGTCTGCAACTGTTGAGGTTAAGCAACTTTCGCAAAGTCCGGTCAACGGATAAGTTACCAAAAATTGATCATCTCGAGCTCGTCCGTGCTTCGGAAAGCACGTAAAGCCGTTGGTCCCGGCTGCATTAGCAGTCGTTAACAACCACCAATCCGCACTGGGCTCGCGTGGTGGTATGGCCAGTTGTCTCTATCCATCCATAGGGAAGGCTTGTGCCCCAGCAGGACATAAAATGAGCTGATGATGATGATGATGAATATTCCACTTAAGTCAGCTCGTGGAAGAAATGGTCCCTTTCCATTAAAGGGCAGAAAGAAGGAAATTCGAGCGCTGCGAGAGCATTCTATTTTATGGCGGTGCGACAAAGACATCATTCTTCTGCATTGCTTTTCATCATCTCCGCCTGTTGTTACCATGTTTATGATGCAAACAGCGTGCCAGCTGTGTAATTACAAAAGGCCGCTGTAATCTGCCGCCGTCCGTCCGTCCGTCCGTCCGTCGGCCGCGGTGGATCGCATCCGGCCCGGAAACGGACGAGGGCTTCCCAGCCTGGCCGTCCGTTGGCAGGCCAATCGGGGAGGCTGTAAACGGTGCTGGAATAAAAGGACTTTTGTTCAGTCTAATGTATAAATATTGTATAACAGCTCCCTTTTGAATGAGTATATGGTTATTACCTCATCAATATGACTTTGCAACTGTTTTGAATAAACTGACCTTAATTTCGTTGAAACCTTCAACCTTGAAGCTGTAAATCATGCTCTCCAATCGTGACACCAGCCACCACCACCACTTCAAGGCTCGTTTACCCTTTAGCTAACATATACAATGTTATTCTATTTCACAACGAAGAAGCGCATATCCTTTATCTCACTAAATAACAAGACGATAAGTTTTAAGGTTAAATCGCATTTCACCCAGCGTCCCTAAATGGATATCTTACCTCCCAAATGTCGGCAACAATCTAACTTTGTTGTAGTACAATACATATATGTAGATAAGATGGTGGTAGCAAGCCAGGCGAAATTGAACAAGCTCTGCTAGACCGAGTACTATCATATGCACCTCCCGTTTGGAATCGCGTTTAAAAAACCGTATCAGATATTTTATCGGCTCAAATATCGTCAACCTCGTCCGCCATAGTTTCCATTCGTTTTTTATTATTTTAATTAACATTTTTTAATTACTGTTTTGTATTATATTATATTAACTGTCTTTAGCATATTGTGTACACTAAATGTGGAATACTGTCTAGCCTAAACTGTGTTAATACTTTATATATTAGGTCATGACCTGATTGTATCCTGTCCGTGTACCTAAAATAAATAAATAATCGAACCCGGGTGGTCCTCTGGATCACGCCTAACCACTGAGAAGGTTAACCTGTCGTCTGCCGTGAATACAGACAATAGAATTTTAATTGTTTGTAGGACGGATCTGGCACTGAGACGAAAGTTTAAAATATCATTCTTGATGTCTGATTTGTGTAGCGCACATGTTTAGCCGACTCCATAATACTTAAGCGGCAACAAGAAACAAAGCACAAAACATAATAGTACAATGTTATCATAACTAATTAACGAGTTTCCCAATAAATATTCAGAGCGATAAACAAGGCTTTCAGCGTCGAACACGGCCGACATGCGCGGCCGGCGGCGGCGCTGTCCGGACCGTTGTCATTTTAAATTCATTCCTGACCGGTGTTCTGCTGTGTCAGGCTCCGGCCGACTCGACTCGACTCTCTGTAGATAACATATTTTCGACTCACTCCTCAGGCGGAAACGGAATACGGCTAACAATAACTGAATTCCCACAGGTTATTAATAACGATTTGTGCTTTAATTTTCTTAAAATGAGGTCTTGAGATTGGAAAGGAGGCTTATATATTATTCAGTTTCATTCTCCATATGCATCCATCACTCTTTACATGTTATAAGAAGTCCAAACTTCTGGATCTAATATAGCTTAGAAACAAATACAATATTCTACATATCCTGAAACGTTACAAAATAAGTTTCATTTAACAGTATCATTTAATAGTTACATTTAAATATGTATTGCAATGTTGTACATCATTATCGCCGTTTTCATCAAATGGTTTTCCATGGACAAAGCCTGCCATGATCTCGATGTCCAATAAAGCGAGCAGATGCACAAAAAGGCGCAGATGTGTCAGTTCGACACCCTGGCGGGGCGCCAACGATAATTTAGACTAATTTCCTGGTGTTCCCGGTGTCCCGACGCCCGCTCTTGGCAAGCGGCCGGCGCACTGTTTAACTTACACATTTAACTTGGTTTTCTACTATTTGGGCCGAAATCGCTTTAACTTCGCCCGCCCGTGATGTTGTTCGCAAGTTGCATGCCGCTGTTCTGGTTTAGTTTAGAACTTGTTAGAATCGGCTAATGATAACATTCCCGGCTCGTCGTGTTTCCGGCAAACGCTACAAATGGTTCAGTGCGGAATGTCTAGAGCCTCGACGACTGTATCGCGTTAACTTACTCGTATGTTACCAAGATATTTCGGTTTTCTATAATTTAATTACAAATTTTTCGTTTTTACTTTTATTGTCATTTAGGCAGATACCGATAGATAATGCCACAGAAGAAGAACATTGATTTGAAATAAATTCAAAGTTACAATTTCGTGGTCTTATCGCTATAAAGCGATTTGTTCTAACATTTGGATGTAGATAACTATAATAACACACTCTGATCGGAGGTGCAACCTATTTTATTTAGGCACAAACAATTAATAAATAAACAAAACGAAATGAATGAAGTAAAGCAACCACACGCGCGCTGCTTATTTCAGGATTATATAACTTCTAGCGGGTCGGAAAAGGAAATTACAAGGAAATTAGAACTGTAGGCTTAGTATGTAATATTGTGTAAATTTACATATATAGGAAATAAAATCATAAAAGATCTTACTAAACATACATTAGGACAATCCCGTCTTATTTCTCGTCCATCTACAAAACTTCAGCTTTTTAGGTCCAACAATGGTTTGGGCTGAGCGCTGTTGATCTCTCTTTAGTCAATCAGTCAGGAATTCTCTATGAGGTATATAAATAGTATGTAGCTAGCTAATACTTAGATAACAAGACGTCAGCTTTATTCCACGTACATATTAAATATATTACCACGCTTACCCTTAATCGACGTTTTAACAATAAACAGTTACAAATCCATCATTCCGGACCCAAGGCACCCCTGAAAGAAACCCACGGGAAATAAGCAATTTCTAGAGTACATTTAATTGTGATCCAGTTCGGCGTGAGACCTAGCTGTATGTGATACACTTCACCATCCATGGCGTACACCTCAGAATAACATTCAGTTATTGTTCTGGGGCTCGCAACGGCGCCATTGTGTGCAGCGCGCATTGTACTGCGTATTGTTCCAGCTGTTGCAGGTACCGCTTTATCAGCAGCTCTCTCACTGTTGTCACTATTGACGTTTCCTACATTGACCTTTATAACAGTAGCTGTGCAGATATCATCAGTGCATCCGTTTGAATGCTTCTGTATCAAAGAGATGCCATCAAAAACAAACTTGTAAAAAATACCAAGTCTCGCAACTCAGTTCTTCTACTGTAAAAAGTTGTGAGATCCATGTAATACCAAGTCGGTTAATTTATTCAGTCCCTACCTATGGGACCTTCTGTCATAAGTTATTACGTAATTAGCTAACCTAACAACATCTTATAGAAACCATATCAATATTAAAAATCTTTTATGTTTTAAACAAATAGATTGACTTGGCCATCGCATGAAAACAATGTATCTCACAAGTAATACATAATATTATATTAAATTAGATTGTTTACTGACTAATAGACGTTATGTCACTTAGGACGTTTAGTGCGATTAATTTTTTTCCAAAAAGCAGATACGTTTTAAATAGTAGAAGATACAGATACGCCGATTAGACATATCGATGCGTTATCGAATGTAGATAAAAACCACATTATTAAGTCAATTTAATTTTTAACGAGTGGTGCATCAATGAAAAATGTTGCAAAAACGGGAAAATAATTTTCCCCCAGCTTTTATATATACAATATTGGATTCTCAACCGAAGAGCAATCCACAGTTTTTGTTTGTGAAATGTCGATCGGTTAATTAAGTACTGGTTCCAAAAAAGCAGATACAAAAAGAGCAATATAGTGACGGGCCCTCCGCTCAACGACCCCTCTCAACAGTGGAGAGCCCGGCTTCGAGCCCCCGCTTACGTTACAAAGGGTCATTTAAACCAACGACTATTTTGGTACGAACGCTGCGAAACGGAGCTTGCAATTATAAACGGAGATCCTATTTATGACAGACAAACTCGACTCGTTCGATTCAACAGCCGGTGGAGTGGTTTCGGTTGCACTTTGTTGTCATAGGTTCTATTCTGTAGGAACTCGATTTGTGCTATTTAGAACATCATCGTGGATTTTCACGTTAAGTATTCAAAATTCAAAATTCAAAATCATTTATTCAGTTTAGGCTACAAGTAGCTCTTATGAATGTCACTATGCCATCGGTTCGTAAGTCTACTCTGGGCGGGAGATCTTGTACTGAGAAGAACCGATAAGAAAGAAGCAAATGTCCAGCTCTTTTCTCCCTTACCATGCACAACATGTAAAAAAAAAACACAAAATAAAAAATATACGTTAACAAATGTGCATCAGGTAAAAGTTTCAATTTCCACAATGTCATACAGTACCACTACAGTACTCTCGTAAAAGTAAAAAATTGTTTCAGAAAAACAAAGTCAAATTATAGTGAAAAAAGTGTATTAAGTGTTTATTTGATGTAGGCAATACACATGCTTACCTGACCTGTCTTTGTTTATCAAGTAACGTATTGAAAACCATAGAGACGTCGTATGAATAGTACAAAAAATTTACACTCACAAAAAGTTTTAATTGTTTTTATAATTTGTATGAAAATAACTGTTCTCAAAAATAACCTAAAAAACCTTTTATTCTTCTTCTATTTTATTATTTCATCAATATGCACTTCTACATAGCATTAAGATGTAGGATTATCAATTTGCTATTCATAAAATACGAGGCGCTTAAAGTTTGTTTATTGGTTTTTCTGTCTTTTTTCTTTTTTCTTTCCATTATCCTATGTACTGCTATAAAAGTTCCAGCAATAGAGCAAATAATTATTTGAGCCTCTATAACGACATATACATTAACAAAAAATATAAAATCTTAATCGCGACGCCTACGGTAGTACTTATTTATGATATTACTTAAAAAGCAATTTGTACAGACAATATTAATAACAAAGTCGCAGATCTACGAGTAATAACATAGTTTTTAGAAAATAGTGGCCCGTAACTTGTCATACACTAGTTAAGACAACTACTCGTAGGAGACAGATAGCGGTTTCATTGCGGGGATAATTGGGTTTGAGGAGGGACGGACCGGGGCACGGGACATTGCCGAGCAGTGATTTAGTGGGGCTGCACGAAAATTGGGACAAACCATGTTAAGTACACTTTAACGAACACTCAAATAGAATTATGTTTCATCGTTGTTTTCTTTTGTTATCCTTTGTCAAAATTTAGGTAGATAGGTCATACGACGGCTGACGACATGACCAGGATAGCGGGAAAGCCGTAGATGCGTATGGCTTTGGACGGAGATGAGTGGCAGACGCGAAATCCTAGCTGTGATCCTCCATCATGATGATGTCATACAGACTGATGTAGCTGCACAGCATATATTTTTTTTTACCTTTATGTAGGAGGGAAGCAGTCTCTTTGGAATCTCTTCATATGATATTTATATTTTAGGCCAGCCCAGTAGTAAAACGTTTAAAGGCTGATGATATACATACCTATATATATACGATACAATGACTTGTCCTGACTGATTCATCATCGCCGAGCTGAAACCGCTGAAGCTAATTAGATGAAATTTAGACTATAAGTTAATTCAGTGACGTAACCAGCCACTAAGAAAAGATTTTACGGAAATCATACTCTAAGGGGGCAAATAGGGGGTGAAAGTTTATATGAAAGCCCGCCAGTAACAGTTTTTAAGTATGATGAAAATTGATATTTGGCTTTTTGACAATAAATAAAGAATGACGTGTATCAGGAATTTTGTTTATTTTTCTTTTAAGAAGTAAAAAAGGGAATAAAGTTTTTTTGGGCAAATCGATATTTTTAAAGTAAGAAGTGTAAAAATTAATAATTTAATCGATCTTTAGATTTTTCAATAAAAATAAAGAATAATGTGTTTTTGGAAAAACCTCCCCTAAAGGGGTGAAATAGGGGTTTAAAGTATGTATGGAAATCTGTCATTATAAAAGTTAAATCTTTCGGTATTTGGCCTGGTTAGAAATTATGAAATGTTTCAGGATTATCCTTATAGACACTTTTACCTTAAATAAGTTTTGCTTTTATTAAAAACAATTACATGTTGTGTAGCCCATGTGAGCAAAGCCGCGAACAAAAGCTAGTTGCGTTAAAACACACAAAATAACTCATATCATCATCATCATCATCATCAGCCATATGACGCCCACTGCTGGGCATAGGCCTCCCCCAAGGATCGCCACACCGATCGGTCCTGCGCTGCCCGCATCCAGCGGCTTCCCGCGACCTTGACCAGATCGTCGGTCCACCTTGTAGGGGGCCTGCCTACGGAACGTCGTCCGGTGCGTGGTCGCCAATCGAGAACCTTTCCGCCCCAACGGCCATCGGTTCTCCGCGCTATGTGTCCCGCCCACTGCCACTTCAGCTGAGCAATCCTCCGAGCGATGTCAGTTGTTTTAGTTCTCCTGCGGATTTCATCATTTCTGATTCTATCGCGCAGGGAAATACCGAGCATCGCTCTCTCCATTGCTCGCTGGGTGACCTTGAGCCTTCTTATGAGACCCATAGTAAAGGACCACGTCTCACTCCCGTATGTAATCACTGGCAACACACACTGGTCAAAGACTTTTGTCTTGAGACATTGAGGAATTTTGGATGCGAATACATCACGTAACTTCCCGAATGCAGCCCATCCGAGCTGGATTCGTCGAGAGATCTCTTTCTCGAAGTTGGACTTACCTAACTGGACCGTCTGTCCCAGGTAAACGTAATGGTCAACAACATCGAGTGTAACGTTCCCAACATTAACTGGAGCGGGTACAACATGGGCATTGGACATGATTTTCGTCTTGTCCATGTTCATCTTAAGACCCACTCTTTGAGAAGCATTACTGAGATCTTCGAGCATTGTGTTCAGGTCTTCCAAGGTCTCAGCTATGAGAACTACATCATCGGCAAACCGAAGGTTTGTAAGATACTCACCATTAATGTTGATGCCGTATCCTTTCCAGTCTAGAAGCTTGAAGATATCCTCCAGCGCAGCTGTGAACAGTTTCGGAGAAATAACATCTCCCTGTCTCACACCTCGCTGTAGTTGGATAGGATTAGAGCTTTGGTTCTGTAATCGGACCGACATAGTGGCGTTTTGGTATAAGTACCTCAGCACTTCGATGTACCTGTAGTCTACTTGACACCTCTGGAGAGACTGCAGCACTGCCCAGGTCTCGATCGAATCGAAGGCTTTCTCATAGTCCACGAACGCCAAGCAAAGTGGCAAGTAACAAGTAATAACAAGTAATAACAACAAGTAATAAAACAAGTAAATAACTCATATATATAACTTTAACTCGCACGTAAGTATTTCATTTCAATGTGTAGTTCCACAAACCGTTACCCTGTTTCAAAATCAAAGCTCACAATTAATTAATGGAAATAGTTTTCAGTTTTGTGTCTAATGGTTTTAGGCCAGGCATATAAATGCGTTGTATGACAACATTTTCAGTGAATTTCGACACAGTATTGCGGCGGAGTTTTAGCGTTCCACTAAATTGCGGTGCCGAGCCAGTGAGCCGTCTCTATTGGGTTAGTTGATAGTCAGGCAATGGATCGAGCCTACCGGAAGTGAGGCTGTGCGCACTGTAGCGGAGGCTTTACATAATGTCCGCGCTGGACCACTGGCCAGGTAATTACGTAGCAGCGAACTTTACCCAATCTCTACCTAATCTTCGTCTGCCACGTATCAACCCACAAATTAATTGTACCTCTTCAGTTTTAACTTGCGACCGTCCGCGTGAACACTCGTGTCCCTTGATCCCATAGGCAAGGGTTTATATACGTATATATTCGTAATTATACATAAAAAGACGATTAATAAGCATGCCAGCCACCTGATGGAAAAATAGTCATCGCCACCCATAGATGTATGAATTAACAAAAAACCAAAAGTTAATAGATTGTATTTTTTCATGTAACGTAAATAAATAAATAAATAATTATGTAATCCTCTGTGCTACATAAGCGTTGGTGAGCCATTAAGTTATAAGGTTATATATAAGGTTATCCTTTGGCTACCATCTCTTCGAAATGTTTTGAAAATACATTTTTTTTTGACAAACTTTGCTTAAAACAAAAGGCAAGTATAATTTTATTTAAGCTTGTTTTAACTGCAATAAGTATGCTATGCTTGTTATTATTTTGATCTTAGTCGGAAAACGAGCATACTGTCCCTGCTGACGCCTCCACCACCGTGATATTAAGTATGCGTTGTTACCCATAGATGTTAGTTATTGTAACCTAAATATTACTGAAACTATATATTTTTTGGAACACAGCAGAAATCGGTAGAAGGTAGCCATCAAGATAAGTTCAGTGGAACAATCCAGCCACAGCACCTACGGCTTAAACTTTCTTGCTGCCGTAAATATTTATAGAACGAAAGCCTTGTGGAAGAGCATCGATACTTTACATTCCGTGGACGCAGCCTCCACCCGGCCATACCCGGCTAATGGGTGTTGCTCCGCGTTTGTTATTTCAAAGGCTCTAGTTCGGACATTAGCGAGAAGTTGCTGAAAAGCGCTGACGGCGACGAACGTCGTTTACAATTTCAGACTACGGTGAAACACCTGAGCTCAAACAATTTAATGCAACCGAAAAGCAGCTTTAAAACTCAACGGCTAAGGTTCATTTACAACTTTAGAAAGTTGGTGTTTGTTGAACATTGATTTGGCTGTTTGCCTTTAGCTTTATGATTGAGTATTCGTAATACATTTCACGGAGGTGTTTGCAGGCTTTCATTAGCCGCCGGATATTAAGCTGTACCTAGATTGGCACCGGTTCATCTTATTTGATTAAATTGTAGGTCGGTGAAATATTCAAAATGTTTAATGTTATTGCACATAATTCCATTTTTCTAAACTAATAACCTAAGTGAAAGTAAGCACTATTACTTACTTACACTGATATTATACTATTATAATAAATACTTCTTTGAATGATTTTACAACAAATATTGGTTATGTGACTAACTTATAATAGGCGTCTCAACTTTTCATTTAAAGCTTTGCCTGAGAAAAATACTGATGATTCGTGAAGAGTAATGAGTGATTTCGGTATAACGTCATGCTGTAAATTCCACAGCGAAAATTAAAAGAGTGTGTTGAAAATATAAAATCACAAAGCCACCAACTTTACCACACATTAAAAAATCACTGAAAGGAGTAAAGCGTTTATTGTGAAAAAGCCGCACGCAGGAAGGGTTCGGAGGCGGTTAGGGCTGTGTCTAAATAAAAAATGGCGGACTGCCTATCGCACGCACCGCGGCCGAATAGCAGCCCAGCCTTTGCGGCAAGCGCTCTGAAAACCACCATCTAAAAATATCTACATAAAATTAAATGGCCTCGCTGCAAAATGAAAGTTCACACCTTCATGCTTGATGATTTAGTTAGATATGCTATATTTACCTACCCGACAGACGCATAGGAGATATATCTCAATGAAATAAGATAAGTGGATTGCACAATACATATAAAGGCGTGTTTGATTAGGATTAATTAAATATGTAAAGGATGTTAGACTTTGTTCTTTGAATAATTGGCTTTATATAATATTTAAGCCACTTTGTTGCCGTGGTTACGTTATATTACAGAGTTGGATATTTTTATATGTAGGTAGATATATTTACACATTATATTGTACGTAGTGTTCGCGGAAGCTCTAGATGGATATTTCTTGTGTGACATCTTCTATTTAGGTGATTGATTAAAGTAACTTACCTGTATGAACAAAGTACATACACAATAGCATAAATATATACCTACGTTGTTATTATTCAAACCATCCAAACAGCGCTTTGCTAATTGCATTATGATGGGAACAGCTAAGGAGTGGAACTCGCTGCCTGCTGGTGTGTTCCCTGTACGTTTTAATCTGGACCTCTTCTAAGCTAGAGTGAATGAGTTGTTTCTAGGTACTGGTAATCGTGTTCCAACTGTAGCCATATCTTAACTTAACATCAGTAAGAATGATGAGAAATGTTCACCTGCTTGAATTTAAAAAAAAAACCATATTCCAAGCATCGCTGTTTTTCCTGGAATAAACAATTAGTGATCAGCCAGCTAAGTAGACACACCAGCGTCGCCGGCGCCGTTTAATTGGCGCACATTAATTTGGCAACTGCCTTTGATGTGAACTTCGGTAATTATTGTGGAGCTCGTGTATCGCGTTACCTGCTGAGCCTCCGCGCCAGAAAATCATGTTGTTGCATATATTGTTTATGTTTAATCTTTCAGCTCCGTTTGCCTGCACCGTGTGGCTAAACGTGTGGTTTCAATTTAATTACGATCCAACCCCTATAAACAAAAGATTATTATCTTTCACGGGGGAGATGAATATGTTGTTACTAACTGAAGCATTCGCCCATTTTATGTAAAATTTATATTTTTTAGCGTTACTATATGTGATTGCGTGCGTGATAGTATCTACCACCCGCCTACCACTCACCAGTACCTATTACCCACTGATGTCATATCCAGAGGTCTCGGGTTCGTTTCCTAGCAAGACATAATTGTGCTCTGTTATTTTAGTATCTTGTCAAAGCAAGAATGTAAGACGCTTTGTTTTGTTTCGTCAGTTAAATGTAAGATAGCCTGTTCCTCAATGTTTGAGCATCCTGGGTGAAGCGCACTTTCAATTTGGGCTTCGTATTGCTCTTACTATTTATCTGATGAGATGAAGGCTGAACGCTTCTGCCGTTCTCTCTTGTAGAGTAAAAGTAATAAGTTGAAATAAAGTAACTGGTTACTAATGTAAGCAGTTACCTTATTAACTTATGTCACAGAAACATACCCGAAGCAAATCCAAACCCGAACCAATGTTACGTATTGCGTTAAACGTTAAGTAACTGCTTATATCAATATGTATTGAGGGTTAACTGAATTGCGTTTCGTAGATATTAAAACGGCGTTACGTTATTCCGAATACGTGAAACAAATATTAGGAAAAAGGATTTAATGGGGTCGAACGCGGAAATTACCTGTGAACCCGGGACTGTATTTATTGGGGCCGCCGCGGTATCTCTGCGTGCGGCCATTGGACACATTTGTACCGTAATTAAATTTTATGGAATATTCCTCTGATTGACTTTTTCAATTAATACAACTCCGGCAATAGATACTTACTTTAAATTGATGAGGTAAAGTTTAAATTAATGTTACTTTTTCGTATACGCTGTATACTATCACGTGATTTCTTCCAGTTCTATCAGATTAATAGCTGTTATACCTAATCTAAAATAATATTATAAAGAGGAAACCTTCATATTTTTGTATGTATGTATGTATGTATGTATGTATGTTTGCAACGAAAAGACTCAAAAACTACTGGACTGGTTTAAAAAATTCTTTCACCATTAGAATGCTACATTAGCGCTGAGTAACATAGGCTATATTAAAAAAGTAATCTAATATATAAAATTCTCGCGTCACAGTTTTCGTTGCCATACTCCTCCGAAACGGCTTGACCGATTTTGATGAAATTTTTTGTGCTTATCCGGTATCTATGAGAATCGGCCAACATCTATTTTTCATCCCCCTAAATGTTAGGGGTAGTCCACCCCTAAATTTATTTTTTATTTTTTATGGCAAAACAACGTTTGCCAGGTCATCCGGTATCTATGAGAATCGGCCAACATCTATTTTTCATCCCCCTAAATGTTAGGGGTAGTCCACCCCTAAATTTTTTTTTTATTTTTTATGGCAAAACAACGTTTTCCGGGTCATCCGGTATCTATGAGAATCGGCCAACATCTATTTTTCATCCCCCTAAATGTTAGGGGTGTCCACCCCTTATTTTTTTTTTTCATGGCAAAACGACGTTTGCCGGGTCAGCTAGTAATATATAATATACTAAAAACGTCAATTTAATTTTCCAATACAAAATGATTTGTTTGTTTTGTTGTCATGGAAACCATTGATATATATTTAACTCAATGATGGAAACTGTCAAAGCGGTACGAAGTCCGCCGGGTCAGCTAGTTTCTTAGAGTACCTATTCTACTTGCATATAAAACAGCTAGAGCCTAAGAGAAAAATAAGTTCAAAACAATTACCATCCCAGCGCTGGGCAAAAGCCTTCACCATTGAAATCAAAACATCGCTACAAATGGCAAATACGCAAGTGAGTGATCACAAACCCGGGTTGTGGCATCTTTAAAACTTAAATACACTTTGCCTGAACCGGGATTTGATCCCAGGACCTACGGGCATCAGGCCAAGCGCTTTGCCAATCGACCGCCAAGGCGTGAATATTTGCGTTTATTTTACACATTGATTTATATTTGTCAACATCATTTGATGAGGATTTGTGTTACACACTTGGAATAGGATACTAGGATACCCGGCTGGAGCCGACAGGCTAACAGCTTACTTAACCTAAGCCGGGCTCGGCGGAGGTAATGCGGGAACACTGCAAGCCTCTCAGCGGTTTAACGACGCAACATTGTCACTTTTACTACGTGCCAGCCACAAGATAGAGTAATTTCCCTCTGAATTTGTTATTATCAGTTTTATTATGATTTTTTCTAGTAATCATATATCCCTTTGCCGGGCGCAAGTCATGCCTTCCCATTGTGGAACCTGGCAATAAAGTTTAACTTTATTAATGTTCTGAAGAGTTCTGAGGAGCTCGATAGCGCAGAGGTTAACACACAGCCTTCGCTGTGGATGTGATATGCACAGCGAAGGCTCGTACCCCAGGAGTGGGGACATAAAAATAAGCTGATAATGATGATGATGACTGTTCTACATGATAAAATTTTATGATGCATTTAGTATTTATTTATGTATTTTTATTTATTTATTTTTTTTTTATTTTATTTTGGAAAAAGGCGTGATGTATGTATGTATGTATGTATGCATTTAGTTCTCCATATCGTATCATATTTTTGTACGCTTATATTCTTACGTATACTTAATGCTTTTTTATTGCCTGTAGTAATAGTAAGAGACATGCCAAGTAAATTATATTTAAGTTTTAGTTAAAGTTTAAAAAATTCGCGATCTTAAAATGTATATTTGGCGTGCGCTCAGGTAGGTACATCAGCGCCATGAGTCGCAATCTCCCGCAGCTCAGCGCCTCCGGAGCCGCCACCGTCCCGGCATCCCGGCCTATTAGGCAGGACATTATTCCGGAACAATTCTCGGAACCATTCGCGCTATCGTTTTTCGGGAAGTGACGTGGCTTTAAAAGGGGCTTGGCCGAGATTATCAGCATTAGGAGGGGATGTTTTGGCTTTGCGATAGGTTTTGCTTAGATATTGTATTGTTCACACATTACGAAGACCGTTCGTACGTTCCAAGTCGAATCGGGATGGTAATGAAACAATTGATTCAATTTGTAGTGTTCGCGTAAACTTGAGAAAACACCATTTTTTTGGCTGTCTCTGATAGCCTGATATTTCTATTCAATAATGTATAAGTATATTTATGAGTTAATTGTACTTGTAATAGTATATTATGGTTGTCTGGATGAGATAGCATGTAGCGATATGACCGCCTTTACCCATATACTAGCTTTAAGTTTTTGTGTAACTGTTATTTTCTTTTTATATCCATTATATTCCTGTGTGTGAGCAATAAAGAATTTATCAATCTATCTATCTATATTTACGTCGATATTCCATTGCGGTTATTAGTGTAGGGCGCAAACTAGCGTTCGAACCGGCCCTACTCGGTCCAAAGCTGATGATCTAACTAAAGACACTGTCTTATTATTTTTTTATCTTGTTTCAGGTATGGAAACTTACAAACTTGTGGACGAAAAGTGAAGATGCACCATTGAGATCGTAAGTGTTAACTACTAGAATGTAGACATGGGCTTTTTAAGTTCTAAAAAAACAGCTCTTGCCGAGTTTCTTGCGGCTTCTTTTCGGCACAAGGTCTCCACCGTAGGGTTTACAAAGTCATGGCTTTGAATTGACGTTCAAAAAACACTTGTAAAAGTTCATTTTAAATAAAAAAATTGAATTTTAAGTTTTACCATAACCAGGTAAAAACAAGATTGTTTAAAAAATCTAACTGCATTTGCCCTTTGCGTATAAAGTAAACTTTTCAAACGCGTACGCTTTAGTAAACAATACTTACAGACTTCATTTATTATTCCGTCATTTTCTTTTCAATTTAACACATTTGTTTTTTATAACAAAGGAATTATAATGTCAGTAAAAAGCAATCGCGAAACATCAAAGCTCTATTACTAGACAACAACGAAAACCATTAGCTGAAACCTGCTGGAGCTGCAGCCGTCACCGGCTACATCCAGTTAATTATAAAACTAGCCCCTCTCCGCACTCGCAACACGGAACACAGTTCAAAGGGAGCACGCAGCCATTTTACATGAAAATAATATCTACCTTGTTAGTGAGTTACTGATGAATGAAAACCATTTTTAACTCTTTACCAACAAAAAAACCAAACTTACTCGTTACATGCTTCATAATTTTATTTAAACTTGATACAAAGTAGCCCCGTTGTGCGGTTTTGGACTCGTATATCCAGCTTGGTTGCATGCTACAGCCAAAATTTATAGACGAATCATCACATCACAAACTCATTTTATGTCCACACTACTGGGCCACGAACTGACACGTGGGCCCAGTGCGGGTTGGTGGTTATTACCGACTATGAAAGCAGCCGGGACCAACGACTTTATGTGCCTTCCGAAATACGAAGGAGCTCGAAATGATCCATTTTTGGCTGCGCCATCGAGCTTCTGTTACAAAACCATATTGAGTCCAAACTTTTTTGACGAGTACCGGACCTTACAACGTAGGTACTAAAATAATAAAATTTTTAGTCACCCATCTGACGACCGGCCTTTGCGAAAATTGCTTAATTTCACCAATTGCAGACCAATTGCGTGTACCATTGCGCCGTCAAGCTCCTCCTGTAAACGAATAAAGTATCAATAACGCTACATAGGTACTTACTTTTATTAAATTTTTGTAAGCCTCGCATTTCCGCAAAGAAGCGTATATTATAAATACATGCTTAAATAATAAGAATTGCCGAAATCAGCAACAGTCCCATCGTTAGAGCGTGTTCCCTTTTGTTTTATTTATTTATTTTGCCAATCCTCGTCGCAGCTCAGTTTGTGATTGGAGCGGCGATATATTTGGTACCGATAAAAATATTCGGAGAATATTCCACTTGAAACCTAATAACGCCGCTTTTGAAATGTTACGGAAAAGCTTTTTATTATTTCCAGTTTGTGTTGTGCTGTCCGCTAACGTGGTTACCGAAGCGTGCGATGATTATTAAAATGATTTTTGTTGGACTTTTGTAAAATGGAAAATGTATTTTGTAATATGTCGCTGGTTGGGTACGGGTAATAAGAGATTTTCGAAATCAAGATAGGCGTTAACTCAGCTTTAGCACTAATTATAGTGCAGGAGATATTAATCTACTAATTAGCCTAGGAACTAGGAACAAGCCTTCCACCATTAAATTGAAGTCATCAGTTAATCATCACGCTTGCTAAATGATTTAATGAATATCGAAAAGCAGTATCATATATTAACTGGTATGTCCAAATATTCAAATAAGACCGTAAAATACATAAGCGTAGTTCTAAAATAAACTAATATGACTACTTCTAAAACTATATGTAAACCGTTTCAATAAACGGGCTTTATCAGTATAAAGTCCATACAGTTTAGCAATTAAGTTCTGTTCGATCGTTTTATTGAGTAACCACGATCACACATTTAGTGTGAGTCAACAGTTCGGCCAGATAGCATCGGCACCGCTGAAACTCCAACTGTTTGCCCAGTCAGGGCGGAGGCATGAGATAACGAGACGGCAGAAGGTAAGCTTCATACAAACTTGTTCAGGCAACGAACTCAAACAACCTCTCACGGACACGAATCTCGCAACGAACTCAGACAGCCTCTCACGGACACGAATCTCGCAACAAACTCAAACAACCTCTCACGGACACGAATCTCGCAACGAACTCAGACAACCTCTCACGGACACAAATCTCGCAACGAACTCAAATAACCTCTCACGGACACGAATCTCGCAACGAACTCAGACAGCCTCTCACAGACACGAATCTCGCAACGAACTTAGTCAGCCTCTCACGGACACGAATCTCGCAACAAACTCAAACAACCTCTCACGGACACGAATCTCGTAACGAACTCAAACAACCTCTCATGGACACGAATCTCGCAACGAACTCAAATAACCTCTCACGGACACGAATCTCGCAACGAACTCAGGCAGCCTCTCACAGACACGAATCTCGCAACGAACTTAGACAGCCTCTCACGGATACGAATCTCGCAACGAACTAAGACAACCTCTCACGGACACGAATCTCGCAACAGCTGCGTTCGGACTGTTCCCAGCTGTTACGAGATTCCGCGTCCGTGAGAGGTTGTGTATGTGTGCGTTGCTGAGCGCGTTCGTATAATGCTTACCTTCTGCAGTCACCTTATGTTGTAGCGGAGGGCTAATTGCAGCTGACCGTAGTTCCATTGTGTGCCGATAAAGTTAATTTGCTTGATTGATATATCGGTGACCGATGAAAAGTTTCAGTTTAAACTTTGTATTAAAATTTCGTTAACTGAATTGGATTTCCAATACGTCATTAAACTTTTCAATAACTAATATATACGGTACAACATTAATTTTAGTAGCATTGTTGTGTTCCGGCAGCTAGAGATAAGATAGCCAGTGCCTCACTAGTTGAGAATCCCGGGTGAAGTGCGCTCCCACCATTGGCCTTATCATCACTTAACATCAGGTGAGATGAAGGCACAGTACTTACCCGTAAGATATTTCAAAAAATATTTATAGTATTTCATTGGATCGGGTGTCCTTTAACATCCTCGCCTCAAAATTAAAAGCATACGGAGTCACTGGTTCACTGCGTTGTTGGATGAACCTTACTTAAGCAACAGAAACTTTTACGTGGTCATTAACGGTTTTCGATCTTCTTTGTATAAAGCAACCTCCGGAGTACCACAAGGTTCTCATTTTGGCCCTGTATTGTTTAATGCTTTTGTTAATGACATTCCCGAGTGCTTTCACTTTTCAATTCCTTTTATGTATGCAGACGTCTTAAAGCTAGTTGCATCTTGTGATACACCTGATAAGAGAAATCTGTTTCAAGACGACATAAATCGACTTGTACAATGGTAATGGACCTTAACGTAGATAAGTGCTATCACATGAAGTTCACTCGGAAACATCCCCCCTTGAGTACTGAGTACATGATTGGATCCATCCCTATACGGAGAGTCAATGAAATTAAAGACCTGGGTGTAATTTTTGATAAAAAAATTACTTTTGTCCCTCACGTTGAACAGTGTAAAAAGGTCTAACCGCATGTTAGGTTTCGTTTTACGTTACACTTCAGTATTCAAGGATAGAATTGTCAAAGTCCAACTGTACAGCAGCTTCGTGCGTAGTATCATGGAATACTGCAGCATTGTCTGAAGGTCGCATTACGGTACTCACTCCTTAAAAATAGAACGGCTTCAAAAAAGATTTGTGTCTATATAGCCTGGCCTATTCTTGTGGAACTTACAAGAAAAAACGTTCTTACAATAAAAGGTTACAGTATTTTGGTTTATTGTCCCTAGATCATCGCAGAATTTTATGAGATTTATCGTTCCTGTTCAGACTTTTTTAACCAAAATAGACTATCCCTCCCTTCCCTATCCCTTCTTCACCTATTTAAATTTCGTGCTACTGTTAGCTACCCTCGACACCCCATTTTGCCTTTGTGTCCTCCCCATAGGAAATCAACATTAGGAATAAACTCGCCGGTACTGAGGTTGAGTAGGCTACTAAACGAGCGTAGTCATCTTATAGTATAGATAGTAACCCGGATTCATTTGCCAAGCTCAAATCATTGTTGTCGCAGAAGTGGCTGCACAATTATTAGTGATTTTTTATTTGTGTAATATTGTTTCATTTAACCCCCCTAGTAGTTCATTTTTTTATTATAAATGTTTCTTTTGCATGAGGTGTTTACCTTCAAGTGTTTGCAACATTATGTTACTTAGTTTGTATGAATATATAAGAATATTTATGTTAGCAAATGTTGGTAAGCCTATAATAAAATAAAAATAAAAATATTTTACATATACTAGACAAATATGTTACGATAGGGATTTCGAAAAACATTCTTCAACCCGATCTAAATACAAAACTGTCATAATATTCTTCAATACAATCTGAACAGTAAAAAATCCGTCACAAATACCTACATTATATGCTGTAAACTAATAATACGTGTGCTGATTTAAAAACAACCAAATTGGCTAAAAAGAAACAAGGCCTGGTAACACCGCTCGCAACCTCAATAATCTAATTGAGGGTATTGGATTGGAGAGTGTTTTTATTTTATTTTGTTTAGTATTTTATAAAAGAAAATACGTAGGGAAAATCTAAGAACTAACAAATGAAGGAAAACCTCCCCTTTTCTTGATAACATAAAGTACAAACAAAACAGCAATACCTTTAAATAGTTTTTTTTTTATTTGATGATCAATGCTTATTTGATATGGTAACGCAATAAAAACTATTATCTATCTATCTTGACATGCAGTACACGATAACACAGCTTTAGTGAGAGGTAAATTAATTCTGCCAAGTTGACGACCCTACTCTCAAGGACTGCTACACCGAGAAACGTGTTATTTGAAAGACATTACGAGCAAAATCGTATTTTACCTCGTAACACGTTTTTAAAGCGAACGTTGCTTTTCCACCGAGGATTTTACTAACCCACGCTTTGTCACGAGTGAAATGGAGCGACTGTAATACCACACCCGCAATGTGAGCAATCTCGATCGCAAGAACCCGACCGACGGACGGACGGCGGTTAAAATATCACCGAACGGAAATTTACTATTGAAGTGAAATTCTAAAGCGAACGGCACAATGGCGGGAACGGAACGCTCGCGGGACATTTCCGGTAGCCGAAGGCGGGCTCGAGACCGACCGGGAATCGAACCGGAACACGTTCGTCTGTGAAGCGGGAAAATAGTTGCTGAGCCGTGAACGTCGATGCGCTTGTGCCCTGTACTACTATATGTAGCGTCGGTCGACACAGCATCTGATTAATATCTGTTATTTTTATAGAAGAGAAGTTTCATTTCATAATCTTAAGTAATTGTGTATGGCATAATTAACTACATATAATTTTGTAAAAGTCGTTACTTCTACGAGCAAATGAAGCTGTGTTGTTTCTTGCGCCCGTTTTTTTGCACAGCAAAGAGACGTCCTGAATACCCATTCATAGGTAGGCAAAATTAAGAATTAAGTATAATTTAATTTCATTTTATTTTAACATTCCAATTGAGTAGTTAATTCTATTTAAATATTTACTTAGTCTGAGGAATCTTTACAAAAAGCAGTAGCGGTTAATGATGCCTGTCTCTTATCTTCTTCATCATCATCATCATCATCATCATCATCATCAGCTCATTTTATGTAGTGGGGACTACTGGGGCACAAGCCTTCCCTTTTTTTGACAGTGGAAAACTCGTTGCCCGAGTACCACCACGCTCCTCTTATCTACATACCTACATAAAAAATATAGTTTTGTAGCAGGCCTGAATAGGCATTTTGAATATCCTAATACTATTAAAGTACATACTATAACACTGTCAACGATTTGTCACAGCTCTATTATTATGGCTAAAGTCATGTCGAGATTATGTAGGGTCGGGTGGCTCGTATCGACCACACCCTTCAGATCTACAGGACTATTAATAATCAGTTTTAGGATCGACGCCCGTTTAATTAATATTGCTAACGTACTATTAAACAGAATTTAATTAGTTCTAATGAACTCTATGCATAACATACCCACAGAAGTTAAGCTTCATACAAAGACGCTCAAGCACATAGACAACCTCTCATAAAAGCCCGCCCGCCGTTGCTGCACTCGCACTCTTCCGAGCTGTTCCGAGATCTGCCCCCCAACCGCCTAACGCTCTCGCTTTCAATCGCTTTGAAGGCCCTCGCCTCGCTTTCTAATATAATATCGAAATATAATATCAAATAATATCGATAGCTATAGCCTATAGCTTTCGATATTGCTTTCATATTGCTTTCGAAATGACAAGATGACGCCTCCTCCTCGCCTCGCCTACAAAGCGATCGAAAGCGTGAGAGTTAGGTGATCGACCCCCTGGTCCGCGAAAGGTTGTTTAACCTCTTGAAAGTCGATTTCCGACGTCTTGGCAGGTCATAAAAAACCGTTGAGCGTCGAGTACCGACAGATGGGAAAAGTGTTGTGGTTTGAATTATATTTTAAAAACGAATAAGTAGGTCTTTCCCACTCTAATGACGGGATTTTGTTCAGGAAGAAATGTGACGGCTACATTTGTCAATGTTCATAGTAGTCCAGAGTCAAAATTATGTTGTAGGATGTGAGTAGTCTGCGGCAATTTTGTTAGTCAGTGGCATTCGGATTGTGTGTGTTGTTAATGAAAATAACATTACTTTGGAAAGAATAAAGCGGATTATATATTTATAATTGTTTATAAGTACATAAATGTAGTTTTTTTAAGGATTAAAATAAAGAATTCTTTAAAAAAAATTGTGTTGAATCAAGATCATGTTTTCCTTTTGACATGTAAGCTATCATCATCAGATGAGATTCTAAAAAGTGTGCGTTGCTCGAGCGCATTTGTATGAAGCTTACTTTCTGTGGATGTCCTTATTTTGTGACAACCACGTTATTATTGTACGGAGCACTTCCACAGAAATTATTAAGTTTGTGGATACTAATTAACTCCGATGTGTCTGCAATTACGAAAACGATATTCTGAGCTGAATATTTGGTTGGGGACAATAACGTTTGTAGAACAGCGTACAGAGCTACTGGAACTCATCAAAGAGTTATATTTAATGAGACACCAGATAATTGAAACTAGTTCGTAGCAGTCATAAACTGGATAGCGGCTCCATTATACACACTATTACAATACTGTTGTTAATTAAAATATACTGTGCGATTCAACCGTACACTATATTTTGAGTAACAACACACAGTATTGTGATAGCAGTGCGATATATCATCCTCGCATAACTAACTGTCCTATCTACAGACCAATGTTAATATAGGTCTGTGGTCCTTTCTCATTTTTGGTATATTTTCGGTACAAACTTTTACCAGCTACTAGTTTTTTAAACTATTACTTTAACTTATTGTTGTGGAATTAGAAGTACACATAATTACAATTGAAAGTGAGTTAGATCACGCTGGTAGCCTAGCGTGACTATGAGAATTGAACCGCGATCTCTCGCATTCAACCCAAGCATCTCCCCGTTCAACTATGCGACTTCATGACAGCTTAAAATCGATCACTGTCAAATCGCTAATGTTATTCGGTGTCACTCACCATTAGCTCGCCCTTTTCACAATCATAAAAATGACAATGTTATCCTTGATTTCAGGTAAGGGACAACAATGCCATTACGGGCGGGTCACCGACAAAAGCTCATTCAGACGCAGTGAGACGTCTCGGTGAGTAACCTTGTTCGCTATTGTTGGTAGAAAGGCCAATGGCGAAACATTACAACAACAACATGATTAAGCGTAGATACACGTATCTCATAAGATGTACACACAACACAAAATTGTGTAAATGAAGATACCAATGAAGATAAAATACAGTTATAAAAAATAACACCCTAAAAGTACGGACCTTGAAAAAGGTTTGAAATATAAGGATCTAACCAATAATATTATGCTAACAATCTGTTATGTAATAACATTTTATTGGTACATAAAGGTACCACAATAGATATGTTGATATGTCAAATCTACTCACCTCACTCCGAAAAGAGGCAAATTAACTTAGGTACCTATCTATTTGGTGGGACATTGGAGGATATGTGTGTGTTGGCTTGTATACATATGTGTAGTATATCGACGGGTGTATGCAATACGTAGCTAGTATATACATCGTGTAACAGAAATATGTGGTAAAAATGAAAAGATCTAAAGTGTATCCAATATAGATC
Organism: Eudonia mercurella; assembly: GCA_963082485.1. Lineage (NCBI taxonomy): Eukaryota > Metazoa > Arthropoda > Insecta > Lepidoptera > Crambidae > Eudonia > Eudonia mercurella. The sequence continues at coordinate 195,512 of CAUJAO010000016.1, forward strand.
TTGTATGCAGAGTTATTCGGACATAGTTATTTACTTTAATTTGTTATGCAATTTTTAATTAAATATTTCTACTGTGACGTAAAATCAAAATAAACAAGTCACAGTTCTAGTGGTTCAGTATCCTCTGTGTACTTACATTTATGATCACTGCTGCTTGCTTATGCGCGCCTGACGCGCACTACTAACTTCACTAATATAAATATTTAATTTACAATTGCATGAAAATTAAAAGTTAATAATTTCGCCTTAGTAACTCTGTAACAATACAAGATCTAAATCGGAAATATTTTGGATCTTTTCATTTTTACCACACTTTTCTGTTACACGTTGTATATATTTTGCTGAGAAGCTCGATGGCGCAGGGTTAACGCGCCCGGTCTGCGAGTTCTGAGGTTAAGCAACTTTCGCAAAGGCCGGATGGGTGACCAAAACTTTATCATCTCCAGCTCCTCCGTGCTTCGGAAGGCACGTAAAGACGTTGGTCCCGGCTGTATTAGTAATCGATAACAACCACCAATTCGCACTGGGCCCGCGTGGTGGCTTATGACCCGTATCCATCTATAGGAAAGGCTCGTGCCCCAACAATGGGGACATAAAGTGAACTGATGATGATCTTGAATATCATTTTTTTATGATAAACGTAATCTATGTAATTATGAATTTGTCTGAGCATATTTAATCGTCCTCAAATGAATATGTGTCGTTTCGTCCCCGGCAACACGACCGGCCAGTTTAGGCTCTGCTCAGGCGTATCGTATCATATTCAGGGAATCTTTACATTTTAGTCGCGAAAAGGTTGCTTCTGGTAATATTCGTAATGCCAGAAAAAGTTATTTGCAATTCAATATGTTTCCTGGACCTGCTTACATATTTATCAAGGTTTAATTTTATGTGGGGATTACGTTAATATTTCGAGAATTTTACTGTAGATCTTTTTTATGTATTAGGTAAAATTATTATAATGGGACTTGAATAGTTTAGAAATAATAATACTAAATAATATAATTGGTAATAACATACTTGATTTAATTGCTCCCGTGTTGGCCTTAGTAGGCATTTAAGTAATTACTAATATGTATATGTCTGAAAATACGAGTATAATATTGGTTCTTTATCTTACTTCATTAATAGATATAAGAGAACTTATAATATGAGATACCTACTCCTTATTAAACTTTCAAATATGCTTAGCACTAAGTTCACATAGATTTACTAAAAAGTGAAAACTAATGCTTTTAAAGCGATCATGTTATTCAAACTACGCATAACGTTGAGCCGGAGAAAGAAATACCAAGTAATTACCAAGTTTCTTATTGTTATTATTATTCTTAATACTTGTTTTTCATCATCATCATCATCATCATCACCTTCATCACCACTATCATTTTAGTTAACGACTGGTAATGCAGCCGGGACCAATAGCTTTACGTGCCTTCCAAAGCACGGAACTCGAGATGACAATTTTTGGTCACCTATCCGATGGCGGCCGACCGGCCTTTGCGTTAACCACTGCGCCATCGAGCTCCTCAATTATTCTTTATTTTCCAATAATCAAAGTTGAACAAATAAACACGAAATCGAAGATCGGGGATGCGTGACTGTGCGTTACCGTGAGGCGGGGCTGCCGGCGCCCCCGAGTGCTCTTCTAGACTTTTCCTATTTATGAAACGGCCTCGCCAGCCGTACAACGATTGTCTTAATGTACCAATTTGTTGTTTTACTGTTTCAAGGTTCAATCTAAGAAACTATTTTGACACTCGCTACGGTAAACTTGCGTAACTACCTTTATTTGTTGTTTTTGTTTCATTGCGACGTCAAAGTTTATTTTACTTTATTGTGTACAATTTACGCATATACATTCAAACTCTAGTTATATATAACCGCTTTGCAGGGTTCGTTGCCACAGATGGTTAACGCAACGTTGTCACATCGTAATATTTCAAATAGAAATTCACTTATCGATAAAGGATCATGTATTACGCATTTCTCCTGCTGTTACAGAAATTATCTCCAGAAATGGGATAGCCTTCGATGTTACATAACCAGCCTACTGATGTGATCTTGTCTAGATACATTATGTTATGTTATATAATTCACTCGTAAAACGAGGGCGTTTATATTGATTCCGCGTTAGATTTATTTAGTACCTATATGATTATTCAAACTTATTTTATAAATATGTAAGAATGTTATAGGTTTTTGAAATGGTTCGTCTAATCCCACCATACTACTTATATTACATGTATGTTTGTGCTACAGGCTTGGGTCAAATATAGATTTTTAAATGATGACCTCCGAAACCGAATGGCTCGCACGCCGGACTTTGGGTGGCGCTAACTCTGAGGTCCCAGGTTCGATTCCCGATCGGGTCAATGTCAAAAAACGAACTTTTCGATATTGTGTCGGGTCTGGGTGGGTGGTTGTGGTATCGTCGTTGTTTCTGATCTCCATAAAACGAGTACTGTAGCTACTTATCTTGGGATCAGAACAATGTATGTGATGTTGTCCATTTATTTATACCAGTGGTCGCCCAGTGGTCGAATTTCGATCGTAATTTTATTAAGGCTGCACGGATTAAGTAATAAAAAATTAAAAAAGTAGAATGTGAGTTTGGATTAGCATTAACAGATTTCGGCCGCTCCTCTTCCATTTTTGAAATTTTTGAAAAGAGTATAATATATGCGTGTGTGTCAAATAATATTTTTTATGCATAATTAAAAAAATATTAACATTCTGCAATCCTTCTCTATAAAACTATAAGTGTGCGAAATTTCATACTCCTCCGTCCGCGCAATTTTTGTAAAAAGGGGTATAAAGTTTTTACTTCACGTATTAATATACACCGAGATATTTTATTAGTTGTTTTCCCGCAGGTGGGTAAATCAGACCATTAAACTGAACAACTTTCTCCAAGAAACATAGGTCAAAAAACGAGATAGTTTTTATATCTTCCATACAAACCATGCTCGGTCAATAGAGGCTTTGTATAGAAAAGTGAAAAAATTATCTCGTTTTTTGACCTATGTTTCTTGGAGAAAGTTGTTCAGTTTAATGGTCTGATCTACCCACCTGCGGGAAAACAACCACTAAAATTTCTCGGTGTATAGATATTTATTTATTTATAAAAAAAAGTTTTAATATACTAATGGATGACCCGGCCCCTTCTAATAATCTGCCAACTTACGACAAAGCTGTGCTCTTTCATTTTATTTTTAGTTTTTCTGTTGCTTAACCTTGTTAAAATTATGTAGCGTACGTCACCAAAGCGTAGCGAAACGAAAGCGCACTCACTAGCAAGTGCTACAATCATATTATGATTCGCTATCGATTGTGCACTAAAACAGAGCTGTGCCGAAAAAGCCTCGCTCTTCTATACAAAAAGCTCGATTCAAATAAAAACCGGTAAAATGCGGCATAGTATCGAACTTACGGCCGTTTCGCGACAGGTCCTTTTGGGCGGCCGGCGTGAAATATTTGACAGTGAGCCTAGTTTACGTCGGACGACGCCGGCCGACCGAGCTGGAGAGCTACGCCGAGCCGTGCTATGGTACGGCCTTCGATTAAGGCCTTTTGGGAATACTGACGCAACGGAAATTTTATGGGCTTGTAAAGGTTCATTTTTAAAGTGAGTTTGCCGATTTCCTCAGACAGCATTTTAGCGTCACCGGAGTGTTTGGAGGCGACGAGAAACTAGATAGGGGTCCCTCAAGCCGTGTGAAACGAATCACCTTCGGAGGTTTTCTAGAGGGAACGGCATCGCGCACTAGTGCGCGTCCCCGTGCCCTACTAGATTCTCCGAAGGGTTCAGATCCGATCGGGTTGTAAAGATTTACAACCTGATTTACGACCTGTGCAATTTTAAAATTGTTTTGAGATTCAGTTGTTACAGTTGAAATATAAAATAAAAAAAGAGGAATATTGAGTTCTTTGCTGAGCCCTCATTTATTTCAAATCCAGTTGTTTCAGTGTTATAATATTAAGAAAAATAAGAGCAACTAACAATTTAGTCTTTGACCGGCTTTCTTGGGGATATCTGTATTCTTAAAACGTGGTAGAAACATTGCCTACATAAAGATGCTTTTGAGAATAAGCTTTTTATAAATATTTTTTTACTATAGGTTTGTATTCGCTTTTACAATTTTAGTCGAAATAAGAAGTTTTTACTTTAACGATGTTATGTTGCCTTTTTCTAACTTTTTTTTTAATATGTACAGATGGGTAATTAAAACGAATCAGATAAGAGTATAAACGTTTCCATTTTATAATTTTTATTTAAGAATATCTAAACCATACAAGTTGTATACCTACGAATACACTATAGCGTACATTATTTTCTAAATCGGTTCTAAGTGATCGTCTTTGTTGTTCATAACCCGACTCGAATGTTGTTGGGTCGAGGTCGGGCAAGGAGGTGATCCCAAGATTACGGTAGGTTGTGCCGGTATAGTATATTATGTTAATAGTGTAATACCTCGGATGATCGGGGGCTCTGGGGCCCAATCAGTATGATGGAAGACTGCCAAGGCGTGCTGTAATGTATTGTTTATTAAACTTAAGTGCTACTCCCGTGATGGGCATGGAGCTCTACTACCGTTGTTTTGCAACACTAATTAAGGTGTACCGAATGGCTGAGCGTATAGCGTAACAAAGCCAAGATAAAATTTTACTTGTTAAAACCAACCAGTCTCAGGAAGCTTTAGCGGGAATCGAACCCATGACCCTTGGATTACCGATCCAATGCTATGACCGCTGAGCTACTGAGGCCCCAGAAGACTCGTTGATTTTTTAGTAATTTGTGATTTACGCTTCAAGCCAGCGGTATTACGTCACTGTGAAGTTACAGTCGAAAGAACACTTTTGCAAATATTTAATAATTTTTGACGAGATTTTTATAAATATTTTTTTTTATATTTTGCATATACAGTGTCATCTGTAGTTACAAGATAAAATTTAACAAAAAAAAAATCAATGACTCGAGCTTCCTGAGACTGAAAGTAACAAAACTAGTTACATTTTGAGTATCTCCAAAAAATCCCCTCAGTATATCATATTGTTCAATCTCATCTAAAAGAATTAGTTCAGTAAATTGTAGTAAGTTCGTTTGGTGGTAGGGCAAGCAAGGTATGTCGTTTTGAGCTTGAAGTCGGACTTAGAACACGTAATAGATTGACTGATTACTTACGTCTATCTTAAAATTTTGTTAAAAGTATACTAATATCTAGACTGTAAAAGTATTCCCCGTTAGATATACAATAAAAAAATGCCTAAAATCAAACTCCGAACGATATATGCCTAGAGTGTAGAAGTGAACAATACATAAACCTTTTATTACGCAAGTCTATTTAGAAGGGATTTCTCAAAGGACCGCCGCGATGGCTGACATTAAAAGTAGGATGGGTCGGGCAGTGTACGTGCCAAAACTATCATCCAAGTAAAAGTTAGCTTGTCAGGATAGACTCGCTGCCCGTCGATGCCACGACTCGGGTTCTGACAGACTCGCAAACCAGCGGATAACTAATCGGACGTAAGCTTGATTGACTTAGCCGGGATTGATCCCACAACTTCCCTATTAAGTCAATTCTAACATTATTGGATCGTCTAATATTCCGGTAAATGCTCGGGTTGCAAGTAGCGTTGCCAGGCGTCCGGATAAAGCCGGACATAGTTAGGTTTTTTGATTGCGTGTCCGGTCAAAATAAACGGTATCCGGCTTGTTCAGCTTTTGTTAGGCTTTCTAAATTTTTACTTTTTTTTACTTATGACTTTATATGACTGATTAATAATAAAGTACTTAGACTGATTTGGCATTCGATTTTATTTACATTTCATTAGAATTTAACAAGATTTATGGTAATAATCAAAAAAGTACCTATTAATACTGAGACACAAAATCCTCAATAATGTTGGGTGTCCGGACTTTTTACCCAAATATCCGGCCAAACTGGCTGGTCTGTCCGGCTATTAGGTTAGGCGACCTGGCAACCCTAGTTGCAAGCAAAAATTTGTGATTCAATACACATTTAGACTAGTGACATAATAGTAGTGACTATATTTTTTCAAAAAAATAATTTCCTTTCAAATTATTTTTTACATATTAAATAATTAAATAATAAATAATAATAATAATAATCTTTATTGAATAACTTATTTTACAATATATCCAGAATACTAAACATACTATATATGTCAAAAATACACAAGTGCCTGAACTAGGATTAACCTGTTTTCCAGGCAAAAATAAAGGACTTACTAAATTCTTAAGTTAGCTATGCAAAATACATATTTTACTTTTATTGACTAAATAAAAATAAAAAACAAAACTAAACTATATTCATCTAAAAATAAACTTATCTGCCTAATATATATAAATAAAACATTATTTATTTCTAACTAGGAGCCTTACTAAGTTCTTAAATAATAATGCAAACTACTCTTTTATTCTTTGTGGCTAAATTATTAAATAGCAAAACAACATTTATTTAAACTTACTTAATTTATAAAAATTTAAACAATATTTATTTTAAACTACTAAGTATAAAGATAAAAACAACCTTCATTTTAGGACAACTAATAATTTTTCTGTATCTTCGTAGGACATTTTGAGAAGGGCTTCTTTGAGTATATTCTTTGTTTTACTATAGCAATGATGATATATGCCTAATTTAGCGTTTAACCTATTATAAAGACGAACGAAGATATGACGTGGCCTTTATCCCACCTGATGTTAAGTGATAATAAGACCGAAGGTGGAATTGGACTTCACCCGGAATCCTTACTACTGAGGTACTGGCTATCTTATCTCTAGCTGCGGGAACACAATGCTTCAAGCATTAGTGTTAGGGCGACATATTTAGATAAGATGGTGGTAGCTAGTCAGGCAGACAAACGAGCCTTAAAATCAACTAAAGCGAGTACACATTCGCCTCGCGCTGAGGCCTGTGGTCTTAACAAATACAACTTAAACCGGCCGGGAAACTCTCAGTCCGGCATCTCCCAATTATTAATAAAATGTTGACAAACATTAACCTAGAATAAGTTTTCAGTTTGTTATATTTCTATTATTCACCATTATTATGTATATAATTAGTTTTTAATTGAATATAATTTTAGATTAGGTAAACTTTAACATAGACGCTAATTATTAATCATGATGTGTACACATGTTTTAGATAGAAATTTAGTTCTTATACAATTATCATGCTTTTTTGTTATTTTTTAATTTTTATCTGTTTTGTGTACCTAATAAATAAATAAATAAATAAATAAAATTAATAAAAATATGATAATGAATGTGACGGTTAAATATGGTGAAAATGGAATTAATACTTACCTTAAATATTATAGCCAAAGCCTATTTCTTCCTCGCCTAATTACATAGTTACCGAGTTAATTTTAAAATGACAAATCAATCTGTCCTACCAACAATGTTTTCTATCAGTTTCCGGTCCAATAGCTATTCTCTGTGACGCATTCAAGTGACAAGGACAGCAATATCACCTCCGAACCTATTCACTTGGAATGTATTCGTGAATAAAGAGAGGCATTGTAGCAGACAGTTTGCGCGCTCGGACATAAAAACATTTGGATCACGGCCTTTACCCCGTCGGCGTGGCGCTTCTGGGAAAGGTCTCATTTGCATGCTTTTCTCTTATTTTTCTGAGCTCTTTGGCTACCTCTGGATTAAGTTTGGAATGTTGTTGAATGTGTTTTCTGGGATAGCCGACAATAACATAGAGATGATCCTATAAATGTTTTGTCCTTTTAGTCCTTGTTTTTATTATAATGTGGCGATAATGTAACTATGTTGTTTCTTTTGTTTTTTATGTCAATACTCATAAGTTGTTTGTAGCGATAACTTGATTTCAATGATAGGAGTATTTGCCTAGCAGTGGAACACTACTTATATGCTTATGAGCAGTATAGTAAGTAAGTAAGTATATGACTGTCCCACTACTGCGCAAACTTCTTCATAGAGTACCTAGTATAGGCTAGTTACTAATACGTTTAGTGAAAATATTGAAATATTGCATTGTAATTTTTCACTTTTGTGTTGTTCACTTACTATACCATTCAACCGTAGCTAAATTACTTAAGTTTAAAAAGCTTGCAAGCACAGTATCACTTGCCTTCATCAATTTCCCCCGAGAGCGCATCTGCTGCAGGCTAACAACAAAGTTATGGAGTTCACAAACCTCTAACCGAGGTGAAGCCAAGTTGACATTGTGTCTCCGCAGTGCTATTAGCTATCTTAACTTGATTAAAGTGTGATGTCATTATTTTGTTCTAAATGTGATAAATCGGTGTCCTACGAAAAGACAAAGTCAAACTATTTCGGATATTTGGGATACCCTTCAACCGAGTAGAACTGGCCATAAGCCACCACGCGGGCTCAATGCGAAGCGGTGGTTGTTAATGACTGCTAATGCAACCGGGACCAACTGCTTTACGTGCCTTCCGAAGCACGGAGGAGCCCGAAATGATACATTTATGGCCATCCATTCGAAGACAGGCCTTTGCGAAAGTTGCTTAGCTTCGTAGACCGGGCGCGTTAACCACTGCGCAATCGAGCTCCTGTTTCAAAACCATATTGAGTACAAACTTTTCTGACAAATGTTGGGACACAAAATAAGGTGACTGCAGAAGGTAAGCTTCGCACAAACGCCAACGCACACATAGACAACCTCTCACGGACATGAAATCTCGCAACAGCGCAGGCACGGACTGTCTCGAGCTGTTCCGAGATCCGTGTCCGTGCATCGGGTCTAAGGCTAGTTTCAGAGTCATGCTCACCGCCCGCGCGGGTGGCAAACGCGTCTCGTAAGCGCGCTGATGGGATCATCACAGCGCGCAACTCTGAAACGAGTTTAGTACCTATGACGCGGTTCATCGGCTCGAACAGTCGCAATGACACCTTTCTTAATATATATATCTAATATATTATAAAATTCTCGCGTCACAGTTTTCGTTGCCATACTCCTCCGAAACGGCTTGACCGATTTTGATGAAATTTTTTGTGCTTATCCGGTATCTATGAGAATCGGCCAACATCTATTTTTCATCCCCCTAAATGTTAGGGGTAGTCCACCCCTAAATTTTTTTTTAATTTTTTATGGCAAAACGACGTTTGCCGGGTCAGCTAGTATATATATATATATATTACCTATGCCAGCGCGTGCGATCAGCGTGACGTGTAACGCACACTGGACTCAGAGACTCCTCGACAGCGCGCGGTTGAGACGCGCCGACTAACCGCGTTTGAATTGTAATCAGCGCGGGTGGTAAGCGCAGGTAGTTTTCACTTGTACCATACAAGGCAACACCTAGCTCGTGGCCCGCGTCGTTTACACCCGCGCGGGCGGGCAGCGTGACTCTGAAACCAGCGTATGCGTTGCTCGAGCGCGGTATGTATAGTATTAGCTTACCTTCTGGGTCTCCCTGTTTTATGGTTGTGGGTTGCAGAGCTCGGACGTTTCGCATGTTTTCCCGGGGTGTTTTCCCCGGGGCGCGGGCGTGGGAGACTCGGCTAGTTAATCTTGCTCTTAGCACGTTGACAGGCTCGGAACACCTGAATGAGAAACGACGTGGGCACCTGCGGTCAGCCGTTATGGATCGCGACGACCATAGATCATCCTGGCTTGCTCCTAAACTCTATTTTTATCTCGTCGTTTCTTTTCTGCGAAGCGATAAGGTCATGCTCATGTCAGTTATTTTTTTTATTTTATCACGGTTACTATACAACTTGTAAACCCCGTTATTTCATGTGTGTTTCATGGATTAATTTGTACATACATTTCTGAATATTCCTAATAAAGAAGAATATTGAAAGTAATTTTGAGAGAGAAGATTGAAACCGAAAACAAATTATAATTAACTAATTACCAAAAACCAAACTTGGTTCTATCGCATTTATTTATTTTACTAGCCCTCCCATTTACTAGCCCTCAATGCCAGAACGAGACGAGATATCTTCTCTCACCTTATATAATTTAATATCGGCCAATCTTCCCAACTTTTCTATGTAGCTTTGCGTGTATACTGTAAACAATACTAATGTTATTTCGAGTTGATTTCCCAATAGTCGTTGGATCAAAGTAAAAAGAGGTGTAAAACTTCTTACAAAGGTAATAAACGATGCAGTGGTTCCACACGGCGCGACCTGTTATTTCCCGCGGGATGTTTGATAGCCACTGACTAGTTGTCGAGCACCTGTATACACGAATTATGTAATGTGTATATTCGTACAGTATGCAGCACTTGTTGCAAATAATATAATCTTTGTAATTGTCTGCATTATTGCAAGAAGAGACAAGTTTTCGGACTTACTTCTACTCATGTGCTGAAATCTATTTATTATTTGATCACGTTCACGATCACGAGAATTGATATGACATTTAAACAGCGCCTTCGGTGACAGACGAGGTGAGCTGCAATTTTGACATTAAAAATCTCGTTTTCGTTAATCGAACCCGCACTCAGAACTCTTATAATTGTATTTGTCTATAATCTCCGGGTACCGCGAGGCTCCGCTGTTGTATCGAAACATCTGGTGCAATAATCAGCGCCGCGTAATTACGCCAACTGCTCAATCTCGTTAATCCAGATGAATCGCTTCCAGACGGTTGTTCTTTGTTTAGTAATTACTAAAAGGATTACGGAATTATTACAAGAAGACATCGTTTTATTATTCATGAATCTTACTATGCTTAAGGAAAACACAGAGATCTAAATAGAAAGTAGACACAGCGAAGAGTCGTTGTTTTATCATCAACATATTCATCATCATCATCATCATTAGCCTACACACGCCCACTGCTGGACATAGGCCTCTCCAAGTGCACGCCACAGAGCTAGTTCTGCGGCTACTCTCATCCAGCTCTTAAAGCCGTTATTCGATCGCTGGAAATTGCCATAACATGTATATAATGTCGAGGACGGAAATTCAAATTCAAAATCAAATTATTTATTGGTATTAAATGTGGTACATTACATAGGAGGAACAGGTTAGGTTGAACATCGCACGTTTTGTAAAAGTGTTAAAATTCAAATATTAGGAATAAAAAAAGAAAAGACAGCCGGAAAACTTCCCTGCTGGAGAAGATGTGCGAGCAAAATTCAAAAATTCAAAATCATTTATTCAATTTTGGCTACAAATAGCTCTTATGAACGTCATTATGCCATCGGTTCGTAAGTCTACGAACGGCGGGAGACCTTGTACTGAGAAGAGCCGGCAAGAAACTCAGCAAGGGTCAAGTTTTTTTCTCCCCCAGTAGCCTTTAACCAGGTCAAGTGTCAAATATGCATGGTTGTGACAGCTTCGTTAATAAAATCTTCCAATCTGTTATGACGTCATAAATTATTTTCCATAAATGTCAATCGGTTCTTTCCTCTCAGAAAAACAGAGCTCTAACCGTGTCGGCCCAAACTCGATCACCCATCGCTCGCCGTAATGAATAAAGAATGCCACATAAATAATTCACTGGCCCGCCTCCATGTTGCCTTGACGTCCGCATAATTACCTACATGTAAACGAAAGAGGGGAGATTTTCTACTTCATCACATGTAAAGTTTCAAACTATTTTTGGAACCTACTACACACACGTGCTACTACAACTACGCTACTACGCTGCATTTGCAAGCAGTAAATAAGAAAACCGTAATTAAATTATATGATTTGGATAGGTCACATCTATTTTGAAAACAATTAGATTTTATCTATTGTTTAATTTTATGTTCCACTCTAATTTAAATCCAAAAGTGTGATGCCAAGCATGGCGCGCTCCATGGCCCTCTGTGCAACACTAATTTTGTGCATAGCCTCCCTAGTCAGGCGCCATGTCTCAGCACCGTACGTCATAGTTGGCACGACACATTGATTAAAAAGACGTGTTTTAAAACATTGCGGAATGTGGCTGGACTTAAAGGTGTCGCCTAATTCGCGGAAAGCAAACACTACTCAAATCAAAATCAAATCACACTTTTGGACCGCATCCCCAACACCGAAATCCGCGGATATTTAGGCTCAAGTGGAGTTGGACAGGACATATGGCCAGGCAAAGTGACGACAGGTGGACCAGAAAGCTGACTGAGTGGTGGCCGAGAGACGGCTATAGAAGAAAAAGGGGATCATCCACCGGCGAGATGGGTCGACGATATGACCAGAACCGTGGGTTGCACGTGGCCCAGACTAGCGCAGGATCGAGGCGAATGGCACAAGCAAAGAGAGGCCTATGCCCAGCAGTGGGCCGGGAAGGGCTGACGATGATAATGATAATTTTAATGTTCACACAGGATTTAATGCGCATCATCATCATCATCATCATCATCTCAGCCAAAAGACGTCCACTGCTGGACAAAGGTCTCCCCCAAGGATATGAGGGGTATGGTAATGCGCATGCATACACATTATTATGAGAATGTTTTACCTCATAATTATACCACTACTATTGTGGATATCCTGCTCTTTTCGCAATGAGAATAGCTATTTCAGATAGTTTCCTCGTGATTTCGTGTCGTTTAACATCCACACTAGTGAGCCTCCGTCACGTAATCCGTCATTAATTTTTCACCGTTTAGCTTGTCGTAATCCAAATGGATGTTTTCACATTACTATTTGGCGATGCGCTAATCCAGATTGATGATTTAAATGTATAATAAATTCTGATTAATGGGTTGTTTGGCGTAAACTAAGTTGCGCTCGTTGACAGTTTGTTGATTAGCTGTTCCGATGGCGGAAATGTTTCGTACACACTGTTGTTTAGCCCGCGGATTAATATTCTAAACGAAAAGCAACTTTTTCATAAATAATTCAATGCAATCAAGCATCTTCAAACTGTATACATAAAATATTGCTGAGGAAATATAGCTATTATAATTTGTTCTGTTTGTTTTTTGACAACACGGAAAAACCTACTTATAAGTTTATACTATTACTAAATAAATGAAAAGAAACTGGAAAAAAAAATTTCCACGGTTTCCGCAAGTTCAGCACATGTCCGGACCGCTTACCCATTAAAAGATAAAGTACTATCGACGTCACATTGACATAAGAAGTTTCCTTGTTCCGTTACACCAAGGCTCAAAGTCCCGTGTTCAATTGAAGCCTGACAAGTCGTCATGTCCATAGCTATGCAGAGGTTAAGGTTGTCCGTTAGGTCAGCCTTCATTTCCGGGGACACCAGCTGTTTAACTAAACAGCGGAAAATGTTGCGTTTAACCTCGCGTGTGTACTCAGCTAATACTTAGTTAAATCTTGTAAACGTCTGTTATTGTTAGTCCGCGAACATACTCGAAGTAATTAAGTTTGTTTTAACAGTGATTGTTTGTTTGGATTGAAATGGTGAACGCCACATGTATATTCTGTTTGTGAAATGTTATTGTTCAATTCAATGATACGTTTCTTGGTTTCATGTATGTAAGTAAACAGGAGTTAAGATCTAAACGTGACATAATTATGGTATGTTTTTATTATAATGTTTTTTATTACGAAGGCTCTTATCAAATCGTCTGTTAACGTTGGCTAATATGATAGTAACCGAACTAGCAATGTTTCCGACATGATAATACACTTTAACTAACTTCTCTGAAAAAAGCTTTTGCTTTATATAGAAACCACAACCAAAGCATGTCGTGACAACATATAATCAAAAGAGCTTTTAGTTGTGAGTCATACGTAAGCTTTGCTCGTATTTAATGTTCAATAAATATTTTCTATTTAAAGTGAAATTAATACTCAATAATATTATCTAACAGAAACATAAACAAGTATAATATACGAGTACTTCCCCGGCAGTTAAGCAGTAACCCAACCGTTATATTCGTGAAACTTTTTGCTCGAACTGAAATCCAATTGAACACTCCAACATTTGACCGGCAAACGAGTTCATCCGATCTGCGTTTATGCCCATTCCCAGCGATTTATAGCGATCGACTTCTTTCTATCCTTTATGAATGAACGTCGTCGATAGCAATTGAATTTAGTGAATGACAGTAATCGCTTTTCGGAATGAATGTTAGAATAAACTTTATTGAGTGGCTCGGGCACGTCACGCTTGGAAGTTGTAAGATGTTTTTGAATGATTTGGAGTCAGTATTTTTTACATTAACTATGTAGTATTTACAGTCACTTAGAAACATTTTTAATGCCTATGTAATAATTTACATGAAGGTACACTTTCTTCGTTTCATCATCAGCTCATTTTATGTTCCCATAAAACTGGGGCACGAGCCTTCCCTATGGATGGATAGAGAGGGCGGGCCATAAACCACCACGCGGGCCCAGTGCGGTGCGGTGGTTGTTAACGACTGCTTATGCAGCCGGGACCAACGGCTTCACGTGCTTTCCGAAGCACGGAGGTTTCTTCGTTTATCTTGCATGTAATACAGGCATATAAAAACAATACTTCCTTTTACAACCCAGAGTAACAATGTGTCGGACTTATAATGCAATTACTCGCGGCAACATGAACATGGATATACACATATATAAAAGAATTGTTTGTGACGTCATAAAAGCCAAATGGTCATCAACCCAACTTAATCTTAACTACTATATTATTATTTTTTTTCCATTCTTTGTCATTTCGTTGTTATGCTTTTGTTTGTGTTTTGTGCTGTGTTTATTTTCTGTTTGTTTCTTTAGTTACCTGTTTAAAATTTTGATCATGCTGTGTACACTATTTAAGGATTACTGTCTAGACTGAATTTATAAGCAATAACTATTTAAATATTTATTGACTGTTATCTGTCAGTGTACTTCAACATAAATAATTAAAATAATATGCAACCTTGGCTACTTTTATTTTAAGGAACATTTGCGAAAATATCATAAAATTCTTTTTTGCCTTATAAAAACACATTGATGGAGTCAAGATCTTAACAAGCTTTACCTTTCTCGTAATACATAATGTGTTTGAAAAATATCTTTTGTATAGGTATATTATTACTCAGTTATTTATTGAGCTCAGCTAAGACTTATTTCATTCCTGTTGAATGACATCAATTGACGGATCGTATTGGAAGTGTTTTGTGTACGTTTACATTTGGAATTGGTTGTGAATAATAGTGTGATGTAATTTTACTTCGATATATATATTTCGGTTAGGAAAAAAATTTAATGATTATGGTATATAATTGTACGCAAATTTTGTTGCGAATAAATTACAGTTGGTAGTGGCGGCATTTCGAATCGAATCCCGTGTTCGAATTCCGCTCGTTGATCATAATTATTTTTATAACATAGCATACAATGTTTATAATACTTTCTTGTAATATCACCTCCTTATAAACCAATCGTAGACAATGAAGAATTAAGAGTAGACTAACAGAAACTGAAGAAACATGAAGATGATCACCTTGCAGAACAACAGAGCGCACGCAGTTCTTAGCCATCAGCGTAATGTTGGCAGTTCAAATATATTGTACGATACATGAAGTTTTCAACAACCGAGTGACAGCAACGTGCCGCATGAAACGCCGGTGAGTGAAGATTGCGCAAAAGTGGCCGGGCGAGCTTTGCGTGTGATCTTATTGGTAGTGTGGCCGATAATCTATCATAAGACACACGCGGCTCTTCCTGTCACTTGCTATCTGCCTACGAGTGAAGAGGACAACAAGTGTTTACTGTATTGCGTGCTGTGGCTGTAGCTTCAGCCTTAGGAGCAAAGAATGAAAACAAAATCGTAACCTTAACTTGATATACTCACTTGCTATTGGTTGTTGTAATTGTTCCATCGCGTCGGTGTGTCGCTGCGGTACCTGTCATGTTTCAACATATGTTTCTGTCAGTAATCTGACTGTTAAATACACCACCACCAAAATTGTTTTACGTTATGCTTTTACAAGTGCTACGATTATATAGTTAAATATAATATATAAATATTAGACAACATCACGTACCTATATTGTTCTGATCCTAAGATAGTTAGCTAAAGCACTCGTACAATGAAAATCAGAATCAAAGATGGTACCACAACCACCCAGACCCGACACAATATAATATCGCAAAGTTCGTTTCGACATTGTACCGACCGAGAATCGAACCCGGGACCTCAGAGTTAGCGCCGCCCAAAGTCCGGCGTGCAAGCCACTCGGCCACGGAGGTCGTCATAGTTATATAATTGCAATTCAAAATTCAAAATCATTTTATTCAGTTTAGGCTACAAGTAGCTCTTGTGAATGTCACTATGCCATGATCAATAGAAATGATCCAGGAACTTATAGTATGTGGTATTATATAATTACTAGCTGACCGGCGGACTTCGTACCGCTTTGACAGTTTCCATGACAACAAAACAAACAAATCATTCGTGCGCTTAAGAACACCTGTATCCTATGATGGACCCCTATAGCAGCACCACCTACCGGGTCCAAATGTAAATCTAAACCATTCTCGAATTCACTTGAACACACACAGATAATTTCATCCAAATCAGTCCAGGCGTTTAGGAGGAGTTCAATAACATACACACGCACAGAAGATTTATTTATTTATTTATTGCACATGTAGCTACAAACATTAGACTTAGGGCTAAAATCTTAGTAATAGGTACATGGACCCTGGTTAAAGGGTGTTGCAAGTCTGGTAGTTTACAAAGGTAGGCGCTTAGTTATTTTGAAAAACAAATTATATTCAAATATAATCGTGATATGATAATTCGGGTAAGTTTAGCACACATTGCATTATTAAATAAAATAAAATTGCATTCATTAAATTAATCACATAGTGCATACCTACTAATAAAAGCATAAAAGGTGTTAGTTAAATTATTTATAGATTTATACATATATATAAAGATTATATGTTATGTCACATTATGTGATACACAGTAGCATAGACTATTAGTAGTAAGTGTACAGTATAGTGTGGGCCATGATAGTCCATAATTAACTTAAGTATTCATGAAATAGCTAATCACGCATAATGACATGAGCAGTGTAATACATAACAATGTCTACATATATGTATACTTCATATGTATCCAGTGGTGAAATGTCATCAAAATATATATGAAATACGCTTCCACGAATTATGCAGTTATTTAATAAGTTGGACGAATCCATGAAAATATGGCACACCTTCGAACCGCATTGAATACGTAAACCCACGAGCTCACGACTCAGGAAAACAGTATTTTAGGAAATTGTGTATTTTCAATTTCCATCGCCTTCACAAAACTGCAAGGAAAATATACAGCGACCGCACGTTGTCGGCGCAACCGAATCGAAATAAAGATGGCCGCCTGATTTTTGCAGTAAAATACACTTTTTACATTTGTCAAATATTACCACGTTTCCGTTTCGGCACGTAATATTGGCACGTTACCTTTTCCAGCTACTCTGATTTACTTCTCCTTATAAAACAATATTTTGTTGTTTTATTGTTTATTATACTTTTGACATAAGGGTGCAAAAGTCGATCTTTTCATGATAGAGCCCTGAACAACGGCGTGTAAACATAACATGCGTAAGTTACACCGAATTCGTTTGCGTAAATTAGTTTTATTATATATAATATTATATCATAATTTGTAATATAGCTAATATAATATAATTATATATTAAAATGCACAGGTAATCGGAGCCAAAATTACGCTAGAATTAGATTTTCACCGGAAACATTCGTAGCACCGTAACGGTCTGCTACGAATCTTAACAGCAGTGCTACGGCTCGTAGCACAGTCTGATCTTAGATTTATTTCGCTTAGCTTTTATATGTTTATGCGACTAATTGCATGTAGTTTCTTCGTTGCTAAGTATATTATATCTTTTTGACATGTTATAAATTAATAGAAAAAAAATAACAATAATATAACAAATGAATGAAGATAGCTTGGACAGAGCATATAAGAAATTATGTGTATGGTATTAGAAAATAAAACATAAAAGATAAACAAACATAACGTTGTAACATATTTATACAACGTGTAACAAAAAGGTGTGGTCAAAATGAAAAGATCCAAAGTGTATCCCATCTAGAACTTGCATGTGTTGTTACTAAGACATAATTAATAACTTTAATTTGTCATGCAATGAATGGTTAATGAAATATTTATATTAGTAAAATTATGCGCGTCAGTCACGCATAAGCAAGCAGCAATGATCATAAATCTTAATACACAGAGGTTACTAAACCACTAGGGCTGAGACTTATTTATTTTGATGTGACGTCACAATAGAAATATTTAATTCAAAATTGCATAACAGATTAAAGTTAATAATTTTATCTTAGTAACTTTGCATACAAGATCTAGATCGAATACAGTGTGGATGTTTTCATTTTGACCACACCTTTCTGTTACACGTTGTATATTGGTGTTGAATGTTCAAACTTCCTTTAAACTTTACAATTCTATTATTATTTGCTTAAACTGTATACCTGTTGTGTTTAGGGACTTTAATTCGACCACTCCGAAACAGTTACATACCTCCGTAGTTACCTCTTATTTAGTCCCAATCGGAGGCTGCCAGCATCCTCCGTGAAGAGGACCGACCGCAGCCCGTTGCTGGTAACGCAGATTAGTAGTTACAGTTAACTTTGAACTTTGACCGGAGCGGCGCCCGCAATAGAGATTCCGATCAATGATTAGTTTGGGCAATGTTTAATTGGGGGTGCGCTTTGAAATAAATTTAATAGTTGATTGTAAATACATGTACTTGTGTTGTCTTGATGAGAATGAGAGAGATTGTCTTGATGAGATGAGAATTGAACTTGATGAGAGAAATACAACTATATACCTAGAATAAATAGTGAGGATTAAAGTTTAAAAAAAATCTTATTCTACTCCTACAAGTTCATTCAAATTGAACTTTTTACAAAGTATTTTTGAACGTCAAATGACGAGACCATGACTTCGTATACCCTAAGGTGGTACCGAGAAGAAGCTGCATGAAACTCGGCAAGGGCTATTTCTTTCTCGTACAACCCCTTGCTACAACCAAAACAAGTTTCTTAAAAAAATTAGGAAGAAATTTAGTTTTCGTATTTAGAAGGTAAAATCAGAATCTTTATGAAACTATGTATATTTCACTGTTTGCTTAATTAGGGGTTAAGTGTCTACTCTTTTTTCATCGTTAGATGTAAACAACACTGAACATTATCTTGATTAAAGTGTTCTTTATAAAAGCTATCAAGTGAATAATTTTATTTAAAATTCTGAGAATACTGAACAGAAGCGAGCGCCACGTTTTTTGAAGTTCCTACTAGTTTTCCCAGCTGAGTTAAGCCGAAGTTCATTAGCAGGCTTCGCTGTTGCACGCGGCATTTTCTTCGATGATAAATGAGACTATGATGATGATGATGATAGATGTTGAATGATAAATGATTTCCTTCAGTTTTAATAAAGGTTAATTTGCAAACATAGAAAAAAATTTTACATTTTTTTTGTCCTTTATATTTTTTATTTTATTTTATTTTTATTTTATTTTTTGTATCTGTAAAATGCCTTTACTGAGTTTGCTGCCGGTTCTTCTTAGTACAAGGTCTCCCGCCCAGAGTAGACTTACGAACCGATGGCATAGTGACATTCATAAGTGCTATTGGTAGCCTAAACTGAATAAATTATTTTGAATGTATCGGTGCTTCACAGATAATGAACTTCATGAGAGCGTACGAGTATGAAAAGTAACGTTGCACAGTTTTGTTTCATTAGCACGTTAGCATCACTCAACGGGTTATAAAAGTCCACCATTAATTCACTTTGATATTCTGCAAACAGAATTTATCACACTAATATTATAAATGCGAAAGTTTGTGTGTATGTATGTGTGTATATTTGTTGCTTCTTCACGCTGCAACGGATGGACGGATTTGGATAAAATTCGGCATACAGATAGTTTATAACCTGGATTAACACATAGGATACTTTTTATCCCGATATTCCTACGGAAACGGAAACCACGCGGGTGAAACTGTGGGCGGCCGCTAGTAGAAAACAATACAGAATCGCAAACATGACTCTCCACTTTCCCGCCAAAAAGAGCAATACATTTATTAATAGAAAAAAGCTTTATGTTCTATATGTTCGTCACGCTCGATTAATGTCCCTGCGTTGCGCCCAATATGATATTTTTTTTTGTAGATTTATTCTTCTACGGGGTGCACTCGCCTTTCTCACCTGATATAAAGCGATGTTAAGGCCGAAGATGAAAGCGCACTTCACACGGAATACTTACTACTGAGGCACTGGTTGATTTCCTTCAAGTGTCGGAACACAGCAATACTACTTACATTGATGTATGGTGACATATTTAGATAGGGTGGTTAAAGCTAGCCGGACGGACGATAACAAGTCCTCCCACCAACCTAACCACTAGATTCGCTCGGAGTCCGGTCACAGTAAGTACTCATTTATACTGCGATCCGTTGTAGGTGAGCCCACCGCCTTTTTCTAGCTGTATGCAAATCCTAGACAGCCTGCGTTCCAGAGAGAACGGGCCATAAACCACCACGCAGGCCCAGTGCGTTAACGACTGCTAATGCAGCCGGGACCAACGGCTTTACGTGCCTTCCGAAGCACGGAGGAGCTCCAGATGATACATTTTTGGTCACCCATCCGATGACCGGCCTTTGCGAAAGTGGCATAACCACAGCACTCGCAGACCGGGCGCGTTAACCACTGCGCCATCGAGCTCCTCCTTAAGGTTAACTAAGTAAATATAACAAAGCAACTAGCTATATGCAAATAAATCATATTAGGCAAATCCTGTGAAATATGGAATCCGTCTTGCACCATTTAAATAACTGTAAGAAACAAACTGTTCCTGAATCCGCTTCCAATGCGCCCGGCTTAGCTACGGGGAACAACGTTAGCATACACTTATGGAATGTATTTACCGTTACGTTATGTATTTAAATGAGAACAATGAACTTTGAATTTCATGAATACCTGTTTGGTTGTTATGAATATACTTTACTGTTTCGAAATTAATAAAAACAATCTCTGTTATATGTCGAGTAGCAGTGGCATTTTATTTTATATTATTTTATTTATTTTTTTTATTATTTTTTACATGTTGTGGTTATCTTCTATAAGTATGTTTTGTGTTTATTTGTAATGGAAAGTGTCCTGCTATGATCGGGCATTTTCCAATATTTTTGACGCTGTAAGGGAGAAAAGATCTGGACACTTGCTGAGTTTCTTGCCGGTTCTTCTCAGTACAAGATCTCCCGCC
Source organism: Eudonia mercurella (assembly GCA_963082485.1). Lineage (NCBI taxonomy): Eukaryota > Metazoa > Arthropoda > Insecta > Lepidoptera > Crambidae > Eudonia > Eudonia mercurella. Next base: position 216,680 of record CAUJAO010000016.1, read on the forward strand.
CAGAGTAGACTTACGAACCGATGGCATAGTGACATTCATAAGAGCTACTTGTAGCCTAAAATGATTTTGAATTTGAATTTGAATTTGAATTGCTTTTGAAAGCGATATCGTCTGTGAAACAACCCGTTCCATGTCTTTAGTATTTTGGGCATGCTAAATGTGACATGTCTCGCGAATGGAACGACATTAGCTGTTGGTTGAGTTCCGCGAAGTTCGCCTTGCTTTATGTTATTCAATGTAGTTCAGCGCGTGCTAAATATCTCAATGTTAGTTATCCGACTAGATAAATAGTTATATCTAACTTTTATTTGCATTTTTATAAATAATAAACTAAAGGACATACAATCATATTAACAAAAAAATTACATTTGCACGCCGGACTTTGGGCGGCGCTAACTCTGAGGTCCCGGGTTCGATTCCCGGTCGAAAACGAACTTTTCGATATTGTGTCGGGTCTGGGTGGTTGTGGTACCGCGCCTTTGTTTTTGATTTCCATAAAACGAGTGTTTTAGCTACTTGGGATCATAAGTATGTGATGTTATCTAGTATTAAAATATATATATATATTATATATATATATATATATTTATTCGGATTTCATTTACTTCCACAATGATGTGAGTCCAGCTTGATCAAAATCAGTTGATATATATAATACTAATTTATACCCACGTCTTACAGAATTAATAAATTTCCTATTTAACATTACTTTTTAAGTACAACGGCAATTGTTACTCGGAGAAGTTACCTGGCAATTGTAATATAACTTATTGTATTTGGCGTATTTCTAGCGCTATTATCAAAGCTTTTCCCAGTGACAAGCCTCCTAAATAAATTGTTTTCAGGGGATTATACGAGAATACTTAATAACAAACTTTGCGAAACAATGTTTTGTTCTCTCAAAGTAATATAAACCCTTTTTGTTTGGCTTCCAAAGCTGTTTCTATTGAAGTCGAATAAACGTTGTTCGCGTAGGTGTTTTTAGACAGACGAAGAAGTTTACACCTGCAATACTGTAGGTGTGGAAAGTTTGGCGTCTAGCGCGGGGGTCTAGCGACCATCGACCAGGGTACACGCGTACCCCGTGGTAAATAAGACCCAGGTCCCATGCTGCCCCCAAGTGTCGAGCGTGACGTTTGTTCCCGGGGGTTTTAGTGGGTCGGGCAGACCATCGCCCAACCCCACATACCCCGAAAGCGGGTTGAGCCTGTCATCATGTCAGGCTCCCCGTGGGACGACTTGAGAGCAAGTTTCCCCCGGGTTAAAAAAAAAAAAAAAAAGGTGTGAAAAGTTTAGTTTTTTTGATTCAGTTTAGTTGTTTAGTTGATAGTTGACTATGGAATTAATGTCTCTTTTACCAATATTAAGAGGGAAAACATGTAAATGAAACAGGTACACTTTTAATATAATATTTTAATAGACAGATATTCCGAATACAACGCTGAATATTCCATTTCAAAGCAAATAGGCAAATTGCAATTTGCTCAACTCTCGTAAGGTACATATGTTTGTTGCTTTTGTCTGTCTGGACACGTGATATTAATTAAGGGAAGCATATCGTATCACAGGCGGTTTGCCCCGGGCTCCGGGCCGCACAAGCCACCCAAGCCACCCAGCCGGGGCTCGGACGCACTCCAATTTGTTGCAGCCATTTGCGAAATAGAACACCATTGAAAGGCAGGCGTTCAATGTCAGGGGACACTGAATGGTAGCTTGTTAGGGGAAGAAATTGAATTCCGTTGACTATTCCTATCATCTTAGGTATAAGTGTAAACACATAATGTAATACGTTTAAATGTTTAAGTAATCAGTTAGTAGTAGTAAGTAAAAGTAAATAGCCTATAACTTACCCTCTGCTGGGCAAAGGTCTCCATCTTTGAAATCAAGTCATCACTACAATTGATGTAATGGCTTAAAAGCGGGTTGGCGATATCAAACCCGGGCTATGCATCGAAACATCCGAAACACACTGCCCGTCCTGGGAATTGAACTCGGGACCTGCGTGTATCGGACCGAGCGCTGTGCCACTCGGTCGCCAAGGCGTTCAGTTAGGCAATCAGTTAGTAAATAATATAAATTATTTGCATAGCTATTTGGTTTTAATTTCCTTGTAGATTGTTAGAAGCACGACATGAAAAAGAGCTAAAGTTTCCTTTCCAAACTTTAATAATTACAGTGATTGAAAATACACTTTGAATCCGAAATGGTATTTACAGAAACATATGGTTACTCCATATGTTTCTGTAAATACCCGAAAAATCCGAAAAATTACCATTAAGAAAGCTTCAATTAAAAACTATATAGTTCCTTAATGTCGCTAAGAACGCTACCAGCATTTGGCCGAAACCTTTCCGTCGGCAAATCATGTTTTCGCGTGTTTTCGCCACGACTCGGAAGCATCGTGCCCGAACAGCCCGCCTCCATAATTCCAAAATAATACGAGTGACGCAACGACCAAGGTTGAACCTTCCGCTCAACGAACCCTGCTCTAGTTTAGTAAGGCTTTCTTTTTATATTACTCGTATTAAGTTGGCAATCGTACCTGATGGGAAGTGGTTATCGCCGTCCATGGACATCTGGAGTATCCGGGGAGCTGCCTGTGCGTTGTCGACTTAACATTCAAGAAGTATGTGCCTAAAGAGGACTCTTAAAGTCGGTATTTTCTGTTGTAGTTTTAGGTAAAATCTCTTAAGAAGCCACTCCACTCCATTCCACAGCCTAAATATTGGAGACAGGAGCGATCGCGAAGCTGCGTTGTTTTGCTTTCTATATATCAAGACACAAAGAAAGGAGACTGCAGAAGGCTTCAAATACCGGGCTCGAGCAACGCACGCATAGCCTTTCTCACTGACAGGGATCATACGTAATAAAGTTCAAACAAAACCTTCCTAGACAGTTTGAAAACATTTTCTCTAATAGAAATAATGTTAAACTAGTAAGCAAATTCCGCGGGTGGGTGAGGCAGTGGGTTATTTGCCGTCCTTATGTGAAACATAGTTTTAGTTTTATATATAAGTTGTATGTACGTATGTTAGTTTGAAAGCTATAATATGGGCCTCTATGTAACTTACTATCTGTACATTGTTTGTTGCCTGAATTAAATGAATTCTATTCTATTCTATTCCCAGTGTGCCCAGAATGCACTGAATGCATGAAGTAGAATCCCAATATTTTGAAATGAAATAAATATGTCGGCAAGTAAGACATACCTACCGAAGTTCCCAGGCGTGAAGTTCAAAGTTTTATTGATGAAAGTTTAGGTATCCAAATGATATGTGACAAGTTCCAACACAGAAAATTTTATTCATTCAAAGTTTTCCGCTTAAAAGTTACCTTGTTCTCTCAAGGTCCATAATACCATTATACCTACCAATGCTTGCTTGCTTATCGACATCTTTATGATTTACTTTTTATAATAAATTATTTTTGTACAAAGAAACACTACCCATTACTACTTTCAAAGAGTAGGTATGTTTATTATACATTTATATGTAAATAAATTAGGCACTTCGATAGCTTTATCTACCTTGTTAACGAGATCTCTTCGCCATTTTCTTTTACTGTTCCGAATATTTTTCTTCTATTACTGAACTTTTATCAAAACATACATCATCTTACTAGTAAATTGGCTGTTATTTATCTGTTTATTCCTGCGTAAGCTGTGTCTGGGGACCAGTATGTACGTAGTAACGTAACGTAAGTAATAATTTACATTTTTACTTGGCAATAGAATCGTCTTATATTATTTTGCATAATCAAACCCAGTAATAAATACTGACAGGGGCGTGACCAAATGGCACTTCAAGTAATCGTTCTCTTTAATATTCGCAACAGATCTGCTTTAAACCTTCGTCGTGCCCAATTGAAAATGTCATCCCATAACTCAGCGAGACTCCTCGCCGCCGGCCGCCGCGCCGCCCGCCGTCACTATTAAGCGGGTCCGGCCTGTCCCCCATGTCCCGCGTCCCATCTTGTCCCGCGTCCCATCTTGCCCCGGCGTCCCATCTCGACCCGACGCGACGTCCCACCGTGCCCCGGTCCCACCTGGTCCCGGCGGCGGCGTCCTAACTCCGAATGATTTATTTATTTATTTATTTTATTTATTTATTTTACTTTAACTATTACGGACACACCAATTACAATAATTAAAGAATATTATTTAAACAGGTTCACATAGAATATCTTTTTATATATAAAAAAAATAGAAATAACAATAATATATTGACAACCATTCAATCATCTATTTCACAATAACGCAAACATTCTAACAATATTTCCGGCCATCCATCTGCAAATAAGTCACATTCAGGGTTGTTGGCAAGAAGAGAGTTGAGTGCAGAAAGGGATCGCGGTATAGGGGTACCTGAGGTATACCTGAGGTAATTTCACGACTGAAATAAATTTATCTTCATTATAGTTCGCGTTGATATTACGACACTTTTAGCTGATTCGAAGTACCGTTTTAAGGTTAAAGATGATCTTAACCAATGTCTTAACTGACTCTCATTTGTCTTATAAATTAATACACCGTTTTTAGGGTTCCGTAGCCAAATGGCAAAAACGGAACCCTCATGGATTCGTCATGTCTGTCTGTCTGTCTGTCCGTCCGTATGTCACAGCCACTTTTTTCCGAAACTATAAGAACTATACTGTTGAAACTTGGTAAGTAGATGTATTCTGTGAACCGCATTAAGATTTTCACACAAAAATAGAAAAAAAAACAATACATTTTGGAGGTTCCCCATACTGAAACTCAAAAATTTTTTTTTCATCAAACCCATACGTGTGGGGTATCTATGGATAGGTCTTCAAAAATGATATTGAGGTTTCTAATATCTTTTTTTTTAAAACTGAATAGATTACGCGAGAGACACTTCCAAAGTGGTAAAATGTGTGTCCCCCTCCTGTAACTTCTAAAATAAGAGAATGATAAAACTAAAAAAAATATATGATGTACATTACCATGCAAACTTCCACCGAAAATTGGTTTGAACGAGATCTAGTAAGTAGTTTTTTTTTTTTACGTCATAAAGTACGGAACCCTTCGTGCGCGAGTCCGACTCGCACTTGGCCGGTTTTTATTGTTCTGTGTACTCAAAGTATTCAGATTCACATGATTTCATTGATATTGTGATGTGGGTTATACGTTCAAGATTTGATTTCAGTCATTTAATCTGCGCTTCAGTCAAAAAACAGATCAATCATCCATTCGTGTTATTAATTAGATTAATATGAAACGTTCACGCTTTCGCTGCAGGTATTTCCGTTCCGTTTCATATCCATTCAATTGCGAAACAAAACATGGTTTGAATGAACTCTTGTAAAATTGGCAAAGCCATAATTAATCACGGCCTTTGTGGGGAGGCCTTTGTGAGGGTGGAGTGGTCGATGTATTCGGCTTTGTGGGGCACGAGCGCGCGGGCCCGCGTGATGAGCTTGTATGAGACCCTCCTTTGTTTTGTCTAATCGTACTTTTTGGAATTAATCGAAGGACGGTTGGCAATTGTTTCCTCAAACCCTTTTGATAATTCACCCCGTGGAGCGACAACATGTGTATTGTCTTTGTCAATCTACTAGTAAGTATAACTATCTGTGCTATTGTACAATGAACCACCTTTTACTTGTTTCGATAATGGTACAGCGTACTAGTTCGTATACCTACAACGATTTAAACTATCTTGCCTAATTATCGGTATACGAAAGCTAAGTTTAATTTTATATTATGGACATAGATCGAAATAGTTTTGGAAATTACGTCATATCGTAACATAGAAAATTAAAAAATCCAAATGAAATAATAAAATACAAATATACGATAAAATCAAAGGAGTACTACTACATATTTCTTATGCACGTCAAACGTTGCGATAGGATTAGCGTGATCTAATGTTTTTGAATGATCTTATAACTTAATTTTCCGAATTCTAAAAATAACTTAGCCTGTTTGGAGGTTTATGCAACTCCATCATTACAAAAGTACATGAAAAAACACTTTAAAACTAATCATTAAATCTAAAAGGCAGTAAAATAAAACATTAATAATGGAAACATAAATCGAAGCGTGTATTAGCCCGCTTCGATTTGGAACACATAACAACGTTGTATCAGAGTGTTTCCAACTGTCAGAAGCAGTTGCGACCGCCACAGTTCATAATTACAACGCAATTTAAACTTACGTACCGACGTACATACCTAGCATTTATTTCATTAAACATTTAAGCGATATAACGTGCGCTATACAGGTCGGTCGGCTGAGCTCTTTATACTCTTTCAACGATGTTTTCCAACACGAAAATGATGAAACACTTGAAATAAGCTGTTGCCTCAGGTTCGAACCAACGACCCACCGCTTTTACAAGTATCAATGAAAGTAGCACTTAAAAAGTGTTAAAGTTATATATTATATGAATTCGAATGTATTTGTTTAATAAAAGACATCCATTCGCTTATTAAAATACTTTAGGGTCTGCCATTGTTCGATAGATAAAACATTCTGAAGAGCTTGACTTACCGAAGAAATTTTTTTTAGTAAAAAAAGAAATTTAAATAAACGAGTAACCCTATCCACCTTTAAAAGGCGACAGTTTAAAAGAAATAAAGTTTACCGCCGTCACAAAGCTGGGAGCAAAGAATAAGTATCAGGAATTAACTGTGGAGATCTCGGCGGAATGGGAATAGCCCGCGATGAGGTGTTAAGCTTGATTGCGACGGAACCGACCGACATTCGCCAAGACAATTAGCCTGAGGCAGCCATTGTGTCCGCAGTCTCCAGTGTCTAAACAAAGAGACCTTCAATGTCAAATTACAATTTAGAATTCGTAGAACACAGATCTAGAAAATTGTACGCTTTGTTAGTTATTATTTGAATAATTGAATCTATGTCTGTTGTCTTAAAAATTACCATTCCTAACAACAGAAAATTTGATATTTGGATGATTACAACACTAGTTCATATTTTTCCAGCCAAGAAAGGCAGAGATTCAAAACTGTATTTACTTTGTCATGTAAATTTCGCTCTTTCTCTATCTGCTGTAACAAGTTTTGCTTCGTTATGGAACTATGGTTTTGTTTCTATAACATTTCAATGGGTATCGTAAAATTAAAGTACCTCCGCCTATATCTACCAAACCGTTTCATGCAGCATACATTTTTATTGTTGCTTTAGATTAGATCAATATACCTAAGAAACTACAAAGTATACCACACAAAGTATCTTACAACAACATAGCGAGTACAATATCTCTTTATATTACATTAATACAATATTGCTCTTTTACTTCATTATCTGATCCAACCAGTTCGTGCTGGACGTCCACAGGTGCCAGGTAGACGGGCACTTGGTTGCGTGTTGTCGACTGTTGCTCACTCCAGTCATGAACTAATAATAAATATTATTAGTCCATGCTCAAATGTTATGTGCTCGAGGTGTCTCGAGATAAGCCCTCGCTGTCAGTGGGAATTAACAATCTCAGCGTCCGATTAGCGAAACAAAACGTGGGGTATGTACGTTTCAGAGATATTGAGACATGGCGCTTTACAGAGTAAGGTTTAATTCTTTCTTTAATCATTTTAAATATAGTCTTTTGCAACAATTGAATACAAACCAGCTGTTTCCTAGTTATTTCAATGAAAATCTATGTTATTTTAGTTGACGAAAACTGTGTTGAACTCTGGGCTTAAAGTGCCAAACACTGGTGCCGCTAGGATATATATCTTAAACATATTAGTATACAACTGAGGAGCTCTATGGCTCAGTGGTTAACGCGCTCAGTTTGCGATTGCAACTTTCGCAAAGGCCGGTCATCGGATGGGTGACCAAAAATTTATCATTTCGAGCTCTTCCGTGCTTCGGAAGGCACGTTAAGCTGTTGGTCCCGGCTGCATTAGCAGTCGTTGGCAACCATTAATCCGCACTGGGCCCGCGTGGTGGTTTATGGCCCATTCTCCCTATCCATCCGTAGGGAAGAGTCGTGCCCCAGCAGTGGGGACATATAATGAGCTGATGATGAGTATAAAACTTATAGGAATAGAAACCTTATACGAGAATGTCAAACGAAAGTCAAGCTATGTTAAAGAACCAATTATAAGCATGTTACCATTTGTAAACGCATTTATAGCGAAATTCATAAATGAATATTCTATAAATTCGCCAAATTTCCGTCAAATTAGGGCGACGAGCGTCGTCCGTGGCTCGCGTGCAATCCGGGCGGCGCGGCGGCGCCCGAGGCGGACTTAACACGAATTTGCATTGTTTCAAACGCGTTTTTATTAAACCCGTCTTTTTGGTTTCTTTTATTACTTTGTTTGGAGTGTATTTTGTTATTGCCGGACAAATTGCTGGTGTATTTACAATTGAATTTGCGGCGGAGCTCGGGACATTGTAATTATTGTGCTCGTATAATATAATTACTTAGTAGCTGTACCCCTGAATACGTCCACATGAATTTAAACTTCTGTCTACTACTCTATATACGTAGTTCAGACACACCGGCTCATTATATGCTACTGCTGGAGCACGAGCCTTCCCTATGGATGGATAGGGAGAACCACCACACGGGATCAGTGTGGATTGGTGGTTGGTAACGACTGCTAATGATGATGACAAAACCAACGGCTTTACGTGCCTTCCGAAGCACGGAGAACCTCAAGATTATACATTTTTAAACACCCATCAGAGTTGCTTAACCTTATTAATCGCAGACCAAACGTAGATAGATAAACAAATATATTTTAACGTTTTCTTTTGCTGTCAGTCGATGCTAACGATGATTTAGCAATGTAGAGGCTTGACCACGTTTTACTTTTATATTATACCTATAAATAAATAAGCAATAAAGAATTATTATTATTATCTCCTTTATTTATTTTCTTTCTTAGAACTAGATTTTTACAATATTTTGATATAAAAACAATAAAACATTATAAAAACCTAATCCTAGAGTACCACCAGCAGCGGGGCAGGGTCCAAGCTACCGGTGGTCAGGACTGCAGAGTGAGGAACCTTCTGACAATACGTGCCGTGTCAAGGAGTACTGCCTTTTGCATCTGACCCTTGACCCAACCTTTCAGCGAGAGCCTCTCTAGGTGTTGATCAAGGCTCTTAACATTATTATTATTATATAAATTCATCAATAAAATGAGATATTTGTTGAAAATACGAAAAGTTTATTAAATTCGATGTTAACAAACACACACAGCTTTCGCACATCAGCGCACCTACGAATACGCGTATACGAGTTCAAAAGCATTCGTTTTATGATCAACTGCGGTTTACCAGCATCATCATCATCAGCCTATACTAGTCCACTGCTGGGCATAGGCCTCTCCTTGTGCACGCCACCGAGCACGATCCGCGGCTACTCTCATCCAGCTCTAGCCAGCCACCTTGCGGAGATCGTCGCTCCAACTAGTCTGAGGGCGTCCTACACTACGTTTGCCGATAATGTATTTACCAGCATAATGTAATTAAATTTGAAACTGTTGCGACCGCAATCCACGTCGAGCTTTACGTAATCAAATATAGAACCGCAGTTTGCCGTCGCGTGCTCTTCAAACCATGCGGATGGTAAGCGGAATAAAGTGTATTATAGTTGAGTTTGCTCGATTTTACCGAATGTAAATAATATTTGGCCGCAAACCGCTTTGCTGCATTAACGAGCACTCATTAGTGGCTCGGTGAACCTCACTTTGTGTCTGTATAGCTACTTTTGGAGCACAAACACTTCTCAGTGTGTTGCAGTAATGTTGGATGTTGTTTGTTTTTAAATGGATTTTTGCATCACCCCCTCTATTTACGTCATATTCTGTGCTTACGTCTCGGATCTGGCTAAGGCTGGGAAATGGTCAACTGTGCTAATAATCAGGTTTTTTTAAACAAAGTTTTATACCTATCGGGGATTGCCGCAAACTACTTAGCATCCATGAGCATTCCTTTGTACCGTGATGTGTTGACGCGATGTGTCGCCTCTGTTTGCGTTAGATTCTTTTTATTAAATTCTCGTTGAGTATTTTCTTAAATGAACTTTGTTCTAATAAACCTTTTATAGTAAGTAATTGTCTAGTAAACTGGTTATTCAGAACTTTGGTTTCCTAGCCGCTCTTTGGGGAGTGTGTTATTTATACAGAACATGATATTTATTGATATTAAGTAATTTCTACTTTCAATAGCGTAATAAACAAGTCATGCAGCCAACATATAAACTAGCATTGGTCAAAACGCCTCTTTTCATAGAAATTGTATGTGAACAGCTATATAATTTTAGAGCTGGTACATGATATTGTATTATTTATTATCAGCATACCTTTTATGGAGACTAACGTAGCTAACGTAAATAATATTCGTAACCATTTTCAAATTAAATATGGAGAGTACCTACCCAATGTTCATTTCATAAATTGGGTTCGTTTCCATGCTCCTAGCGTGTAGCGAGCGGAGAGGTTGCCAAGGCGATGGCCAGCCAATTAGTAGTGTCAGGCGTACCGTGAACGAGTGGCGCGGCGTGGGGACCAGTGGGGACTGACGACTCCACCGCCAGTCGGGTTGGCGCACGTCCCTTTTGTCCGCTACAAGTTACCAATGCTACAATCTGAAATGCACAGAGCACATTAAAAAGTGTGCTGAAATGCGATTCCAAAAATATTTTCTTATTTATTTATGCACTACGGTGACGTGCACAGACGAGAATTCGGCCATCCGGGCCAAAAGTCGGGTTGCGAATATGTCTTTTAACCCGATGTGCTTCCCATTCTATAGCAAGTTGTTAACTTTACGAAGTTAACTGAAATAACGTCAGGAGGATAACGCACGCAGCGGCACCGACGTACCCGGCGCTGCCTCCACCTTCCTGTCAATATTGGCAGTACGTGACGACGATCAGCCATCGCTGTTGACACACGACGGGTACAGTCGACGACCAATACACGAAGACACGTGTCAAACTAATACGCCGCTTAACGCAACACACTAAAGCTGATTCGAAGTCGACATTGCTGTTCCGAGTGCGCTGCCATCTGGTATTCCCGAGTGGTGGAATGCGATGTCACACGTCGCGGATAAATAGCTGTTTGAGATGATTGATATGTCACGGCTGTTTCTTTGCGACCTGCTTTGACACTTCTTTCATATTGTTTTGCAATATTTTCTAAAGAGCAGGTTCCATTTATATAATTTTGTTAATATGTGAAGATAATAACTTTAGGAATTCATTAAATTTATTTAAGCAAGTATAAAAATACTATAAAAATACAACAGAAGATTACGTCCAAAACGTAATAAGTTTATTGTACTGACTTACATTAATTTTACAGAACAATTTCTGAGAATTAGTCCTAAAACATGAGTCGTCACACTACCAAAAACATATTTACTAAGCTGTATCATCTTGTTAGCGGCTCCCGCCCACGACCGATTTTTTGTAGGACGTAGGCATCATAGAACTCCATACGTTTCATTTCACCGTTAAAAATCGGCCACCAATTATCGGACGTGGGCGGTGGCACTAATCTATACTAATATTATAAAGAGAAAACCTTTGTATTTTTGTATGTATGTATGTATGTATGTTTGCAACGAATAAACTCAAAAACTACTGGACCGATTTAAAAAATTCTTTCACCATTAGAATGCTACATTAGCGCTGAGTAACATAGGCTATATTAAAAAATATATTATATATAAAATACTAAAAACGACAATTTAATTTTCCAATACAAAATTACATGTTTGTTTTGTTGTCATGGCAACCATTGATATATATTTAACTCAATAATGGAAACTGTCAAAGCGGTACGAAGTCGCCGGGTCAGCTAGTATTCAATAAATGAGATTTAGATCTAACCGTACTTAAATAATTAATTTGCACAATATAGGTTGGCTCAATCATTACAATCAGTTGATTACTCTGATAAGCCGCATGTTATACCTAACAACTGCACCGTCACGTCGCGTTCCGGCCAGAGGGCTCCACCTGATCCTTTGTTCCCCACTCAGTTACTTCGCCATTGTCAATCTGTCAACATTACACAAATTGACAGGCATTAGAGCTGAGATGACGTTTACATTGTATCTGTCCAATTACAACTGCGCGGTCGAAGCGACGCCAAGTTAGGTTACGTTCAGTGGCTTCACTTTACTTCAGACACCTGTCACATAACACAGTAGGTTTCACTGTGTGTGCTATGTGATCTGGCTAATTGGTGTTGATTGGCCTTTTAGCAGTATATGTCTGTGTTAACGTGGTCTGTGAAATCATTGTAGCTATTGTATTGTGGACTCAGATTCCGAAGTTGACGTTTAGGTATTGTATATACTTAGGTATCGTCTTCAGAAAATACTTAAGTATAACTTTGGTTCTACGTTCTACATTATATTCTAACTCGTAATAGAAGGAGACCTAATTTATGCAAACGACAGTTACATCGTTGTTGAATCTCACAATTTATAATTGCTGTTCTATACAACATTTATATTCTGACGGTATCATTTTAATTGAGTACCTAAAGAATAATAAAACTTTGACTATTATGCTAAATTGTAGGTTCTTCACGATGCAAATGTTTTTTAAAGATCTTCATTATTTTGTATTTAGATTAGACGGATTAAGTGTTATTTGTCGGAGACCTCCCGCGATTGTATAAGTAATCCGTTGCTTGTAATGGCATTATTTAAATCGGGTAAACGCGACGCGTCTCCCGAGCCCCGATCTCCCGGCTCCCCAGCTCCCCGGCCCGGATCATAACCGAGATATCATTTTGTAACCGCTCGTGTTTGCTGGTTCACCCTCAAATTAACGTGGAAATCGTAATATTGAGATGGAAATAAAGTCAACGCGGCGGACTTTCATATTCAATGTATGAATGTTAGAGCGGAGGTGTGTTTGCAGACTTTGTGATTACTTTTAAAAGCAAGATGTTTTTTGCACAACGACGATAGTTATTATTACCAATTTTATGCATGAGAAAAATTAATAGATACAAGCGGGATTTGAATTCGCACTATCTAGTATTCCAGGCCAACAGTATCAATAAATTGGCTACCGTGTCTGTCAACACTATTCATCAATAAGGCCAATAAGAGTCTTATCAGCAACTTACTATATCATACAGAATATTTGCCTTTTCAAATATAGACTTACCAGAATTTTTATATTTTTGAATTGTTTTCGTACTGAACAATTGACAAATAGATAGAGAGATAGATAGGTAGATAATATTTTTATTGCAACACTATAAAACATGAACAAAAAATAAATAATTTACAAAGTTACAATTTGGCGGTCTTGTCGCTTTCAAGCGATTTCTTCCAGACAACCAGTCGGATGGAGAGAGCTAATAAACTGTAAGATCAGAGGTAAAACTATTAAAACACAATAGAAAAAAATAAAATGTCTCCACTATACCCAATGTTAAGCAAAAGCAGAGTCCAGGTGATAAGACAGCCAGTGAAGCATTATGCCACCTGCAAGTTGCAATCAATTATAAAAAAATATCTACCTGAAACGGTGGCGGATAGTCATATAAATTAGCTGTTGACTGTACACAGAGAGCTTTCTAATAGATAAGCGTCGCCGTGTCCCGGCTGCCCCCGGCACTGGCCCGCCCGGGTCCAAGCGCGACAGGTGCCGGGACTGCCGGGACTGCCGGGACTGCCGGGACTGCCGGGCCTCAGGCGTTACTCATCCGGACGGAGACGACCATTACGGACGATTACCCGCGCACCGGCCACTTATAGAGGAAGGCTATTTAGAACGATTAGACGAAACTTAATTGTTATAAAAGTTTATTATACTTGATCATTGTCATTCATAGATATTGATTGTTGCCACTTCAGAGGTTTAAAAGTTCGGTATATTCGCCCGCCGGTCAACACATATTTTTAATTTAAATCTTTTTTATTAAGTATTATTATTTAAGCGTATAAATATTCATAAATTACTATATTAATTAAAGTATGCACGCACTGTAGAATAGATCGTATAACCATGAACTAATAATATATAAGTCGATGATTAAACTAATATCGCTTGCGACATCGCTGGTGATATAATCATTTATTTAATTTAATATTCATTATTGACGTATACATAACGTAGTAACACTTCCCATCGTATCTTGAGCAGTTCGTTTTGTCCTTCATTCAGTCGTTTTTTTTTTTTTATTAACGGGTAAGCACAATGCCTTGATCTCACCTGATGTCAAGTGATGATAAAGCCAATGATGGAAGCGCACTTCACCCGGGACCCTCAACTAGTGAGGTACTGGCTATCTTATCTCTAGCTGCCGGAACACAACAATGCTACAAACGTTTCGGCCTTTCGTTATCGTTTCTTATTTTTGAGTTCCGATATTTCGGCATCAACGTTTCGGCATAACTACAGTTCATCCGTGATCATGGCGCATGCAACTGTGCCGAAATATAAAATGATAAACGGAATTCTTACCGTTAATAATTACTCTAATACCAGATACCATGATAGTTTAAAAAGATATTTCGTTAACGCGTTTGTTATAATAATTTGTTTGACTAATTAGCGAGTTAATGCCGCGAAGTGTTCCACCGACTACGACTGTTTGTAACTATTTACCACGCGTCGTAGATAAACGTTCTAACTAGACCACATCTTGTAAACTTTCCCCGATGTCACTCAGGAGCGGCTGCACGTTAACACTTAAACACATGAATACACGGAACTTTATGTATGGTTACGTATTCACCATACAAACACTTATTACAGACGCAAACGTAGTTAATTACGAACATATCATTGGAATATATTGTTTTGTTTTCGGAAGTTTTTGATGTTGAACATCTTTCCGCTCGCTTTCTATACAATATGTTGATTTGCATCTGCGCCATATTCATAGCAGCGGTCATATTGCTTATACTTATTACAAATAAATTATATAAAAAAAAGAAAAAAAAACATATTTTAAAAATCTGTAAATAAGCAACAAAAGTAGGTACGTATGCGTAAGCGTAAGCTTATACCACTTTACGTAAGACCCGCCCGCTGCGCTTTAATCTACCTACTATGGTCTGGACCGCTAATTCTCGTCAGACGACGGTCGCTATTCTGATTTACACCAATTTTATTAATTAATCGGTTCCTTATTACTTGCTCGGTGTTAAAAGTATTTTTAGTTTTAGGTCGACGACCTTACGTAAAGTGGCCTAAGATTACGCTTACGCATACGTACCTACTTTTGTTGCATATTTACAGATTTTTAAAATATGTTTTTTTTTATAATTTGTTTGTAATAAGTAAAATATGCAATATGACCGCTGCTATGAATATGGCGCA
The DNA here is from genome assembly GCA_963082485.1 of Eudonia mercurella. Taxonomy (NCBI): domain Eukaryota; kingdom Metazoa; phylum Arthropoda; class Insecta; order Lepidoptera; family Crambidae; genus Eudonia; species Eudonia mercurella. The sequence goes on from CAUJAO010000016.1 coordinate 231,979, forward strand.
GATGCAAATCAACATATTGTATAAACAATTTGTGGGAGTGATTTCCTGAAATGGGACGGAAGTATGCGTAACAGTAAGTCGGGGAAGCACGCAAGCGCGCGTCATTTTGTAAATTTAAAATCGATATTATAAACATGACATATTATTATTATATGTGACATATTGTGTCGTTTTATGAGTATTTACTGCATTTATTTTAAAGTTATAAAATAACCTGACCCATTTTTTTCCGAATATAATGTTAAAGGTGAGATGTCAAATGTTACACATCATATGCGACTACTGTAAGGCTTGCTCGTTTTGTTTCTATCTTACGGGTTAGCATAAGCATAAGCCTTCATGTCACATGATGTTAAGTGATGATAACTTTAAGCTATTTACAAAAAATTTAGAGTTTCTGCGCTTCAAGCAGCGAGTCTCAATAGTACTCGTACATTAGTTTTCTAAACAAATTAAAATTAAACACTTTTACGAATCTATCGTATTTAACGTAAGAAAAATCAAATAATAAGTGAAATGGGTGTATATAATTATAAATAAAATACAAACACACACCCTAATGAAAAATGTACAGAATGGGTGATAGATGTTCCTTGTTGATTAATGTTAGCTGTCCTTGGTAGAGCAGCTGCGATCTGTATGCATAGCGTGATGGAGAACTTGTCAGCCGCATTCCCGAGTTCATGTCACGCCGGGTGATTGGCGAAGTGGAGAAGCAAGTCCTTCATCACTCCTGAAGGCGTGCGAGTGATTCATGACCACATTACACATTCGCAGCTCCCGTGCGGTACCAACTAGATTATATTTACTACCATATATTGTAAAATTATATGTTCCACATACATATATCTTTTTTAACTTTATTGAATCCGGAATGAGGAAATCCCTAGTAGAATAAAGGGTACCGAGACGTAGCCCGAAGAGTCGCTAAGCTCAAGTGGCAGTTGAGAGGGCACGTCGCTCCCAGGTCTGATAGCCGCTGGATAAGAACAGTTCTCGAGTGGCGACCGTGCACTTGAAGACGCAGGTCGCAAGTAGCCGCTGGATGCTTGTCCATATGGTACTCGGATAATAGAAAGTGCCTGTACTTTCTTACGTGTAGACTATTCGTAGTGGCAATCTATGGTCTCTAACCACAGACGATGGTGGGACTAGCCCCAGCGTTACTATGAAATAAAATCGCAGTGTCATGTAAGCCTAGTTCATGTATCTAATCAAACTTAGCTATAGCGAGCGCTGAAGCTGATGAATACTGGACGTATACCTACAGCTGCGTGCGGCCGCGCTGCTCGAGCTCGCTGCGGCATAAATCTTCTGCCAAGCTTGCGCGGTTCCCGCCGCCGCGCCCGCGCCGTTACACATTCGTACCGCAATGATTTCCCCCAGGATCGCTCAATTCCACCAATTACTCCGCAAAAAGCTTTATCTTGGATTCCTGTCTGACGTTTTGAGTGGATTTTAATATGTAATGCAGAAAACATAAGTAATTAGGCCTTGTTGGAGATTATAATAATAATTGAATTGGGACTTTCGTAGACTTCTTTGGGTAATAACTTGGTTCATATTTCATGCAAAAAAGTACAGAATTGCTTTAAAGAAAATACAATTTTATTGATGTGTCTAAAATAGGTAACTCAATAACTAAATCAGGTGTAATTAGAATATGAAGAGTTATTTTCAATCAAAAGATAAAGAAGAACACTCTTTAATTGATAAAATAGGTAGTTTGATGTCTGCTGTTGATAGTGTCTTAAAAATGAAGACTTCTCAAATGTTGTTTTAGTGCGAATCTGGTAACACAGTTGTGGAGTACGTGAGTGTAACAGTCATTAGCCAAGTGCCAATCCCATTCGACGCGGATCAGTCTTCGAATGCATGCACTTACTCCGTCGAGTTTCGTCTGATTGTGTTTGCGGTAAACATCACGAGTTACTTAATTGGTTTTCTGTCCGTAAGGCTGAAAGCAAACGCCTTACAAACATTGTTACATCCACACTACTTAGTTCTATGTATAGTTGTGATTTGACATCATAGTAAGTTATATATTGTTTCATTGAAATAAAACTTTTAAAATAAAGGATATCTTAGTCTTCCTCAACTGAAGAGCATACTCTTGTCAGTGTAAAAGATTCAAAATTTAAAATGTAATAAAAATAAATGCGGTGAAGATCCGTACAAAGTGTTACATTTCAATTTTAATAATTTCTTTGGAGATGCTCTAGCTACACCACACATTTGACCGGGTGCAAAATTAGAATCAGCTGTCAAATATTATAAGAATCGTAAATTTCTAGACAATAACCGAAACGCTCACAAACACATCTTTTCCGATGTTCCAACACAGCTATGAATCAAAATATAACGGCAGTCATCGTCAATAGCGTATTGTGACGTCACAAATCGTCTCCATTTGTCAACTTCGGCGGCAACACGACGCGCGCGGGCAAGGAACGCGACTACACATGCCGCCGCGCCGTGTCACGAATATCAGAACCAAATGTAAAGATATATTGCTATTCGCAAATGAAGTCTCACAAACTTCTAGGAGCGAATTTGGTTAGTATATGTAGATGATACTGTGATAAGATTGATTGATGAGGAAAGTAAAGTTGAGCGTTTTTTTTTTTTTGCAGTGTGCAAAATAATTAATTTCAAAGCAGCCTATTAAAGATTTGTTAAACCAAAATCATTATCCTTTAATGGAAAGTATAGCAGTAATAAGTGGACATTGCGTTAAGATTTAAAATTGGTTAACCATTTTCAAACTTAACTTAACTTCTGTTTTATTCCTTGATGGATGTAATTTTATTGAACAACTTTTCCGGATCTTCTCGCGTTTATTTTACACATTTGATTTAAATTATTTTATCCTAAAGTTTTGAACTCTTCGCAGGGTTTGTGGTCACAGGGAGAATGAGTGTTTTTCTTCTCATAATTAATAAGTAAGTCGCATACACTCATTTGAATTTAATTGTTTGCGATCCGTTTTATATAGAAAGAGCTAATAGTATAATTTAGCCCGGCAATATGGAGTTGGGGATGGATTTAATAGTTTGTATGATGGGAGGATAAAATAATCTTAATCAAATGTGTAAAATAAACGCGGATATACTCGCGTTTATTTAACGCAAAGTTGTTTTATTTCAAAATCTAGTTCTCTAAACAAGTATCAAGAATGTTAAGCGAGAAGTCGTCGACACAGCGTTTCAGAGCGTCGCTCGTTGTCTCGCAACAATGTCGCGTCGTATCGTAACGTAAACTCCCTCGTCGCAGTGTTTGCTGCTGCCGGCTAGTCCGAACAACGCCACACTGCCGCATGCCGCTGAGTTCGAACACTACACATTCAATAAACTTGAATTCTATATATATAATTAATTTTATGTAAGTAAATTTAGAATAAGATGAGGCTATTTTTCATGTTAAACATACTGGCATCAACGAAACAAAATTTTGTTTAGTGTTGATGTCACAGGTAAACTGTTGATAAATCTGTACAACAAAGTAGGATGTATTGTTGCCTTAGAGTACACTGTATTATCAATCATGCATTACCCTATTTTTGTTGAAAAAAAAAAAAATAATATAGTTACGTATTTATTTTGCATATTATTTTATGTCAAGGTAAAATAATAAATATGTAATAAAAAAGCTAGTTATAGCTGTATGTTTTACGAGGGTACTAAGACTACAAAGCTTGTAAAACTTACATCACATTAATTTTCCGTCAGTAACTCACAGACTAGAATAATAGATCTAATTAAGGCATAGTTTTTCAACTAACAGATTCATCTAACCCGGCTTGTTCATCGAGATAATATCCAATTCGCATTCATCAATGCAATGAAAAACGAAATAGGTAACGTCCAGTAATAATTTCCATTCGGACGGCAAACGAATCTGTTATTGGGCAGAATTGATGCGGGCGGGCGCTGAATCACGGCGGCGTGGCGGCGCCGGCGCCCGATGCGAGCTGTTCATTATGAACCACTGTGATTAACGCGCAAAAGCCTATCAAAGAACATTCAATAATTAAAGCTGCGCAGTTTGCAACTGAATACGGAATTTATGCACTTTTAAACTTTCACGTTTTATTTTGATTAAAGTGTTTAACATGTATAGCCGTGGCTTACATTTTGTCGTTCGAAAAATAAATTGTTTGAAGGTCATTTTCAATAAAAGTGTTTTAATTTAGTATTTCACTGCCTACACCTGTGTTACCGGCACACGATTGACTTGCTCCGATCACGTCAGTTGTCGTTCATGGCTGTGCGACGAGGCGACACATCGTAAAGCGACGCTTGTATATGAAAGTAGTCAAGTATCAAGACCTGTTGCTCACATATTGTCTGAGTCAATACTAGATAATAAAAACTATAATGTGTTTGCTTTCAGCTACAATGTAATTTATACTCGTAGGATATAAATGCGCTGTCAATAGTAATTTTCTTTAAACGTGTTAACACGTTGGCGCACTTAAACACCCACTTATTAACTATACACCCCCCTCTGGGTCTAGCAATATTAAAGTGCTAACACAAGGCACAAGGGCCCATTATACAAAACAATAAAAAAATACAAGCTTAATAAACTTGTATAAACACGAAAAGAAAGAGCTTACGTCAATGCAACATTGTCTCAAACTCGAACTTAAATTAGTTTATTGTACCTTTATGTAAAACATATGTAATGTTTTGTAACCAGACTCATCTGTCCGGTGCGGCCGCAGGCCAGAGTCTTTAAACATCTGATAGCGTTCAAAACCATTTACAATGTAATTTCAAAATCACGTAAATCTCGATACGAATACGACAAATTTGCATAGACATTCAACTTTATGAATAACTTATATCATTTAATAATATACGACCCGAGCGTAATTGCAGAAGCCTGTTTGTAATTAGTTAATTAATTAAATCTCTGCTGTTCGCCGCTAAGTATTCAAATTAAAATTATTAATTTATTGATGACATCATTTCCGAGTTCTACTTACATTGGAATGAGATGTTTCAGTTTACGTACCTTTTGTCTTTCTCCGAGCAACGTCCGGAAAAAGACAGTCTTTTGAATCTAGTGAACAGAAAACCATTGTTCAACTTGACATCATTATCTGTTATTTCAAAAACAATACTGTTTGCCGTTCCTTCAATAAAAGTCGCTCCAAGTTGTATCCAGACATAAATTGTTAACAACGCGCTAACAGCTCGCCGTAATAAACTATTATACGTTTGGTGCGATTCCACTTGGCACGACTTAGCTCAATCGTACGAGGAAAATCTCGTAAAAGATGACATATAGCGACTTAGCGCCAAGTATCAAGACCTGTTGATCCTTGTTTTTTCGCCGATAAATTTGCAATGTCATACCAGTGGTTACCAAATTATTACAGTATGTACCTACCTACTATTTAATACATATCAATTTGAATTTATTGATGTGTGATTGAAATGAATTCAATGACGGAGGCCTATGCCCAGCAGTGGGACAGTCATAAACTATTTACTATTACTATTTCCTATTGATGTGTACGATTAAAACTAAACTCTCCCATATGGTAACAGAATTTATATTTAATATTAAAAGTTAGTAACAGTATTACGGAAGTCATTTATAACGTCGTAACGCGTGTACAGTTACATTTCTATATGTTATTTCTGTAAATAGTAGGCTTTGAATAACACATCAGCTTGTATGTGTATTCGTTTGTCATATGACAGTTTATTCTTAGAAAGCTATTTTACTGTCGATTACTTTAAGTGTATATCTTTTTGTGTACGCAAGCCTCAAACGGTTTTTGTATCATCAATACTTTGTTATTTTTAACGTAAGAATATCAACCGTACCAAGCAAAAGAAAAAAGACAATGTGTTGAAAAAATTCCACGACTGGGATTCGAGTAAATAATCAAAAGATAACATGTTATGTGTATTTGTTTGTTAAAAGTACAAGTGATTTTTCAATACCCTTCTCAACTCCCTCTTTCTTTCTCTCTTATGCCAACTTGTTCTAAATCCAGATTCATTTTTGTTACAGGTAACGATGAACAAGTGGCGCAACTTGAAGTACAGTAAGCAGCCGACATGAAAGTTAGGGGAATGCACAATCGTCGAAAGAACTACATGAGTAGGGCACGAACAACGATCAATAGGACATTTACTCAAAAGTTTAGTAGATGTAAGAACTGAAAACACGTAAGAACCTTACCTGATACTGCAAGCAAGATGAAGACCTTTTCGACTTTTGAAACTTTAAACTTTTTAATAAAGCGTGAGTGCGCCATGTCGAACCTATTGGCAGAGTTTATGGCAATAACGAACTGATATCAGTCACTACCTTAGAGCAATAATAATGCTCTAAGGTCAATGTAAAAACATGTAAAAATATATAAGGTTCATTTTAATATTAACCAGGTTGTTATGTGAATTTGGCAAATATACGCAATTCGGTAATAAACTAACGGCATTTTTATTTTTATTTGAATTACATTACTTAGAAACTGCTTTAGAGCGCGGTTATATATAACTAGCAGCCCGTCTCTGCTTCGCACGGGTGGATTTTTTTTAAATATCTAGCCTATGTTACTCAGCGCTAATGTAGCATTCTAACGGTGAAAGAATTTTTTAAATCTGTCCAGTAGTTTTTGAGTTTATTCGTAACTAACATACATACATGCAAAAATACAAAGGTTTCCTCTTTATAATATTAGTATTAATATAATTAGTTGTGTTTTCTCACTTTCAACACGTTTATTATGTTATCATCATCATCGGCTTTTGGATGGGAATGGAGAACAGGCCATAAACCACCACGCGGGCCCAGTGCGGTGCGGTGGTTGTCAATGACTACTAATCTAGCCGGGACCAACGGCTTTAAGTTCCTTCGGAAGCACCGAGGAGCGAGAGATGATAAATTTTTGGTCAACCATCCGATGATTGGCCTTTGCGAAAGTTGCTTAACCTCAGCACTCGCAGACCGGGCGCGTTAAATAAAAAGAATATATATATATTACTACATTTTAGCTAAAACATAGACTTAAAAATTAAAAGAAAAGGCACTAGTCCAATTGATACTTATTGATTGATATGATATTTAGATTTACATAAAGTCTGTCTGTTTGATTAGTAAATGAACTCGTTGACAGTGGCTGGAGTTGGAAGTAATGAATGTTGATTGAGTGTAAAGTGGCGGCCGCTCACCGGGGCCATTATTAATAGATTTGGTTGGCGCGGTGCTAACGACCGGTGCCGGTGGGCTAAATGGCTAGGCTGTTCCTCGAGCGAGCCTGGTTCAACACTCGTATGTCGTGGCATGTCATTTTGCGTTCTATTACTGAAGATTGTTTTTATTTTAATCTTGTCGGAACATTCATTAAATATGTTTGGTCGCAAAAATATGGTTTTATTAAAATATTACAATTGCTTTATACATGCTGTATTTACAATTACGAAAATTTAAATTGTAGTGAATGTGTATCATAGACTACAGAGTGAATACATTTGAATGCTTATACTGAACCAAAGGTTTCATTTATTTATGTTAGTTAATAAATTATTAGACTTACACTAACACGTTCATGATTATTATTAAAGTAGTAAATCAGTAATAAATCAGTTAGAACGCACGACAATTAGAATTAGACAGATTATTACATATTGTTTGACCTGAACGACTGTTTCTACTCTACTCTCTCTACTCATAAAAAATAACCTATGTTAAACTTGCGTTTTCGTGGAAAAGAAGGAGAAAATTCGAGTTTTGTTTCCATATAAAACATTTATATCTACAGAAAATCTTTAATAAAGAATCGTAACGGCTCAGCCCGGATGCCCGAGCCGGCTCCCCCGCCGCCGGCTCCGTATGCAAAACATACGTTTACTCTCTAATTCTTCAGAAAAGTTCGGCTTCAAACGAAATTATGCTTTCAGATTAAGTAATAAGTTGTTCAGTCAGAGTTTATTCACTAAGTCCTGATGTTTTATGCTCTGATAAATGTATTACTCTTGTTTCACATTAAACAGCCATTTAATTTTTTTGTCATATCGTATTTTTATGTATTACAGTCACAAGTACAAATCTACTACTTTGTTCGATATATCAGTTTATCTTGAGAATCTATATTTGAAAATACATAAAGTTCGCCGTTCCATTAAACACAACATTATCACTGTTATGTAAGAATGATTATATTCAGGAGTGAAGCTTAATTTTGTATACTACTTACTGTAATAAATAAACTTTAAAAAATGCCAGCAACCATTTTATGTACTGACGCCCAACGGTGATCTTACTATAATTATATATGATTTTAATCTGTAAAAACATTTACAACCTCGTTTTCCGAGAATCATTTTCGTTTCTATTAACCCCCAACCTCACTTCTGACTTAGTGAATCACCTTATAACAATATAAGTACCTAATAAGATTTACACTAAAAGCATAATTCTATAAAAAGTTATTGTCTGCACCACGGGCTCGGCTACTTGTAACCATAATTTTTCATAACCCAATCAGGGGTTGTTAAAATTCAGGTTCCGTTGAGGCTTTCAAAAATTAAATAATGCTCGGCGTGTGGTTATGTTCAAGGTAATATTGGACAGGAAATTAAATCCTGTATAATCCCGGCGTTTTTCATTAGCTGCCCGTGCGCCTCGCGCCAGGCGGAGTTCGCGTGAGAAATGTTTACATTAGTGTCACGAGTCAACAGAGAGTCATCGACTGAATTTAATTAATTATACGTAACATTATGCCTATCATATTACTGGCCACCGTTTTTATTTCTTTATTAGTGGTTAGCCACAGATTTTGCTCAGTAGTGTGCAGTTGGAGATCTACGCCATGCTGTTTACTGATGATAATGATGTCTTTATTTACAATTGTGAACCTAAGTTTAATAAGTCTGCTGTTCCTCATTGTTAAAAAGATTCAGCATCAGTTTTAAACAAGGTCAATGAAACAAGGTTATGAAACAACATTATGTCGGTAATACTCATATAGTAATTAATCTGTCAAGGCGACATGTAACAGCTTTAAATTAATTATAATAATTAGCCATACTTACATTTACCTACATTAAAACAGAAATTGATAATTCAGAGTGAACATTCATTAAAAGCGGCTTAACTGTTTTCTTTTAGATCAAACAAAGTTTTTGGTGCAAGTAGAACCAGCCACGTTTGAAAAGCTGATCTTGTTCCAAACCCTCACAAATGTCAAAGATTAAAGGCAAATCACGAGAGCGAATCCCAATAGATTCACGAGGAAAAAAAACTATAGAAAGTCAGTCGAAAGTCAATGTTCCACCGCCCGCCCTCGCTCAGGGCGGATTACCGTCCGTAAAAGCCTATTAAATGTCCCTTCGTTTGACATATATTATTCCATTTCACCGCCTTGTTATGTTGGTATAATAGTTTGAGTGTTCAAAGATTTGCATGAATTAATTCCACCTGCCCCTTCCACTGGTTAAGGGACCGTTATTACAGTTATAGTAATGGCGGTTGCCCCAATTGAGAATCAAATAAACAACTTTTTAAAATTCGAGTATCCGCGCTTTATATTAGCGGAACGCTAAAGTCCTTATCGAAAATCTCAAGTATTTGCTTACGCTATAAGCTTGTGTTCTTTTATCACTGTTTAGGTAGTAGGTACACCCTAAATATCGATTTGAATATCATTTTGATGATGCAATCTAGAAACCTTTACAGTAATTTGAAAAAGAAAATTGGGAATCAAACTTTTGTAGTTTCACGCTGAATAATGAACAACGTCTTTGATTCGAAAATCTCATTAAACAAACCTAAAACTTGACAAAAATTGGGGAATTCTTCCTTGAGCGGGTTCGGCTTTTCATTGCAAACACTTCGGAAGTGGTTGCTCCGATCATTTGCCATTTTTGCAATTGAAATTTTAAATGTTTGCTCAAGTGAGGCTCTTAGTTTTCTTTCTTTAATTTATTTTGATCTTTAACTTAAAATAATTTGGTCGTCATCGCATCCAGTGACGATAAAGACGATAAATAAACACTGAGCAACAGAATAAATTGCCTCACAACCGTTGAAGCACAACATTGCTACTAATAATAACTATGGCGACAGACTTAGATAAAATGATGAAAGCTTGCTAGGTTTTTGAGCACTTGATACAAAAACTGGCCTAGTTTATTTCACTAACAACAAGACTCAGGCTTGTAATAGAAGAAGGAACTACCAGAAAGCAAAAGAGTCAGTGCACCTTCGTTTCACATTAAAAGACTAGCAGACTAGGGTACTTTAATTTTTCACACTTCTTGCTTGTCTACTTCTTTTGTTTCGCTACAAAATATTTATACTGACAGCTCCAGATAAAACGAAGTCGCTGAGCCGCTAGAGGGAGACGTTTAACACATTGTCACCGAGACAAAAGGGAGAGCCGCGCGTCACGCGACATTCGTCGTTTGAAAAACCGTGCCATTTCTTCTGCGAGCCGTATCAAAGGAACGGGACGCCTATTTGAGACTTTTTCAAGGTGAATCGAGTCTTCAAACGGCCATTTGAGGGAAGCCGCAGCTATTGCGGGCTTGTTACGGCCTTCACTGAATATCGCAGTCTTCCGCGCCGACGGATATTAGTTATTTGTGTTTTATTGTCATTGAGGTGAGTATTGGCTTGTGCTGATGCTTCCAAACTCCATCAAAGAAACAAAAAAGTATAAATCTAAGAATCTATAGAATGTAAAGAAGTAAAGCTTACGATTCTTATTAGATAGTAAATTTTATTGATATGATATTTATGATTGATTTTGTTCTAAAAACTTTCGAGTAGCCATTATACTCTACTTTATTATATCCTTAGCCCAGTACATCTCACTTATTAGTCATCTCAAAGGCTCTAATAAGACCAGAAAACTTGATCTACTTAACTTTTTACTTTGTACAGTATACGTTATGTATATCTAGTTAGTTAGTTAGAGAAGACTTCAAAAACAGTTACAATTTTTTCCTTAAAAAAATATTCAAATGAGATCAGATTACACGGGCTCGAAGTTAATTAATTTTACGGCATAAATAATGAAATTTTCGACTAATCTTTGTGATGTACACTCGCTGGGACCAAGATGGGATCTCGCGTATCACCCTCCAGCTCAAGATTTGATTTGATTATCTAATTAAAAAGTGTGTTTAAGGGATTAAGCGATTTCTTCTTGTTGGAGTTATGCTGAAATATTTATACCAAGATATTAAGCAAGAATTTTATAATTCAAAGATACTGGCAGGTACACAGTTGTAACCTTAATGGAAGTCCATTAGTCCACACCAAATTTTCACTAAAACTCCAATTAGAATATAATTTAATATAATAAACGTTTATATCATATATGTACAAGACCAAACTGCTCGTAATAAAATCTCCGTACATTAAGACCACGGTATTAAGAAGCGTAGTGGCCCATGACCATAGATGCCTTCACTCTACTAACAGTGACACTCGTGGGTGTCTCTGTATAGATATTGTCGATACCCAGATATACCTCGGATTCGGAATCTTAATTGGCGTAATCACATTGAATATGTTTCTAAATAACCAAGACAATTCTTAGCCAACATGATAATATGAAAAAAAAGATTGCCTTTCAAAGTTAAATTAATGTTGTACAACTCCCTAGCCGATTCATATACAGTGTGGCTTATGTAACTACGGTCGTACCTACAACACAAATTTTAAAACACATTGTATCAAATAACATCCGACGTCAATTTAATGGTAACGATAGTGGTCTTTTCAAACATTGCAAAATCTAACCTGTTCAAACCCAGTTTAAGTATGTTTCTTAAAACTCATTTCTTTAACAACGATTTAAAAAAAGAAATAAGTCACCCCGTGTGCACGCGCGCGGTAGCTAAGAACCGGCTCCAAACGTGTCGTGCGAATAATGTGTACGGCGAAACAACTGGCGCCTACCTTGTACCACGATTAATAAACAAGCTGCCGCATGAATTATGCGATACTTTGACAAATTTCAATATTAAAAAAGGCCTACTTTCTTGGTAAATTAAAAAATATTTCGTAGATGTTGTTTACCCTATTTCCTTAATAGTAACTTTAAATTATATAAGTAAGTACTTCCTAAAATTTCAAAAAACGACATTCTTTAGTTAAGAGTTTTGTGAATGTAGTCGCATTATGACAAACCTTTATGGTTTAACAACGCGACTAAAAACATAATTGTTATTATACATGTTTTAATATGGTAATAAATAAAATAAAAATATTATCCACCATTAAAATGTAACACTTTGAATCGATCGCTCCCGGTTATTGATATATAATTTAGTCATGCCGTCTCGGATCATTAGTGGTCACAGACAGATCAAAGAGTGAAGAGACTGAGGCGTTGCTGGTCGTCTTAAAATGTATTTGTTTTAAGATAGAGTTTTGAATCGAGTGCGTTCCAACTATCGCAATATGAAATCACGATATTTTCAGAAGTTATAATTATTATAAGAATACCTATTGAATACCAATTGAAACAATATTAGAGTTAATAAAAAAAGAAAAATGCCAAATACGCCAATTCAAAGTCAATGCATCCGACATGAGAAGTGGTAAACCAGTGACCTCATTGCAATGTTATTTGTAATCCTTCAGTCACCTTCCACGAAACCCACGTGAAGAAATGATGGTGGTATACCTATAATATATCTATAATGTCATCTATCCGGTCATTTGTAAGGGTTTGCCCGATAGTCAGCACGGCTTCTTAAAGAAACGTTCAACCATGACTAATCTTGTTTGTTTTTCTGACTATGTTCTAACAAATATGGAAAGAGGTGGACAGATTGACGTGATCTACACGGATTTCGAAAAAGCTTTCGACCGTGTGGATCACGTCATTTTGCTACAAAAACTTCAAGCATTAGGAATTCATGGGGATTTGTTACGATGGATAAAATCCTATTTAAGTAACCGCTCCCAGGCCGTTGTGTTAGGAGGTTTTAAATCCGACTACATTGATGTTTTAACTGGAGTTCCCCAGGGATCCCACCTGGGCCCGCTATTCTACAACGCATACCTGTATGATATTAAGTACTGTTTTAAAGCTGCTAAACACCTCATGTATGCTGATGATAAAAAAGTGTACATTAAAATTGATAACTTGAGAGACTGTCTTGCTCTGCAATCAGATCTAGATTCTTTACATGAATATTATGAAAAAAATAAAATTACTGTTAACATTAATAAATGCCAAATGATTACATTTAGTCGTAAAGCTAAAACAATTAAATTTGACTATCATTTTAATGGCACGGTAATTAATAGGAAACAAGCAATACGCGACCTAGGGGTACTATTGGATGAGAATTTTAAGTTATCGAAGCATATCGACAGTGTTACCGACAAAGCATATAAAACTCTTGGCTTTGTTTTACGGGAATGCAAAAATTTTAAAGATATTAAGTCTATTGTAACAGTATACTGTGCATATATTCGCAGCGTTTTGGAATTCGCCAGCCCGGTATGGAGCCCTGGATACGCCATGTACAAAAATCAATTAGAACGTATACAAAAAATATTAGTTAACCACCTCAATTATAGGCGACGGTTACCATCTACATCATACGAAGAAAACTGCTATCGTAATAACTTGTTAACACTAGAACAAAGACGTTTAGTATCGGATGCTAGTCTTCTTTACGACTTGGTGCACGCACAGGTGGACTGTCCGGAGCTGGTGGCCGGTGTGAGCTACCGCACTCCCTCGCGTCGCACGCGTCACACGCCCTTATTGGCTGTACCGCTACGTGTCACCAACTATGCTCGTAATGCTCCGCTCACAAGAATACCTCAAGCATACAATGATCTGTTTAGCGAAATAGATATATTTGCATATCCTAAGACAGCCTTCATCGTCCGCGTAATAAACTTCTTGAAGGAACAGAACAACCCCAACAGTCAACAATAGTCAACAATCACGCGAGACCGTTATTATGTGCACTAAGACTAAGATTACAATATATAATAAATTATTCAGTTACTATAAATTACATAAGAATTATAACATAATAAAGTAATCCAAAATATAATATACTGATTGTAACACAATGAGATGTAATATGTAAGGTATATATTTGTGTGTGTGTATGCGGGTATGTGTGTGTATATATATATATATATATATATATATGTATAATATATTATAATGTATTTATGTACGTATTTGTGTATATATAAATATATGTATGTGAACGATTTATGACATTTATGACATATTATTATTGAGTTCTCTACCGCAGGGCAGAAGCAATTCTCATCTCTAATACCAAGTTAGTAAATTGTTTGCCAGTATTTTGTTTAGATTTTGTAACATCATAATGATTGCTACCTACTTGTGGTTTGTTTGAGGAAACCTGCTTATTGGCCTTACTACCCAATGCATTAATTTAAGTACAAATTGTAAAAAACGCTGTTTGGTTTCTAAATAAATAAATAAAAAAAAAAAAATACGTTGAAGAGATCAGCTACACACTATAAGACTTATAATTATCTCTTACAGTGTCACACCTCAGGATGTAGTTTGTAATGTGTGTGAGCAAACGATTATCTCAACTAACTAAGCTAAACAACATGTCCTTGTAGTTAATCCCGGGTTGTCACCGCTGCTCCCCCCGCCTGTTCCCGCCTGTCCGGGCCTGTCCCCGCTACTTCATCGGCAGTATACAATGTACATCCAACTGCTAATCCCATGCTAAGACTTCTGATTACTCGAAGTTGATAACTGCGAGTCTGGTTCCTGTGATGTTAATTTTATTACCTAAATTGTCGTTATATTATAACGTTCGATCTGCAGGATTTACGTCATTTACTAATAAGTAATTCTCTCAGAACTCTAACATTGTTATTGTAAAGTGTCTCCATAGTTTTCGTGACGTAAATCTGAGAAAATTGAATTGAAAAAATATCTTAATAAAAGATTTAAAAGGTCTTATTACCAAAAATATGTAACGAGAAATATATCTTCTTCTTAATATCTCTTCTTTTAGAATTTTACTTAAGTTTTCAATTTAGTATTTTATTTCATTTCTCAGACGACGTTTGAAGACTAAATTTATAAGGAATGTCTTATTATATTCGGCGCAATAAAGTAAATAAATTTGTAATACCAGTTGAGCACACAAAAAGGCTGTTTGGAGCCCTCTCACAATAGCCAATAGCACTCGACAAAACAATGAAAACAACAAAATAAGCTTCGTTATTCGACGCCGCGCGCCGCGCCGGGCTCTCCTCGAACAAACGGAATCTGGAAGTTTGCTTACTTCTCCTTATAATGATTTATTATTTAGTCGCAGAAGTGTCTCGGCTGTAATCTGTTGGTGTTCTCATTATTAAAATAATGAATTGTAACATTTATGTAAGCATATCGGTACATAGCAAACTTCGGTCGAAGGAGGACTTAATTAATTATTGCAAACAGACATGACAACACAAAAGCATAGTTCGTAGGTTTATTAGGCGTTATTTAAATAAAGATATTCACAATATTAATTGTAATCTACACAGAAACAAAACTTATAAACTATACATTTTATGAAAGTGCCTTTAGATTGGTATAATTTTTTAAGACACCGATATCTTACCTTAATGTGGTTGTATGTAGTTAAGCTTCTGTGCTTCTGTATGCTTCCTTCTGTACTTCTGGCGACAGATGACTGCCCACAATTGCTCGGTTCACTGCTAACTGAAAGCTGTCAATAATGTGTTCCCGGGGCAAATGATGTTGTTATGTAAGACAAAAAGATTCCTGTTATAGTTTCATAAATTTATGAGGAAGGCCATATCTAAGAATGCAGAAAATCTAAGTCTTAGATTCTGCGGCCATCACGCAACGACTACTTGGAGAATACCATTCGCTGCTCTATGGCCACTTGGGAGACGCCGAAACACTTGGAAGTTGGCTAACGTCCTTTGAATCGGCTCGAGTGGAGCGAGTGCACGACACACCGCGCATTCCACACAACGTCGCATTCTCTAGCGTTAGGACAGTAGCGACGTTAAACTGCTTTGAGTTTCTTAGCATTTGGTAATGATTTCTTCGACCAATAACCAACTATTACTACTACTACAACTACTTTAGCCATCCTTTATCATCATCATCATCATCACTAGCTCATTTTATGTCCCCACTGCTGGGCCATAAACCACCACGCGGGCTCAGTGCGGACTGGTGGCTTTTGCGACTGCTAATGCAGCCGGGATCAACGGCTTTACGTGCCTTTTGAAGCACGGAGGAGCTCGAGATGATAAGAATACCTGCGTCTTTCTACTGTTCAACATTGATGCTTAATTGACATCTATTGTTTTCCCATTTGCGGCTATAAATGATTGGCCTGTGGCAATAGCGGTTTGCTCTACAAGATTCAAAACAATGCGGCGAGCAAACAAAGCACTTTAAACGAACGCGATCGAAGCCCGATGGAGCGCGACCGGGAGTGAATG
Source organism: Eudonia mercurella (assembly GCA_963082485.1). Classification (NCBI taxonomy): domain Eukaryota; kingdom Metazoa; phylum Arthropoda; class Insecta; order Lepidoptera; family Crambidae; genus Eudonia; species Eudonia mercurella. Next base: position 248,443 of record CAUJAO010000016.1, read on the forward strand.
ATGGAGCCAGCGAATGAACAAACGAATGGCCTAGTTAACCAGCGCCCGCCGGCGAGCGCCGCTTGATAATAAAACATAGAAATTGTGTGTAAGCAATTTGTTGTTCTGTTCGTTCATTCAAATTTAATGTTATACAAGTTACTAGTTAGTGTACTAAGTTACTTTTCACTTAAACTTTTAAATCTGTCTTCAGAGGTCCAATATGTCTTTCAGTATTTCGTTGCTAATTGCGAATTTTTATTAAACATAACACTCGCAGTAGTACTTAAAAAGTTACGAACGACGACAATGCGCACGAACGTTTTAGCATACTGAATCATCTCGTAACATGTATAAGGTGGGAATACTGTAAAACTCTACCTAGCTTTTTGCTACAAGACTCAAACTCTTATAATATTAAATAAATGACAGCAATCGATTCCGCCAAAGGTACAAGACAACAATGATATTCGGTTACATGAAACGAGCTATCGCTTCGCAAACACAAGGCGCTAGACTGAAACACATGAAAGCTATTGGACGGGAAATAACAAAGTCAAACAGCCTCCACAATACTTATCTGCTTTGCGTGTACTGTGGCTTTACTTAGTATACCCAGATTATACAGTCATCATCATTGCCGTTAACAAATCAAGTAAAAAAGTCATTGTAGGCCTCACACACCCACCAGTTGATCCTATACTTCAATTTATAGAAGATATTTAACCCGTCATATGAATCGCTATTAAGTATCCAATTTTAACAATTTCTCGAATTTCTTAAGAGATTTGAGAAAGTAAGTTTAGGATCATATATCAAAAAATATAGTTATCTTATATCTTTTATCTTATATCATAAATCTATATATATTATTTTTCTAACTTATTGCGGAACAACTCATTAAAACTTTAAACACTTCTACTCGCGTCTATTTTACATTTAAAAAAATTAAGTCTGACGTGGTAACACCACTGCTCTGTTAAGGGTTCCAAACGTCACGTAAACGCCATTATTTTCGTAAATAGTGTTTATGTTCAATATATTGATTACCCTTTTCTTAATGTTATCTACTCGTCTATGAACATATTTCAAGAAATATATCTGAATTCAATAAAACAGTGTAGGTATATTTTAATAGCTCAGGAGCCGAGGGGATAATATGCAGCGCTATAAAGTAACAGTGCGGCTTATGCTATCGCCACGTGATACTAACATCAATTTTATTATGAGTCCGCAGAACATTATGCCGCGGACATAAGAACCACTTTAGAGTAACACGCGAGTCACTCTGCCTCGTACACCTCCTTTGTGCCACAGACACGATATCACAGAAGCGATGACATTATTAAAACTTAAAGCTTATAGGAACTTTGATGGATGATAACGATAGGGGACTAACGCGTCAGTTATTTTGTCCATGTTTTTCTTCATTCTTACATTTCTTCGATAAGGAATTGGCTCAAGTTTTATGTAAATGTATCAGGAGACAGAATCAGTTTCTTTCAATTCTCTGTGAAATCAAAAAGATAACAAATCACTAATGTCCATCATTGAAACGTTCGTTCCGATAGAAGCGTATTACTCCAAATCGTGGCTGAAAATTCTCGAAATAAAATCTTAGAAAATTTCTCACTCAATCTTGTTCGCTCAATTTCCGATCCTACTGCCCCCACTGATAAATATCAGGGATTGCGAGATATGAGGCCGGTGCTGCCGTCTGCACAGACAATATTAGCTCGGAGATGGATGTGCCAGTGACAGAACATTAAACGGTAGGAAGCGATAGCGCTTGACCAATAAGCCATTTCCTACTGAGAACTGAGCGTCAATCAAGAAAGATAATAAAAGTAAAAGTAAACAGAGCGCAGTTCAAGCATCTGGCACATCCAGCATAGCTGATGATGTGTGTATTACTACCTGTGAAATCAACAAGATGTTTCAGTGATGGCAAAACAGTGCAAACCACTTTTTGACTTATTTATTTATTTAATTCAGACATATTATGTCCATAGAATTTGTTAGTAACAATGCACTTAAGGACTATGTTAGTAAGATGGAATATAGGGCAACATAATTACTCTAGATCCGGTACTTCATGCACAAAGAACATGAAGGCGGATCCAATGCTTCAGCATAGGGCAGTCGACTCGACCAGCCAGAACTCTTAGAATGCTGTTGTTGCTGCCGCGCACTCGATGGAGCAGGGAAGCCACTCGCTTCCTCCATAAGGGCGGGAACCCGTCCGTGCGCGCCACTGCGAACATTCCGGATGCGCTACACCACCTCGGCAGCCCCAACAACATTCTAAAGCCGTTATTATACTGAACGGGAAGGGCGTTGTATGCCTTCTGCGTATAATTGACCCATAGACTGCACGTATACAAATTCTGGCAGTAGGCTTTAAAAAGAGTTATTTTAACTTGTTTCCTGCAACGGGCAAATCTACGGGCCAACATGTTGCATCTTACAGCCAACGCCCTCCGCTCCCTCTCGATATCGTCAGCGTCTGTGAGACCAGCCGAGACCCAGTGGCCCAGGTACTTAAACCGACTCACTCTGTTGAGCTCTGCACCACACAATCGCACAGGGGGAACACTTAGTAACCATAAAAAATCTTGTACTCTGTGGTATTACTATACATTATCTCCCAGAAAGTATTAAAGTATGAATTCCAATTTTATGGCTAGATGCACAGCCACTAAATATTTGGTGAAACGTAAACAAGCCGGGCTTACAAGTTCACGGGTTCCAGCTCACTTCTTCTCAGTGCAATATCTCAGAAACTTATTACCAATTCTGCTGCTTCTACATGTGAGGGCACGGCAGTGCCCCCGTCAAGTCGAGCAAAAAAGCGGCACGGCCCTTACCATTCTTTTCTAGAAGCAGTTCAGGCCATTTTCGACCCCCTGTAACTTCGTTGTGGATTATATCCTACTCCTACTCAAAAGATTTTTAACATAAGCCGTACTCATGTACATAATATCTTGGGCTTAATATCTTCTTATTGCACAGTCATAATGCTCCGAATGTAGGTCAATCAGAATAGCGTTGTGTTTTTGTGCACATTTCTCAGTTTCACTTTGTTGCGCGCGGGGTAATGGGAGGCGAGCCAGAGAATACAAAGGCACTCGGCACATGCAAGTGTATTACGTTACTTCTGAATACTGTGTCTTTGCGAAGCTCCCTTGTATTGTAGCTTTTGGTACAAATCTATGCACGTTATGTGTGCTACATTGGAAACTACAACCATTTACCGTTCTTTGACAACTACGAAGAAGTTCTTCGACTGCTATCCTGTATAATGAAGCCGGGTGTCGCACAAGATTCAGACTTTACCGTTCAAAGACATGGTAGATTGGATTTACTGATACGTTCCAATTTCTTAGCACTATTGTCATTTACCCCCGTATTTATAAACGAGTAAAAGCTCATACTGAAGCAAAGTAATTGCTTAAGTAAAATTTTATATTCTTTAGTAAACCGGTGGAGTTGGTAACGTCAAAAGTTAGAATTCTTAGCCAAGCAATAGTCACTAATGTCTTTACTCAAGCAACAAAGAATTCATAGTGAGCTTTTGACAAGCTAGAATATTGAGGTTATATTCCGTGTGACAGTTTGTGTTATGTCTAAATCAATATCTATCTGTCAATTTGATAATAACAATAATACTTTTATTTAATTCAATAAGAAAACTTCTAGTCTAATTTAAACGTTACTTGTATATAGAATGAAATTAGATCTTAGTAACATTTCTAAGAACAAAGTAATTGCAAAGTAATGGCTTGTTTATTAATACGGGTGTTAGTGTCTGTTAGTTAGCAAGAGCAGATTAGCTGAAAGTAAACCCCAACTACGTTGAGCATCGTAAATGGGAGAACGAACGTGGTTGCCTGGCGGACGAACGGTCCGGTGGATGCGATGGGATTTGTGACGCACATTACACCAAATGTACGAAGCTGTTGCCGATTCATTAGTCTACGTATAACTCTATTTCACATTTCACTTATTTTGTTGGTAGGTAATGATTATGCAAAATATATTATGCGTTTCAAAAATGTATGCTATATCTTTGATGATTTGGTTTCGTATAATGTTGGAAGTATTTTTTGACGTCGTTAAATAACTTAGCTTTGAATAAAGCTAAGTTCAAACTTGAATTAGATTTATAAACTAAACCTGCTGAATATTGGCAAAATTGTAAACTACACAAAACAAAGCCACTGGCTAAAGTCAAATGTCATATGTCAAGCTGACATTAAACTCAGTTAAATTCATGGTTAAATATATCGAGAGCCATCATACAAGAAATTGAATTGATAGTCATTTTCTTAGATTAATAACGCCATTATCGCATATAAATCCTGATTTTGTGAATATCTTGTGTTCGTACATTATATCTAATATCATTAAATTATAAATTTTATCTGCTTCACTAACTCGCTCACTTAGATAGTTATTTGTCATTGTTTCAGGTATCTTAACATAATCAATCAGCAGCTACCTGTATCCTCAAAGTTGGATCTCAGTTTTAGACAATTTCTATCTTGTAAAAGCACAACGCCTGTTAAAGTTTTAGCACAGTTACGGACAAAGTCAAAACACTAATAACCTGCCCTAAAACTAGACACTGACTTAATCATAGCGAGAGCCATCTTACAAGAAATTGAATTGAATTGATAGTAATTTTAGTCACTGTGCTGTTTTCAGGAGTCATTGGCAGTAATAGTCGCTAACCTAAAAGTGACCCGGTTGCCATAAACAAAAGTTGAAGTTGAATAAACAGTAGAAATCACTGCGCTTACAGACCCTTACAGAGGTAACAACAAGACGACATGACGAGGATTTACGGTGAGGTTGGTTTGCGTTGGTACATACTATCAAGTGATTTGCAACAACATAAACAATTTGTCAATAATGCAAAACGTATATGAAAAACTATAATATATTGTAAATTTTAATATCATTGTAATCGTACCCCTGATAGATAAATCAACGCGCATCAAAGTGTAGGCTCTGTCTGTGGTCTGTAAATACTGGATCGACAAAGCACATAAAAAGTCCAGGTCTGGATGGCATAAAAATCGATTCCCGTTCACAGCGAAGGAACCGCATTCTCTGGATTAGCCGTCTCGCCGACTGGGTCCTTTGAATTCATGCCGCTATTGGAAATTAAAAAGGAACAGATGGTTTGCGAGCTTCTTTTTACATTTTGCTTTTCTACCACTAGTTCGTTTTCTTTGAGAATCAGAATCCATCTCTTATACCACAGTTCTTTTATGCATTTAAATGGATAATAACGTTTCTGCCGTTAGTGTCTGTGATGATACTAGTTTATTATTGAATTACTAGAATTCTAACAATATTTTTAAGTTATTCCGCATCGCTAATACGCCTATCATCATCATCATCATCAGCTCATTTTATGTCCCCACTGCTGGGGCACGAGCCTTCCCTATGGATGGATAGGGAGAACGGGCCATAAACCACCACGCGGGCCCAGTGCGGATTGGTGGTTGTTAACGACTACTAATGCAGCCGGGACCAACGGCTTTACGTGCCTTCTGAAGCACGGAGGAGCTCGAGATGATAAATTTTTGGTCACCCATCCGATGACCGGCCTTTGCGAAAGTTGCTTAACCTCAGCACTCGCAGACCGGGCGCGTTAACCACTGCACCATCGAGCTCCCCCAAATAAGCCTAACCAAAGCAAAATGCAAAGCCCTCGGCTCGATATCCAAAGATCCTTTGTTCAACTTCCACGTCGGGTTAAGTGGAATCTGGTGTTATTTTGTTTTGTTTTCATCTTTTAAGGTATATGACCTTAATATATGACATAACATTTAAGGACATAAAATTGAAACGTAATATAGTCATAGTCCTAATTATTAATTGCGTCAAATTCTTATTCATTAGATAGAAAATGCAAGCATTTCCAGGTAAACTACAAGTCTGAAACAATTTTAGCTAGTACACGAGATGAGAGCACTCATCTCGAGTACTAGCTGAAATATTACTGGCAGTGCTTAATCTGAGAGGTAAGTTTAACAGTCAACTTGAGCACTTAGCTGCAGGCCACGCCTCGCATGCATAATGCAGTCCGACGAGAACTGCCATCAAAGGATAGTTACCGTCGTTTCTACACCATTTAAGGTTTTTTTTAACCGACGCAACGTGATGTGGGAAAACATTTTGGTTTACAACAAAGGAATGAAACCTCATTTCCTTCTGGTGTATAAGAATGCTTTCAATGGAGTGTGAGATAATATACTTGATATTTCAATCTGAGAGCAACAGTGATTATTATATTACCTGTTATAGCCGGTTAGCCGGCATGGATGGGTTTGTGGGTTCAATGAAACGATTTTAAGTACTGACGATGTCGTGTAATTTGTAAGCTGCGCGGTACAATTTATGCAAAGGCTTTTGCATTGGATAATATTGGCTCGGTACGTATGATATGAGAGCACGGCGCGGGGCAGAGCGCGTATCATCTACCTCTCAGAACGATTCGCGTGCGACTGGCTATGGCTCGGCGCGCCGCGGCAGACAGACTCGCGGGCGCCGAACCTTCGAGAATTGCTATGAACATAGCCGCGCCGGCGGACGACGTATGCGCAGAGGGCGCTGGTTGCGTGGAGCGGCAATATTAACGGTTGTTTATGCTATACTGTCCATAAATAATAAGCCTAGCTAGTTAAGCGAAGCCAAATCTATACATAGAAAAATAACGCTTTGTCCTGGATGACTCACTGACGGATCAACGCACAGCCTAAACCGCTGATCGTAGATACCTGAAACTTGGAGGTTGTGATCTTTGTATGACGTAGGCATCCGATAAGAAAGGATTTTCCAAAATTCTACCCCTGAGGGGGTGAAAAAGGGGGGCAAAGTTTGTATGGGACAATATGATTCCTTGGTCCAATCTACTTCAAATTTTGCATAAACCTTTTTTTAACAGAGCTGATGAAATACTTGTTTCGTATTTTATTGTGGGTGCGGTAGGATATTGTAAAATAAATAGGGCAAGTATTGCCTCCTGCCCCCAATTTTATTTGTATTTGTTTTTTGTTTTCACTGTGCATTAGTTAATTATAACTAAAGACACTTACAGTAGTTATTCATTAGTTGACTTTTCTATTTATCGTTAATCTATTATAGTACATTTAAGTTTATGTAATCAACAGTAGCTCCTATTAATTGTACACGTATTGTGACTTTACAGATAGGTATGTCATATTGATGATAATGATACATATATGTACATATGGAATTGAAGGCAAAGCGAAAAAAGTAAAGTGTAGTATCCTATTTCCTGAAGGGTCAGAGCCATCTAAATATTTGCAGCGAGGCTCGCTGGGCCACTCTTTGGGCCTATTTAGCCCTTATTTGGGTTCTTTATCACAAGTGGGCAATCTTGAAAGCGAAAGGAATCCTCTTAAATAGGATTTCAACGTCCTATCTAAACGTATTTCCATTAGTATTTGTTCGGCAGTAAAATTTCTGATGTTGCTTTTGTTCGTTGCTGACTTTATAGTCATCATCATCATCATCAGCTCATTTATGTCCCCACTGCTGGGGCACGAGCCTTCCCTATGGATGAATAGGGAGAACGGGCCATGAACCACCTATGACTTTATAGAAATTGTAAATAATAGTCAAGTAAGACATGCTTATTGTTTTCTAAAGTTTACGCGAACACTACACATTGAAATGAAAGAACTTTTACGGATCTACTCGCGTTTATTTTATACATTAGTTTTGATTAATGTTTATCCTGACGTTTCGAACCCTTTGCAGAGTCCGTAGTCACAGGGAGACTCCCCGTGACCATGAGTAGATCCGTAAAAGTTGTTTTATTTCAAGACATGCTGAATTTTAATCAAGTGTGACATATTTATAAATAATGTCTTATTTAAGTAAATTTACGAGTTTTTATTAGTTTAATTGTTTGCTGGAAATAGGCAAACGATCAATCTGATGGTAATCAAACACTTCAACTCATTGACTTTTGTAACACCATGTATAAATTATACGTTACTCTCCCTGATACCTTACTACTTATGTAATGCTAGACCTATTACTTTTTCTAGATCACATACATAAACCAGCAATGCGTTTAGGCGCAGAATGTCCAATTCGCAAAATGTCCAGCGCTCGTAAAATGTCATATTCGCAGAATGTCCAGTTCGCAAAATGTCAAGTTAGCAGAATGTCCAGTTCGCAAAATGTCCAATTCGCAAAATGCCCCGTTCGCAGAGAGTCCAGTATTCATCATAACGTTGTCACTCCCCATCAATCACTAATTGAATCAAAAGTTGGGCTTTAATGAGTAGTCAAGTTATTCTGATTTTATAATCATTTATCGTGAATACCTATAAACATAATTTATTATCTGTGTGCGCTTACTATAATTTAAGCATTCGAATCACTTAATTTGGAAAGTGGCAAACGGAACTTACATTCTCATTATAAATATGTTTGGGATCCCTTACTGAATGCAAACGAGCGTCTTTACCTACCCATTTCACGCGTTTCATGATTTGTCTAAAGTGCTATGCCGTCACACACGGAATGTCTCACAGCAAATAAAGCAATGAGTCCTATTAATACTTCGCCGTTCACCCAACTTATGGTATACCAATAACATAATAAGAAAATACGTCAACTGATTTTAATAAATGCCTTTTATTACTACTAATAAATTAAAGTATGACTTCACATGTGAGTCATGGTGTCGATGCTCATCAGCATGACGTCTCTGTACGACCTCCTCACCAGCATGTCGGTGTCCAGGTACGTGAGGTCGTCGCGCTTCATCACCATGTCCGACATGTCCATGTCCTTCACGATGTTGGCCGTAGTCAGGTCCTTCCTGAAGATGAGCACGTCAAGGAACTTCATGTTCTTTGTGAAGAATTTAGTGTTATCAATGTGTCTGTCGAAGGGGAAGCCGAGCGGCATCGTGTCCACGCACGTGGTCCAGCGACAGGCGTGACGGTCTTTCATCATGCCCATGTCCAGGGTGGGGAGGATCATGCCGGTGCGGACCGGGCTAACGATAACGAACAGCTGCATTTCCATGCCTCCCCGGGTGCCCATGGGGAGAAGAAGTCTGTGGGGGAAGCCCATCCTTGTCTTCCACCACCAGCTGTCGACCATCTTGACGCCCATGGTCTCAACTGATCTGTCCCATACGCGGCGAGTCCAAGGTCTTTGTTCAATGACTCCGTGCATTTCGATGGAGTTGCGCACGATGGTGTTCTTGCCAGTATCCAGCTTGTAGAGGAAGCTGTCGATCTCGACCATGTCGAGGCGTTTGTCATTGAGTCCCAGCAGGCGACCCATGCAGTCATACTTGGGACCCATGAAGACGCGGACGATGGCGTCAACGGCCTTGTCGGAGACCACATCGATGTTGACCTTGAACGCGTGGTGATTAAGCCGGCGCATGCGGGCTACGTAGATCATGTCAGATCGCTTCTTCTGAATTTCGGAGTGGTCGAGGTACAAGGCGTTAGTAATGTCGACATCATACTCATCCATGAAAGTGACAAGTTTGTCTGTCATGAGGCGCTCCACCTTCACTCCAGGGAAGTCAATTTCATCGTAAGTGTATACAGGCAGCAGCTTCTTGAAGAGCACGAAAGTGTCAGAGACGCGTTTCATCAACTTCCAGAAGACAGGGTCGCGCAGGCACGTCGTGTACATGTCCAATGCGGTTGGGACGTACGTGTACCTAGAGAAAAATTACAAATTAACAATGCTTAGTAACAAACATAGATACGAGGGGTTTTGGTTACCATGTTCGGGTTGCGATCTTGCAAGTTAATTGGGTGAGCAAAAATTAAAATATCTCACATTCCTCCATCCTTCCGAAGGCATGTTGAGCCATTGATCCCCATTGTTGTTGTCAATCCCACCAAGCAGTCTTTAAAAACCTACCATGTCACATTGAGCCAACATAGTGGATATATGGCCTGATCTCCATATGTTCTTTTGTTCATGTGGGAAACAGGCTAACGATGATTCATCAAACGTGATCGTCAAATAATTATGTTTTTACTCACTTGTCAACATTGTATTTGCTGTAAGTCAACATCCTCTTGAACAAATTGCTGACGTGGATAATCTTAGCATGATCATACTTCAGTCCGTAACCGCCAAGAAGCAGTCTCGCGAGGATTTCGATGTCCTCAGCCTTTTTCAGCATGAGAATTGTACCGTCACGCTGCGCAACAAAATTTCGATTTAAAAATTGCTAAAGTTAAACAAAAAAGAATGTATATATCAGACTTGTTACATACCAGTTCAATGCGTCCCTTGATAATTCCTTCACGCACGATCCTTTCGATGTCGTCGATGAGGAATTTGTCCTGAACGTTATCTTTGGTGATCAGCATCACGTTGTTGGAGCGCATGGGCATCTCCTCACCGTTGTGCATGCGGATCTTGGGCCAGTAGCCAGTCTTCAGAGGCTCGTTCCACATAAGGGGTTTGATGTCGCACATACCCTTCGACAGGCGCTCTAGTCGGAGTCTGGCGAGCAATTGCATCTGAGAGTACATCATGATCTCACCCCGGCGCTCCTTGTTCACGTTGTAAATGTCGTCGGTCATCCAGTATGGGTAGTTCATGTGCAGGTAGTACATGTAAGTGTTAAGGTCGATGTCCTCAGTGAAGTAGGATATACGGTCAGACTCGGTGAGGGTGTGACGGACGCCCTTACGCCAGTCGATGACTACGATGTTGTTGTCCGTAACTTTGATTCCGAAGTAGTCTTTGACTATGGGGTCCAAGTTTGCCTTGGTCATCTTCATTTGGAAGGCCTTGTTGATGACGGAACTATCAACGAAGAAGTATGGGTAGATCTCGTAAGGAGCGGGGATGATGATTCCCTTGCAGTCAAGTCGGTGGAAGACGGCGACGGTGAGAGCATAGACGAACATGCCACCGTTGATGCGCTCGCGCAGCCAGCAGGCGGTGCGCAGGAACACGTCGAAGTCCTTAGCGAAGAAAAGCAGGCGGAAGGTCTTGATGGCCTCGTCCAGGTGCTTCTCGTTGGTGTGTACAAACACCTCTCCGCGTGGCAGCATACCCATCTTGTAGGTCTCCACAAACTTCTTCAGAACATCGACTTTCTGAAAAAAATAAAACGTAGTTTTTAGTAAACATTACATTTTAATTGACATCTGTACAGTTCAAGAGTTCGTGCGAGAGTTTAAATAATTTTAATGAAATTAATTTAGAAAACCTTTAAATTTCCTTTGTTGACCTATATTTTACTATTTTCTAAAATTTTTATTGATGGACTTCGGGATATCGATGGGTTATTATCAAGTTAGAAAGTCCAGTTTCTACTTACCAGGTATTTGTCAATGTTCTCCTCGAGCACGTACTCGCGGGCGATCTCGCGAACGTCCTCGTACATGGTCGGCTGCAGGATGTGGTTCAACAGTTTCAGCAGGCATAGCTCCTTTGTCTTTACGTCCAGGTTCACTGCAATATCAAGTGACCCTCATCACGACAATCCAGATAACATTGTTGGAAAATCTTTGGTACTGGCTGGGCGTATACTTGTAAGGGATTATCCAGTAGTTTTTGTCTTTGTTTGAAAATTAAAATAATAAATAGGTAGATTTTACACATCGAGTCGAGTATAATGAAAATTCAACAAAATAGAATCAACTTGAAAAGTGTTCAAAATGAATAACTGGGAATCTACTGACGTTCTTAACTCTTGGTTACTGTTTTGTTATTAGCCCTCATGTTAAAGCATTGGGAATGGCCATTCTCCAGCGGTGGACTGACAGGCGCTTTTAAAGATGCTTAGCCCTCAAGTCGTAAAAGCCAACTCACCCATCGTGTCCTTCTTGATGATGACATCCATGAAGTCATCCTTGATGGCGGTGGCTGCCGCCAGGGCAAGCAACGCTGCGAACACTAGCACCCTCATGCTGCTGCGACTTCTGTATGTGCCTTCCAACCAGACCCCGGCCTTTTTATAAGGCGGTCGTTTGTTTTTTTGCTCTTATCTCCCACTTTATTTTGTCACCTGCAGATAACCTTACAAACAATCGTTTCTACGTTAATCAAGTATACGGCAGGTCGGGAATCGTTTGCTTTCTTTGGTGTTTCTGCACTGATTAATATTTGCTGTTAGTAGCCAAAATCTTCCCACCTGATCCTCAAAATGCCACTACACTACACATTTACATAATATACTAAACATGCACGCTGACGTAGGCCCAAGACCAAATCAAAACAAAAATAATCTATACGCATAATAATGACTTTTCCTGACTGATTCATCATCGCCGAACCGAAACCGCTGAAGATAATTAGATGAAATTTGGACTGTAGGTTAATTGAGTGACGTAACCAGCCACTAAGAAAGGATTTTACGGAAATCATACCCTAAAGGGGGTCAAATAGGGGGTTAAAGTTTGTATGAAAGTCCGTCAGTTTTGAAGTAAAATACATGAAAATTGGTATTCGGCTTTTTGAATAGAAATAAAGAATGACGTGTCTCAGAAATTTTGTTTATTTTCTTTTAAAGAAGTAAAAAAGGGAAGACAGTTTTTTTTAGGGAAATCGTTATTTTTAAAGTAATAACTATAAAAATTTATAGTTTTATCGATCTATAGATTTTTCAATAAAAAAAAATTATGTGTCCAAGCATTTTTCGAAAAACCTCCCCTAGAGGGGTGAAATAACGGTGAAAAGTTAGTATGGAAATCTGTCATTGCTTACATTTCGGTATTTGGCCTGGTTAGATTTTATAAAGTGTTTCAAGATTTTTGGAAAATGTTCCCTTTTATTCGGCTTTTATTACAAATAAACACAAGTCGATGATGATTAATTTTCCCTACCATTCATAGGGAAGGCTCGTACCCCAGCAGGTGGGACATAAAAAAAATGAGCTGATGAGGACAAGTCGTGTAGTCCACGTGAGCAAAGCCGCGAGTATAAACTAGTTATATATATATCGACACTGTCCTCATAAAACAAGGGTACGACGACCCAGTTCACACGCGCTCTATACCAGGTACAGACATAAACTTACAAGACAGGGCGCCTTCCCCCACCCCCACGACCCGTTCTACCCAAGCCGAGGTCCATACCCTTAGAAGCGCCCTCGAGTTGTTCCGAACCCTCGGTGAATCCAGTAGGGAACGGGGACACGCACTAGTGCGTGATGCCATTCCCTCTAGAAAACCTCTGACGGTGTTTTGATCACTCAAATTGAGGAACCCTCTAAGTTTCTCTCCTTCCCCAAAAAAAGTCAAGTGACGCTGAAAATGCCGCATGAGACAATCAGCAAACTCCAAAAAAATGTGAAAAAAATAGTTTTTACCACCATTATCAGTTTTATGGAAACTGATAATCTCCGGAGCATTGAACACAACATTTAAATATTGTTCGGACACAACTCACGGCACGTTGCTGTTTTCGGCTATAAATTTGAAAGAGTTTAAAAATAAATAACGAGTTAAATCCGTGACACAAATAAATGAGGCAAAATTTGAATTTATTTCTGACTCGCTTCAGAATTGTTGTTCCATTCGTTGATCTCGAGATTTGTGATCTGTTACCTCGCTTTATCATATTACATCTTTATTATATTACGACTTTGTTTTATATACTATGTAGTGATTATTATTATGGTACTAAATTCATTTATAAATAAACTAAATAAATAAATAAACTTTCCTACATTTACATCAATTATTATCTAGCCCGAGAGAAGTTTCGTTATGAAACTCGTTAAATGGTTACTAGACAACGGATAAACATACTTAAAATGCTTAAATACATATTATACATAGAAAACACCCAGACCCGAGACAATTTAGAAAAACAATAATTTTTAAATTGACCCGAACGGGGATCGAACCCGGGACCTCAGAGACACCATGGAAACCGGTGTACAAACCGCTCGACCAAGGAGGTCGTCCAATAAAAACAAGGGGGGTATCGTAATATTATTAGATGATCAAACGAACTTACCTGTAAGTGAAGTTCGATCTTAATTATCCCGCCTTCGTCGAAGAGATTTAATTGTACTTGTAGTAGCCCCGCTACACACTTACATCCGTCCGCACGTAGTTTAACGCCAGAGAGAAAGATGAAGCAACACCCTCTCTCTGTCTGACAGCCTAGCGCGTCTTTGCCTGCTGTGCTGCGTCGACCTCATTCATTTTAGAGTACAACTAGGTTAGGTACATTGATATATATAGGGATAGGATTGTTGAATAAACAAACAGCATGGGAGGGTAGGGATTTTAAATCTCTTCGACGAAGGCGGGATAATTAAGATCGAACTTCACTTACAGGTAAGTTCGTTTGATCATCTAATTATCCCGACTTCGTCTCAAGATTTAATTGTACTTGTAGAGATGTTCAGAGCTGATATCAATGTTACCAGAAGAATAAAAATAAATAGGTAACTAACCAATATATTTATTTAAATAAACAGGTATGTGGCAACAATACATCCATTTCACTTCATGGCATAAGTGTAAAAAAAAAAAGAATAGGAAACAAATAAATTCTCCTAAATACAGAATTATTAATTTAACTGATTACAGATTCCGCGAAGTGCGAGCCTGAGTCAGAAACAATCGGTCTATTGTAAAAATTCGCAAATGTTGCCGATTGTCCTGACCAACCGGCAGATTTACGAATGGCATCTACTGAAACTCCGGCACGATTCGCAGCCGAAGTGGCCGCGTGACGCGTGCTATGGGGTCGGAATATATTAGTGTCGATGCCACTTTCCTCCATTATAAACTTAATCCATCGCCCGATTGTTTGTGACGAGGCAGCCCTATATGGTTTTTTAAATGTTAACATTAGTTTATCTTCGTCATTGGGGCGATTATGTTTAGATATATTGATATAAGAATTTAGTGTATAAGCTGGACAAATATTAGGATTTCTAAAAAATGGTAAATTTAACACAGGTTGACTCTTTCCTACAGAAGATGTCTTAATCATATCTGTTATTTTTATAATAATTCTGTCGGCAAATCTTTCAATGTTACATAAACGAATCAAAGACAGGGTCTGTGACCTTTGACCTGTGGCCAAAGCTAACAAGGTAACCAATTTTTTTGTTAATTGTTCATTAGATAAGGCTTCATTAGGGTACAAATTCGACAGGTAATTTAAAACTATTGTGGGGTCCCACGTAATAGTATAACGCGGAAATGTAGGTTTTAATTTAAATATGCCTTTAAAGAATCTCCTTAAATTTTCATCACCGCTAATTTTATTTGTACATATTAGAGAAATAGCTGAGCGGTGATTATTTAACGTTCCATATGACGACCCATTAAGAAAACAATTATTCAAAAAATCAATTAAATCATGAATTTGTACATTGTAAATATTACTTATAGATTTTGATTTGCAATATTGCCACCACAACTTAATACTATTTGAATACTGAGATAAGGTATTCTTAGATATAGAAGAAATCATCACCTCTAACGCTGACTGAGGAACTTGTTTTCTTAGGAATGCTTGCCTGATAATATCGTTACAGCCAGGGAAAGCTGATGGTGAAGAGGGTGTTTCTTCCTGAAAACAGATGAAAGTAAATCATCGCTTGGTGTGAACATCTTTATTTCTTTCACAGCAAGTTGTTGAAACATGGGAAACCACGCCTGTGATGGCCAATAAGGAACTACAATGATACCTGTGGCTTTATCATTTTCAATTTTTTGTATTGTTTTTAAAATAAGCGAAAATGGCGGGAAAGCGTAAAAGAAAAAAGGGCTCCAATTAATTGTAAATGCGTCTACATTGTAGGCGTATGGGTCCCTTTTCCATGAAATGTATAAATCACATTTGGCATTAATTCTGGATGCGAAAAGATCAATTTCAGGCTGCCCGAATTCAGCGACTATTTTTTCAAAAGCTGTAGGTGATAATTCCCACTCGGTATCTACATTTAAATTCCGCGATTGCAAGTCAGCATCAGTATTTTGCGAAGATTTAATGTATGAAGCGAAAATGAAAATTTTTCGCTTTTCGCACCACTGCCATATTTCGCGAGCAATTTTATTCAAATGCGGAAATTGTACACTCCCCATTCGGTTTATATACGATATGGCAGTGGTGTTATCAATACGCATTAAAATCTCACAACTGTTGTATTGACTTGCGAAGGATTTCAATCCAAAGAAGGCTGCTAGCAGCTCCAAGTAATTGATATGCTGCAGGCGTTCCGCACCTGTCCAAAATCCCCCTATTTTCTCGCTTTGACATGCTGCTCCCCAGCCTGTTGTCGAAGCATCGGTAAAGATTTCCAAAGTGTAATTACATATTCGAATAGGATTATATGTATGAATTATATTACTTTTCCACCATTTAAGATCTTGACTCAAAAAACTTGGAAGAGTCATGGAACGATTGTAATCATTATTATTTACAAGAGCTAAATATTTACTTCTTTCTAAAGATTTTGTATACATCCAACCATAAGCCACCGCTGGACAAGCGGCTGTCAGAGTTCCTAAATATCTGGCAAAGTCACGTATGCGTATTTTGTTTAGCATTAACATTTTTTCGGTTTCATCTAAAATTTTTTGCCTTTTCTTATTTGGTAATTCTAATGACATACTATGGGAATTTAATACAAAACCTAGGAAATTGCAAATTTTACTTGGAATAAGGGTACTTTTTTGGTAGTTGACAATGAAACCTAAATAAGTCAAGCATTTTATGGTTTCATTTACATTTTCTAAACACTTTTGATATGTATTACCAAGTGTCAAAGTGTCATCTAAATATGACACTGATTTAAAACCTCTCGATCGCAAGTGTGACATTATTGGTTTTAGAATTTTCGTAAAAATGTGAGGTGCTGAGCAGAGGCCAAATGGTAAGACACAAAACTCATAAAGAGTGTTGTCAAAATAAAATCTTAAATACTTTCGGTGCCCTACGTATATGGAAAGTAAAAAATACGCGTCCTTAAGGTCCAAATTTGCCATAAAGCAATCTGGAGTCATGAGTTTCATTACTGTTCTTGTATCTTCCATCTTAAAATGATTAGTATGTATGTATTTATTCAAATTTTTTAAATTAAGTATGAATCTCATTTCTCCATTGCTTTTAGGGACAAGAAATATACTTGAGACAAATTGACCTTTAGTTGGTTGGCATGGTTGAATAGCTTTTATTTCTAATAAATGATTAACTTCTTTTTTAATAATTAACACTTCAGATTTACTAAATGAATATTTAGGATAAGTATTGGGGTCCTGACGTGGTTCCTTGAAAAAAGGAATTCGGTAGCCCGAAATAGCATCAAGCACGATACTATCAGTTGTGATAGTTTTCCACGAATCAATAAAATATTTAAGCCGACCGGCCTGTACCTCTATGTTCTGGTCCGGTAGCGCGACGGTGCCGGAGGTGGCGGCTGCGGGCGTCCCCTGTAGCTGGTGGTTGCAGGTGGACGGCGCGGAGGCGGGGGCGGGGGCGGTGGTGGAGCACGTTGAGCCGATCGCGCTAGTCGCTGTCCACCGCCTCGGCCCCATTGTGCTTGTGTCCGAAATTGTCTTGGTTGTCGCGGTGGACCCCTCGAGTTTAAAGAAGGTTGTGTTGTGGGTGTTATTATTTGGGCTGTCTTCTTAACCCCTTGGGAAGACTTAATAAGTTCTCCCAAATTTTCACCAAACAACATGTTGTCACGCTGACGGTCTTTGAAGACGTTTATATATGACTTGTCCAGTAATGGCATTAGTAATGACCTTCTTGTATCATTTTCGATAAAATGTGAATCGGCGATGAGTTTGCCGGCATCATTTAATAATTTTAAAATTTCAGTTGTTTCTATGTTTTTGGATAAGATTCCAGTCATAGCTTTACCCAAAGCTGCAAGCGCTCGTCCCAGTTGACCTTGCTTATTAAATAATCTGGCATCCCTAGATCGGCTAGAATCCGTTATTACAGAGGATATTTCCTCGTTTAATTTTGGTGGCATTGAAAGTGGAACATTCTTGGGGAACAAATGTCTGTTATACAGTTCTTCCTTCGCTTCTTTTTTAAGACCACATCTAAGGATGGGCTGCCATCTATCGGATATATCTTGTAAAATATCTGTACCCCAAACCGGGGTCTCGATGTGACGATCTCCGAGAGCTTCTAAGAGGAGAGGGTCCACAGTAGATGTGGAGGGTATTACATCCTCACACGATTTATTTTCACATATTGGGGCATCTTGATGTTCAACATCATTGGTAAAGCTCTTTTGATTTTCCAAGAAAAAATCAGAATCTTGTTCTATTATTTTGTTTTCATCAGAAGCCACATAAAGTGGGTGTACTGAAATGCAAAAGGAAAGAAAAATTTTATTTTCATAACTACCGCCAACAGTGAAAAAAGGAGTTCATTTAAAATCATACTCATATAAACGATTAATTAATCATTTTTTATAAAATAACGGTTAATATCTCGTACTAACTCATTAAAGTATCACTGGTCAATATCTCGTATTGACTCGGGAAAAAAAATCTATTGGTCAATATCTCGTATTGACTCGAAGCAAATGTTCTATATTTTTCGTATGTAAAATTGTTAGAGCACCCTTATAGCACACTTAGAAAAAATAAATTTTTACAATACCTTCTATTCTCTCCTGTTCTTCTTCACTAGAATAGATAACAGTATTTCTTCTTTTCTTTGCTAATTTACGTTCGTATTTTAACTTTTTCCTATGCCACCTGTCTTCCTCCGTTTCATCGCGTGAACGCTTCGGCATTTTATTAGACACTAGAATAAACTTCTTTTTTTTTTTTTTTTTTTTATTTTTTTTTATTCTTTACTTACGTGCGTGTTGTGCGCGCGCGCAACAAGGAAAATGAGGTCGACGCAGCACAGCAGGCAAAGACGCGCTAGGCTGTCAGACAGAGAGAGGGTGTTGCTTCATCTTTCTCTCTGGCGTTAAACTACGTGCGGACGGATGTAAGTGTGTAGCGGGGCTACTACAAGTACAATTAAATCTTGAGACGAAGTCGGGATAATAAGAAGCGATATTGTATACGCACAGTGTTATTTAATTTACGAAACCTTTTTAGCACAACTTTTCTTAAATTATGAACTGATATGACTGAAATAGGGATAATATATATTTAATACAAAGTATTTAAAAATTAAGATGAAACATTTGGGCATTTTCAACATTCATTTTATTTTATTTATGATGACAAAAACTACATACATACATACAAAATTTATCATCTATACTAATATTATAAAGCTGAAGAGTTTGTTTGTTTGTTTGGTTGAACGCGCTAATCTCAGGAACTACCTACTGACTCTAAATGAAAAATAATTTTTGTGTTGAATAGTCCATTTATTGAGGAAGGCTATAGGCTATATATATTACATCACGTTATGACGAGTGGAGCAACAATGAAAAATGTTGCAAAAACGGAAAAATTAGATTGTTCGCTAATTAACGTGGGTGCGCGGGGCACATACAATAAACAAGTTAAAACCAGTCGATACAATGTCAATATAGTTGGTCGTGTAACTTTTTAAAATAATATCCTCTATGTGACCTGTACATACCTATGAGTTACAAAAAGTTAGAAAAAGTTAGAAAAAGCAAGTACGGTTTGTCAAAAGTTACAGAGTTTTATTCCAACAAGAGTAAAATTCCATGCAATAAATATGTCAATCAACATCTTTAATATCGATTACCAAGCACCGCTCCATTCATATCTGTAGGAATTACAATATAACTGATAGTTTTAATTACTAAATAGCTCTAAGAGTCGTCTTACGCGAATCTAAAAAATCTGAGATTTATTAATGGACTTCAAAGGAAAGAGGAGGTTCTCATTTAGTCGAAATATATATAAATACTAGCTGACCGGCGGACTTCGTACCGCTTTGACAGTTTCCATGACAACTAACAAACAAAACGTTGACAGTTTCCATGACAACAAAACAAACAAATCATTCGTCCGCTTAAGAACACCCGTATCTCATGATGGACCCCTATAGCAGCGCCACCTACCGGGTCCATTTTGTAAATCTAAACCATTCTCAAATCCACTTGAACACACATAGAAAATTTAATCCAAATCGGTCCAGCCGTTTAGGAGTTCAATAATATACACACGCACAGAAGATTTGTATATCATCATCATCATCATCATCATCATCATCATCATCATCATCATCATCTCAGCCAAAAGACGTCCACTGCTGGACAAAGGATTACTTCCACAAGGATTATTTCCACTACTGATTTGTATATACTCGTATAAAGATATATTTGCATATATTTATGTATGTTCCCCGGTTACTCGAAGACGCTTAGACAAAATTCTTCTTTTGTTTGAAAGGGTGTACCTCCTAGGTGGTCCCATAGTCATCAGGTCAGGATCTGATGATGGGATCCAGGAGAAACCGATGGAACTCTTCAAATGTTATAGGCAGCACGTATAACGTGTTTTATATATTTTCTAAAGCTATTCGAGTATTTGCATCTAGTAGTCATCAACTAATGTTAATAAGCTGATGATGAAAGGTACATACATCTCCTTAACGATTAGGAGTTGGGGTATAACTATTTAAATATTCCAGGCAAACATAGGCCGTTACGTTTAATCTTTCAAGTTTTAAAGGATATACTTCCCAGTCTCAGGTGGTCCTGGACACCTGGATAGGATCCTGGAGAAATCAAGGGAACTCTTCACATGTTATAGGCACATATATCGTTGAAAAAATTTCTACGAGCAGGATTTGAACCTGCACCCTTCTGACATACCGGGTCAGGTGCTCTCCCAATTGAGCTATCGTGGTTCTAACCAGGCCGCCGAAATTATTCAACACTTTTACTTTTTACTTTGAAAGCCAAAGACGCCCATTCAATGAACATTTTTGGTCACCCATCCGATGACCGGCCTTTGCGAAAGTCGCTCAACCTCAGCACTCGCAGACCGGGCGTGTTAACCACTGCGCCATCGAGCTCCTTCTCGAAATGTTATGTACCTATTAGATTAACGTTTACCTATTAAGTGCATATCTAAATCATCCGAAAAATAAACAAAGATTGGAGATCATATCTTAGGTAGAAACGACTTTCCGCCAAATTAGCGGTCTTGTTGACACCGGCCGACCCGGTGCAGTCCGCCGCGCTGATAGCGGGCTGCATGATTGTTGCTATCGGCCAACAGTCAACACGTCACACTTTCATCTTTTATCTAACTTTTATAAAAAACATATTGTGAATTGATAAAGTCAAAGTCAGGTCAGATAGGTCGATACTTACACCGATGATGCACCGATGATTTTAATTAGTGGTTAAGACCACTGGTTTCAGACCCAGAGGTTCCCGGTTCGATTACCAGCGGCTGATACCACCTTCTTTTCTAAAATGTCGCCATAACAATATTTGTAGCATTGATGTATTCCGGCAGCTATAGATAAGAAAGCCAATGCCTCAGTAGTTGAGGATTCTGGTTAAAGTGCGCTTCCACCATTGGCCTTATCATCACTTAACATCAGGTGACATGAAGGCCAAGTGCTTACTTATGATATATAATAAAAAATTACGCTCTGATTGAATCATTAGGTAATTGTAACACCATCCGTCGAATATATATTTAGTGGTGGCTTCTGTCTCTAATTTTAGTGGTTGGCGACAGGCAACTACCATAATATATTTTAAATGAAACAACTTTTACGGATCTACTCGCGTTTATTTTACTTTACACTTTATTTTTATTTAATGTTTATCCTGACGTTTCGAACCCTTTGCAGGGGCCGTAGTCACAGGAAGACAGGTGTTGGTCATCTCATAATTAGTTAGTAGCTTGTATACCCTCATTTAAATTTAATCAGGTACGTTCCGTTGTACGCAGAAAGAGCTTACAGTATCTTTTGGTTTGGCAGTATGGTGTTGGGGCTGGGATTTAATATTTTGTATGATGGGGTCCCAGGCTGGTGGTGGTAAAGTAAAATAAACGTGAGTAGATCCGTAAAAGTTGTTTTATTTAAATGTGTAGTGTTCGCGTAAACTTTAGAAAACAATACCATAATATCTGTTTCTGCCGCCAAGCAGCATTCTTCCCGTTTATTTATTTATTGATTTCTAGGAATATTTACAGACACATAACATCTAAAGTTAAAGAGAATAAATAGACATATGCTATTAACATATCTTCACAATTATATTAAAGGGAACTAACCAGTGAAGTTATAAAACGAGTAGAACTTGATGTTTCGGGTCACCAAGGTTTGCGTTCCCTTGGGTTGCAAGCATCCATGGTCTACGGTTGGTGCTGCTTTCCATCAGGCACCTGTCAGGATGCCTAGTGTGAGTTTTGTTTACTATCCGTATTCATTCGATTACGTTTACGAAAATGACAATTTGTATCGCATTGAAGCAGCGCCTCCTGGCGACTTACGAGAAGACACCCAACTCCACGCGACTTTAATGTTTATTCTGACACCCCCTACTAACCATGCGGTAAAGCTAAATGTGTCAGACATCCTTGCGCAAACACAAGGCAAAAGGCCCGCGAAGGCATAACCGGCAGGGGGCTTAGGATCGGAACCCCCGTGGTACCCTTGAAAAGACAGCCGGACCCGTAGTTCCAGCTGCCATACCCTACCTATCAGGGTCAGTAGATAGGGGGTCACATACGAGAAGAGTTAAAATTTTGCCATACAAATTCTCGTTTTTGTTAACGTGATCGAATGGCGAATGAACCTCGCACTACGCACCCAGATCACGCGCCGGCTCAGTAATGTTATTTAAAAATGTATTAACGGAAACGTTGAACCAATGTTTAAAAAATACACGGTATTTATGTATAACATTTTATTTGCCATCTAATCTTTATTTATATATTCTAATATTACCCTTACCCTTATACTGTAGGAACATAAATTTTACCAACTTATTTCACTGAAATTCTTGAATCAATAAGTGCCCAAATTACATTATTCGATACGTACTACACAAAAGTTATTTTAGTTACTTCGCATTTGTTGTACTAAATGTGTGTTTTGGTTTGTTGCAGACATTCCGCCACGGATTCCCGTTCTCGCCCACGGCCCTCGCGTGGGACCCCATACAGAAGCTGCTCGCCATCGGGGACAAGAGCGGCAACCTCAGGATGTATCCTTTGCAATACGCATCAATCATGAGACTTCTTGCTAACAAGCATTCTATTATCTAAGTCATTCTAAGTGAAAACCTTATGGGTTTGTCCATCTACAGAGGTTGACATCTTAAAACAAATATATAATCGGCACCACTAACGTCTGTATAACTGTCATGGTCACTTGCATTAGGGTAATTAATAACGGGATTCTTACATCTATCATTACAGGTTTTAACCTTATGCGATAGTGAAAGATTTAAACATAAAAAATATCAACTAAGTTTAACATAAGATATATAAAAGAAAGAAAAATAATATGGCAAGCGTAAGCATATAACAAAAAGTATTCAGGTCGATAGTGCAGCGGCTAGCCCTTTGTGGGGTGATCTTGCAAGTTAAGCAACCATCACAATGACGGGTCATCGAATAGGTGAGGGTAACTTTATCAAACTATCCTAAGCGCCTCTGTTCTTCGAAAAGCATTTGACGACAAAGCTGGCGTTCAAACCAACCAACCGCTGCAGGTTATGGTCCAATCCCCCATTGTACTATTGTTTCAGTATTTTGAAAGGCTTTTACAAAAATAAATAAAACCATTTTGGCTTCTCATTAACCAAAATATTTTTTTTATATAAATAAGAAGCTTAACTCTCCGCTCCACCTGGATCATGAGCGGAAAAGTCCAGATGCTAAGACAGCTAGTGACAAACACATGTATTTATTAATAAAAAAATTACCATGGAAACAGTTTAATCTGCGCTAAGCTGACTGCTTTGTCTAATTTATCTACAGCCAGCTTCCGCGTAGCTCAGGCAGGCTTTTTGACATAGTGCTCCATTCATCATTCTGACAACCTGACATTCAGCGAATGTGTGTCAGCGCGACCATTGTTTTTCAACGAGGAATCAAACCCCGATCGCATTAGCACTAATGGCTGTCGTTACGCTAACGAGCCTCGGAGGCTTTTCTCGCTGATCTCTGCCACAGATAAGGAATCAAACCGTTTTTTGGATAATCGCCTTTAAGGCCTTTTCTATGTAAACATTTTTCGGGTATTGATTATTTGACCGATCCCAACCATGCTTATATCCTGATAACAATGAAAATATTGTTTTATGAATAATAATTGTTGTGCTTTTATTCACGTTTCAAGAACTTGCTAGAAAGTGTTCAACCTTGTATGATGCCTGCGATGAGGAGACATTTCATCAGTCCAGAGTGTCGACCCCGCGACCCCGTTTATAAACAGACAACAACTAATGATATCGTTAACGGTTGTTTTTCATCCGATCAGTGCACTTACTGGGGTAAAAACATGTTGTGATGCAGTTTCTTTAGAGTCGTCTAAAACGTTTTTTATTCAATAACTAGCTGACCCGGCGGACTTCGTACCGCATTACTTTTTTTTTAAATATAGCCTATGTTACTCAGCGCTAATGTAGCATTCTAATGGTGAAAGAATTTTTTAAATCGGTCCAGTAGTTTTTGAGTTTATTCGTTGCAAACATACATACAAAAATACAAAGCTTTCCCCTTTATAATATTTGTATAGATTGACGCAGAGCTGATAATCAGTAAACCTGAATCACCTTTTTATAAATTAATTGATGAAAAGTTTATAATCTCTTATAATCATCATCATCATCATCATCTCTCAGTGCTTCCCATCACATAATATGGAGAGATCAGGCCATAACGGATCGTTCCCGGACCTCTATCTGGGTGCCAAGTGCGAGATTCATTCGCCACTCGATCACGTTAACGAAAACGAGAATTTGTATGGCAAAATATTAACTCTTCCCGTATGCCGGCAGGAGGCGCTGCTTCAATGCCATACTAATTTCCGTTTTCGTAAACGTAATCGAATGAATACGGATAGTTAACAAAACTCACACTAGCACCCAGTTTATTCACCTCCGCGACCACCCTGGTGTTAGAAGAAAAAAATATTTTATGTTTTATGTTTTAATTGAAATTAAACTAAAATTAGTATGTACACAATAGGTAATCAAAGTTATTAACTCTGGTTTGAGCCAGTCGCAATCTGAGGTCAGCCGCAGGTGAAGTGATCGGCAGTTGCACTCTGCAACATTGTCACTATCAAATAGTCAGTCAAGCGCGAGCTTGCGATGCGCGCACGCCGGTTCCTAAAGTGTTGCATTGATCTTGGTCTAACGATTTGTCATAAAAACAATAGATTAGATTAGATAATGTATTGTGCAAGGAACTCAGGCACATTTTATTGCAAGCAAACCCAGATCTTAAAGCTAATGCGAGTATAGTTTTACTGGCACATGGACAAAAAAACACACACAAGAATTCTCTATAAAATAAAATTAATTAATCAATATAATTCAAAAATAAATAATAGCTAATAATAAAAATGTCGACAATATACGTAAATAAAGATGAAAGTAGAGATTACAATAACAAATGTCAAAAACAATTTATAAAAATTTAAAAATAATAAAATTGCCATGCCCTTATGCCTGAATGTCAAAGAATTGGTGTAGCTATTATTATCAATAAATTCATTTAAAGTATAAAATTGTGAAGTGTCATCAAGCCATCCATAAAGCTTTCTCTTAAACAAGGCAACTCTACTAACTTCTACTACTACTAACTAAAGTCAACTATGGAACGCGAAAGTTTAAAAGTGCATATAGTTGGTGGCGCGGGCGATGCTGTAATTTATAGTGGACTGTATTATTTATTGGCGTTATACTAGGTAGGCGATGTTTCCAACTACGAGGGAGGGCGACATGCGCAATAGGTAAACAGTTCGATGAAAAAAGGAGGAAATACCTTGATCAGCAAGCGGCAGTAAGCACCTCGTGTCCGGCAGGCGAGCGAGCGATCCCTAAAAAAGATAGCTTTTGATGATAATGCGATGAGGTCAAAGCAATAGTGATAACGACCAATAAACTTAAATAATATTATTGTTTTCCAATAAGAGGTTTCATTTAGATATTTAAAAAAAACGAGTATTTTTGCTGAAAATAAACGTAGTCCACATCAATATCTTCCAATTCCGGCCATAAAAAATAATTGCAAGCAAATGCCCTGATGCTGACATTGTGTCACGACTCCAGCGGCTCCACCCTCAGAAAGAAGTTTGTCTTTGTCTTGATGTATTCTATCACGTCCTGCACGGTGATGTTGTGGTGTAGGCGCGACAGGTACATCGGCGTGGTCGGCGTCACAGTTCGTAACAGGAACTGAAACCCTGTCAGTGCGGTACCGCAACGGTTCTGGTTCGGCCGCTGTCGGTGCACCCTCTTCCTTTGCACCTTCACAAAACCTTCGTCATCCTGATCCTTGATGACGTGCTCTGGCACTCTCTGAGCATCCTTGTTGGATGCAGAAACATATGCGTAGTTTCGGGGCTTCGATGGTTTTGTGGCGGGTATTACGCGCGGCACTACGAGCGTAGGCGCGGGGCGCGTGGGGCAGGTGACTGCGGTGCGCGGGGGGCCGGCGACGGCAGGGCACAGCGTGCCGACGTCCGCGCGGGGGTGACGCCTGCGCCAGCGCTGCACAGCGACGAGGCCGGCGACAAATATGCTGACTCACAACTCAGCCGCGGCGCGTTGACAAATACACCGCGCCGCGTATTGACGTTCGAGTCATCGACAACTGACCTAGTTAATGCGAGTGCTGCGCGCAAACTATCTACATCCATGCGCAACTCACTCACAGTATTCTGTGATACCTCGTACTTTAGCATCACCTCCGTCAAGCCCGCCTTCAAGGTCACGATGTCCTTTAGCAGGCTGGTTACATCGACGTGGTCGAACGTGACGGGGGGAGCTTGTTCAGGTCCCTCGCCACAATCGTTGGCACGTTGCTTCGTCTGGGTCGGTCTCTTTCAGCAACGAAATAATTTCCAGCAGGCTCTTCGGCATCCCGTCACGTCGATGAGACACCATCTGGTCTCTTTTGTTCAGCGACCCAAACAGTAGCTTCTTGGCTGCAGATATGTCCCCTTCGCTGAAGCTGGAATTGCAGATCTGCACCGTACTCACTTCATCCATCACGTCCAACTTCTGCTGCAGGATGGCGAGGAGCTCGTTAACCACGAGTTTGTCTCTCATGGTGATAATTCGAGCGGCGACTCGCGCCGCGCTACGTGTCCGATGTACATTTTATAAATTGCAATCGGTGCGTCCGCACAGAACGGTGCATACTGTGCGACGATTATAGTTTCGACACTCTTATTCAAAAACAAAGACTTGAGTTAGTAACTGGTGTTATATTGTTTAATTAAGCCTTTTGGCTTCAGGGACAGCGTTCGTTTCACTTTAGCCCTAATTTTTATTAACAGACTGAAAGTTTTAGAGTTATTCTAACAACTTGTTTTTTAAAGTTGATGGGAACACTACTCACTCATACACACTGAAATACCTACCTTATTATTATATGCTGGAGCAGACATCTCCACTTCGAGGTCCCAAGTTTGATACAGTTTTATTTGAAATCAGATAAAATATTTCTTTCTGAGTTACTTCACATTGCGATTGTTCGAAGTGTTAAATAATCACTAGTTTTTTCCACATTGTAAGTTTTTTAATAACTCTGTGCTCGCAAACTTTATCCGCAGCCATAGTGACTTCACTGGAATGGTTGGTAAATACGCGTGGATCCGTAGCTTTTATGAGCTTCCAGCTAATGCGAGCGGATCTAGCCGGCCACTTCCGCCTGCGCCCGGCCGCATCCGGCTACACATTTCATTTGTACGGATCTGACTGGAGTTAAAGTTCTTGATTTAATGGTTTGTCAACAATTTACAATCATTCTTACTTTCTAAATACATAGTTATGATCTATTTGTACAATCAGTTGTATACAGACACAACATGCACTTACTTTATAACCAAAATTACTATTTCTTAAACTAATTAGTTATAGTTTTATTAGTTTTATTCATTATAACTTAATAAAAGTATTAGCTAAAGTTATTACTTCCTAATGGTTAACACAAGCAAAGGCGACGGCTCTGCTTGATAATTCTTTATGTTGAACTAAAATTAAGATTGAACCATTCTTCAGCTTGCTTTGAAACTGAAGTAGATCTGTCGGTTTGCTAAGCACCAATTTAAAATATACTATGATTAGTGGGAACTTAATAACTTAAATATTCCAATAACAGTAGTTGCCTTAACTAGCGCCGGCGAATGTTGATGTTGAAGGGTTTCGTTGATTCAGTTATCAGACAAGTTTCGGGAACTCGTTAAAGTTATTTGGGATATTTCCAACTCTAGTGAAATTTGAACTGCGTGTTGTACCAACTCTAATTTTGCTGTCTCTGACTACTTCTGACTACTCGGGGATATAATGTTTTGACATTTGTAAACTTATGAAATTGGATAAACTTTATAAATTTAAAGTGTTCAGCGACTGTTGCCGTTGGCTGTACCACTGATCACCGGCGACAAGCTTCCATTTATATTGTAATTAATAACATCAGCACTCATAAAGTGGTCATTTTAAATGTCTTCCATTTTTTTTTGCGCAAACTTCAAAAAGCATGGCAGCCAAAATAATATACCTTTTTGACACTTCAATAGGACTTTGATAAGTTATATTTAACTACACAGAGTTCATAAACCTCATAGCTGATCCGGGCGTCCTCCCTTCAGCGCGGCTGACGCATGAGTAGCAACATATATGCATGAAGTAGCAACATATATATGCCGGGCAAAATTAACGAGTGCCGGCGGCATGTGCACGAATCCTAAATGTAAACGGTTTGAAGCGGAATTCGAGTGTCCCTCCGACATTATACGAGTTTATATTAAATTAACCACAGAACATAGATCACGCAAGTACACCTACTTCACACGTTTCGAATGAGCCCATCTGTGCTCAACTGGCCGCTGTTTATATTCAGTCCGCGATCGACATTGACCCAGGGAGAGGGATCTGTCAAAAACACGAAAAATGCCTCAATGTTCTATTATAAAACATATAAATTATAAAAACACTTCATCTGTAAGTAGCCAATAAGTAGAACGCGATGCCTTTCGCCGAAAAGTAATTTTATGATTTTATGACAATTTTGAGAAAATCTAGAGTATGCCGCATGTTGACAGCCGCAATGTATGACAATGTATACTATGTAAATGTAATGTAAGTAAAGTAACGACGCAATGTATGCTAAGTAAAGCCGCAATGTATGACATTGCGGCTTTACTTAGCTTTATACATGTGGCTAATGTATTGTGTAAACCGGCAATGAACATCAAACTATCGTTTCATACGTACTTAGCTTCAGTTTCGAGGCACAGTCGCTTTTGTCATTTTTCTGTCAAATTTTCTAATTAGTGCCGTTTACTCTATAAAACGTCTATTCGATTCTAATCGCTTACGAAATTACGATGATTGGAAAGAAATTATATTTTGCAAGTAATTCAAAATCTCTAAGAGTGGGCTTTTTTAAACCTATTACCTCCACAAAATGATTCCTATCCAAAAATTGTAGCGACTTTTTTCACACACCAATGCAGTTGAATTATTGATGTGTAATATCTTTCCGCTCGCTTTCTATATTAGCAATTTGTGGGAGTGATTTCGTGAAATGGGACGGAAGTATGTGTAACAGTGTAACATGAAGTCGGGGAAGCGAATCGATATTATGAACATGACATATTATTAATAAATGTGACATATTGTGTCATTTGACTATCAAAGGTCATTTTGATATGTCAAATGTCTTCTAATGAGTATTATCTGCTCTTATTTTATAGTTATAAAATGATGTAATACCAGACCCATTTTTTTTAAATATAATGTTAAAATTGCTTATTACTAAGGTGAGATGTCAAATGTTACACATCATATGCGACTACTGTAAGGCACGCTCGTTTTTTTTAGGGAAAAAAGTCGAAGTAAAAATAAGGTAAATTAAAAGCACGTGACACGTATCAAATTTTTTTTACTTTATTTGTCGGTCGTTGGCTTAAAGGCGGTTTTGTGATTATTTCCTAATGCCGTATATATTTTCGTTGAACACGTTGTTTACACCGAAATGTCTGTAATTGTTATATTTAGGTACCGGGGGGCGATTTTTAATCTCACTGGTGATCTCGAATTATAAGTAAAATGAAATACATTATGAAATATCATAATTATTCCATTATATACAATTTGATTACCAAGATACACCGTTCATGAATGTTCATGAAAAATAGTCGTTTATACTTAGTGTGTTTAAACAACTGAAAGATAATGTAATTTTTAACCAAATCTATTACTGTTTTACTTGCCATTTTTCGAAATAACACTACGAAAAGAGACTACCACAGGTGGGTCTTAAACCTTTACCTTTCGCATTCCCAACGATTATCTTTTGAGCTATAAAGCTGAAGAAACAAGCACTTGAAATAATGTGTCAAGCAAACTCATCGTTACATATTCTTTATCATAATACTTTAAAAGTAAGACACGACTTTTCACTATCATGTAAGTATTGTTTATTTAGGCAGTGACGGGCAGCCCTGCCGCGCCTCTGCCCCCCACGCCCTCCGCCCTCTCAATGGGCCTCTCGGCCTGAAGTCGTCTATTTTTGCTTCACCCTTGTAATGGTTATTTAAACTCTCGGTCTAAATCCAATTACGGCTGCAGAAACCGCAAACTTTTCACATACATATTCTCCTGTACGGTTGTCGCAATTCGCATTCACACACACTCCAATGAGTGACAAAGAGTAGATAAATATGTTTACATGTCAAACAGATGACAAGAAGAATGCGAAACAAAAGAGAGGTGACGGTTTTAGATAAATGTAGAGGTATTATAGTAATAGCTCCAATTAGTGTCTCTAGCCTAATCTATATATTAATACGTGAAGCAAAAACTTTGTACCCGTTTTTACGTAAATTGCGCGGATGGAAGAGTATGGAATTTCGCACACTTGTAGTTTATATAGAGAAGGATATATGAATGTTAATTTTTTTTTTTCAATTATGCATAAAAATACATTAAATCAATAAAAGCAACATTACACACACTACCGTGTATTTGACACACACGCATATGTATTTGACACACACATATTGTTTGTCTTTAATGCGGCCGACATCTGTCAATGCCAATCCAAACTCACATTCTATCTTTTTTAATTTTTCATTGCTTAGGATACAATCCGTGCTGCCTTAATAAAATTACGGTCGAATTTCGACCACTGGGCGACCACTAGTTAATAATAAATCTAGCATTTGGTAGGCTGTTGCCTGTTTTTTCTAGTTCACAGTTTCCGAGTGACAGGCAAAAACAGGTTTACTTAGCAGAACAGATTTTATAAAAGTGGGATCTAGTTTTATGTGCTTTTGCTAATAGCAACCAAATCTAAATTGTTAACAAGCTACTTTTGACTTCATTTGTATTTGTTCACTCGAACTGCTCCATTATATCTATTCTGTTGTTATAAAAACGATACTCTTGGCTGGTTACCATGATGAGTAAAAAGTGATCAAAGATTCAACTCGACGACTGTACAATATGAGCTGGTCTCATTAAAAACCTTCATGTTCCGGAAACGAAGCGGCTTCAAGTGCAAACTGTACTCAGATAGCGGCATCGGAGCCGGGGCCGGACGTCCGGCGCCGGCAGCGGACAGGCGCGTTGTGCGGCGGCGGGCGGCCGCTGCTCACGGGCCCACTGGATAGTTCCGCGCTCACGTCTTTGTTGCGCGACGAGTGTCGGTCTTCAACAGATCTAGGCAATAAATAAGGACACCCCACAAAAGCTAAGCTTCATACAAACGCGCTCGGAACGCACACATACACAATACTAGCTGACCGGCGGACTTCGTACCGCTTTGAAAGTTAACGTTTCCATGACAACAAAACAAACAAATCATTCGTCTGCTTAAGAACACTCGTATCCCATGATGGACCCCTATAGCAGCGCCACCTACCGGGTCCAATTGTAAATCTAAACCATTCTCGAATCCACTTGAAAACACATAGAAAATTTCATTCCAATTGGTCCAGCCGTTTAGAAGGAGTTCAATTTCATACACACGCACAGAAGATTTATACATATATAAAGACTAGCGGACCGTCCGCGATTCGTCCGCTTGAGTAGCGGGTCCAATTCTATGCATGTATTATACATATAAACCTTTCTCTTGAATCACTCCGTCTATTAAAAAAAAACGCATCTAAATCCGTTGCAAAGTTTTAAAGATCTAAGCATACATACATACATACATACATAAGGACAGCGGGAAGCGACTTTGTTTTATACTATGTAGTGATGTGTGCGTTGTTCGAGCGCGGTAGGTCTACGCTAGACGAGCCGAGCACGAGCGGTGCACGAGCCGAGCCAAAATTCGTGTAATGTGGACCGACTTACGAGTCTCGAACGAGCGCGCTTCGAGCGTTTGGCTCGTGCTCGACTGTGCTCCGCCTATTGTCGGTTTTTTGACGAACACAAACGGATTTGCATCGCGCTGGCAGTGCGCTTGTGGACGCGTGACAGACGTTTCGCTCGAGCATCATGGAAACGTGGACAGATGTTTGTTTGCAATTAATGGACTTATATCAAAATAATCCGATGATATGGTACCCACAACATGAGGATTACTATAAAAAAATAAGGAGTTTGATGCATGGTCCCACGAGCCGCGAGCACACTGCGGAAAATTATGTTCGAGGAGAGTGATTGTTAACTGGCATGTATCCAATGAACCTTCTTGTTCAGATCATAGAAGGATTCGTTTCTCGCTAGTTGCGAACATAAAAAAACCTGAACCAAGACGCAATCCACGCCGCACAGACATACCTGGCTACAAACGGCTTTTAGCCACCTTATTAACCAGGCATCAGACACTCATAAACCCAACAGATCCCAAACAACTTGAAAACACCGTAACACTACGTAAACAATTTAACAAAGCTAAAAACTCCAGACTTCCAGAAGATTGAGATCTATACAAAGAAACCCAATACACTTTCAAAAAACGAATTAGATATGCCAGCAGAGCGGCCTGGCGAAAATTTTGCGAAGACATCGAATCAAACAGCGAAGCCGCGCGTGTAAGAAAGATCCTATCTACCGATCAGGACCGTACCCTCGGATCGCTGAAAAACCCAGACAACACATACACAAAATCATACCATGAAACAAGTAGAGTCCTCCTAGAAACACACTTCCCAGACTGCAGTCTCTCCGAGGACAGAACATGGGCGAGGGAACCTCTTCACACACCAAACGATCAGGACTGGTCCAAAGCAAGCGTACCATAGTAACAGAAGACCGCATGGGCAATAGCAACGTTTAAACCTTACAAATCTGCAGGCCTGGACAACATCTTCCCGGCCTTACTGCAATGGGGAGTGAATCTCCTCATTCCATGGCTGGCTGTAATCTACCAAGCTTGTTTAGCACACAATTACATACCACTGGCATGGCGTGAGGTGAAAGTGATCTTTATACCCAAGCCAGGTAAAACCGACTATACACAACCCAAAGCTTACAGACCAATAACCCTAACATCTTTTCTACTGAAGACCCTTGAGAGACTCTGTGACCAATATATCCGGGATGGACCTCTTCGGGAGTTTCCACTACACAAACAGCAACACGCCTACTCCACAGGGAAGTCAACAGAATCCGCACTCCATAGCGTGATTTCCAAGATTGAATGTGCGGTAGACCATAAATGCTCTGCACTAGCGACTTTTATTGACATAGAAGGCGCTTTTGACAAAACCGTATTCCATAGCATCAACGCAGCCCTCGAGGAACACGGTGTAGACTCGACCCTGCGAGGATGGATCACAAACATGCTCAGACTCAGAGCCGTACAAGTCACGGTGAACGACACCACAAGAGCCATTGTGGCGAAGGGATGCCCCCAAGGAGGTGTCCTCTCACCGCTTTTATGGAATCTTGTGGTAGACAGCCTCATCAAGCGTCTAAATGACAAAGGCTACTTCACGGTGGGCTACGCTGACGATATAACCATAATAATAAATGGCACACATGAAAACACACTCTGCAACCTTATGCGCCAAGCTCTGAAAATAGTAGAAGAGTGGTGCAAGGAATATAAGCTAACAGTAAATCCTACCAAAACAGAACTCGTCCTTTTCACAAGAAAAAGGAAACTAGCACCATTACAACTTCCACAGCTCTTTGGGTCCACCCTAAGCCTATCAACCGAATCCAAATACCTAGGCATCTATTTGGACAAACAGCTGAACTGGGCAAAACACACAGAATACATCACAACAAAAGCCAGCATAGCACTATGGCAATGCAAAAGATTGCTTGGCAAGAATTGGGGCCTTAGCCCCAAAATTACCTACTGGCTATACACCACAGTCATCCGTCCAATCATCACATACGGCTCTTTAGTTTGGTGGCCTAGAACCAATCTAAGCACGGCCCAGAAAGACCTTGAAAAACTTCAAAGATTCGCCTGCGTAGCAATTACCGGCAGCATGAAGACAGCACCCACCGCCGCTCTACAGGCGATGCTGGGGTTACCACCCCTACATCTAGTTGTAAGAGAAGAGGCGGCCATAGCTACCTTCAGGCTTGAAATATCTGACACCCTAAGTAGGGATTCCAGAATCAAACATACACGCATAAAGGAGGATGCAATCAAACTTCAGCCTTTGATGGTATCACCCAGCGACAAAACCCTGAAAACACACTGTTTTCAAAAACATTACCAAATAGAACTCACAGCTGAGCAGTATGATCGCTCAGGTCCGCAAGAACTAAGAATCTACACTGATGGATCGAAAACCGACCAGGGAACTGGTGTCGGAGTTTTCTCAGAGGACTTAAACATTAGAATATCCAGGCCCCTAGGAATGCTAAACACTGTCTATCAAGCGGAATGTGTTGGCATTATCCAGGCAGCACACGCCATAGAGGTCAGAAAAGTCACGGATACCCATATCCGTATACTCTCCGACAGTACCTCGGTCCTTAAATCCTTAAAGAAAAACCAGATCACCTCAAGACTGATACTGGAATGCCACAACGCTCTAGAACGCGTAACGGTACTAAACCGAAATACAGTGACACTGCAATGGATCAAGGGACACAGTGGGTCACGTGGTAACGATGCAGCTGATGAACTAGCCTGAAGAGGCTCCAACACAAAAGCTGTTGGACCAGAACCGATAGTACCCATCCCCTTCAACCAGTTGAGGAGCTGGTTAAGGGAACACACACAGAATAGAATAGAATTTATTTGCATAAAACATGGTAATGTACAGATCGTGACTTAAATAAAACCAGCATGTTTTGCCACAATTTGGCGTGCAAAATTATAACAATTAAGTATTAAAAATATATTAAAATTAAAACACATTCGAATTCAATAGATAAAATAATTAGATTACTATGTCAACAAGAATAATGAGAATTAATAATTTTCCAATAGCATATCAATAAATACCTAGCCTAAGAACTCTTCAACTGTGTAGAAACACTTATCTATAAGCCCAGACACAAGCAACAAAATGGTGGACCTCGACACCAGGATGCAGGCAATCCAAGGAGGCTATGCCATCCCTGGATTCAAAGCTGACCAGGCGCCTTCTGCGCATGGACAGGAATAGCCTAAAACTGGTGGCGGGGACCATTACTGGACACTGCTCGCTGAATAAACACTTTTATACATTGGGTATTACTGATAGTCCTCTGTGCAGAGCGTGCATGGAGGCGGAGGAGACGGTGGCGCATGTGCTCCTTGAGTGTACCGGCGTCGCTCAGATCCGCAGAGAAACTCTCGGTACACCGGGATCACTCGCGGACGTCCTGAGAAGACTAGGAAGACTGATCTGCTTCTGGAGGGAGGTGGGCTGGCTGGAATAACCGGCCGCCATGGCTCACGTACAATGGTCCACTTTAAGGACTAAGTGCGGAAACCATCACCATTAACATAGAACATAGAACATAGAACATAGAGTGATTGTTGTAGGCTCGTTGTACGTCCACACTTGATTTGTCTCCTTATTTTGTAATTTAGGTCTCGATTAAACGCTTACAATCGTTTCGCAGTGGCTTCATTACTGCATAGTTCTCAAACGTTTTAAAATAAAAGAATTAAACCTTGGTTTCTAAATAATTTTGTACCTAGTTTTTGTAGAGCTTTATACGTTGTTCATCGGCCTCCTGCCGAGCTCCCGTCAAATATTGCTTTCTTTTGTATGCTGTTGTTTATTGGTGTCAAATAAACTTTTATATTAATTTATTCAAATACGTAATAAGTATACAAGGTATTTCTTAAGCCCTATGAGGGAGACCTTGTACCGAGAAAAAGCCGCTAGAAACTTGGGAAGGAAGGCTATTTAATCTTTTCTCATGACGATTGTAGGCTACTTATTAAACTTAACATTTAATGTATGTGTTAGATAGGAAGATAACTTTCCAACTATTTTAAAATGCAGCTATCTTTCATTTTGTCAGGGCGCCGGGCGGGCGGCGCGGCGGTGCGATCCTCGAGTGGTTTCCGTTTATCTTAACGACGCCATTATGCCGCCGCGGCCAGCTGACGGCCGTCGCCCGCCCGCCCAAAACCAGCTCCAATTATTTGAGCAAAGTGCCCCGTCGCAGAGTATCTCTGTAGCTTCGTGCTGGATTGGCAAAATTTTGGAAGCTTACGCAAAATTATAAAATGTCTTCGATGTTAAATTTCGTATATAAATGCTGGTAGTGCAGCAAAAAATAAGATTTAATCGTTACGATCTGTAGGTGTATAATATAACTTAAAATACATGAATACTAGTTATGGAAATTCTTGAGGTTTCCTGAGATTAGCAAATGCACAATTTTTACTAAGAAACCTCAACTCAAATATTCTATTTAGGGCGACCTTTACTTTTAAAGGTCGCCTTAAATTAGAATATTTGAATAAGTCTCTTCTTCTTACGATCAATTGTAACTTGCTCTACGCTGAACATGCATGAGCCACTTCCGGTTGTGCCTAATCCGTGTCCAGTCTGTAAGCAAACATTGCGATTTAAGTCCAAGACTTTTTATTTTTACTTTTTAGTAAAAATAATACAAAGTATCGGATACTCACATAAAATAAACATGGTATAAATCCCGTTACTTATTACTCTAATAAATCTAATAAATAAAACAAAATTCAATATTCAAAATCATTTATTTAGTTTAGGCTACAAAAATTACAAAAATTGCCCTATGAATGTTACTACTACTAATACTAATGGCTACAATTAGTATTAGTTGAACCTATCTCACATAACTTAATGTTATTTTTTACCCTACTGCGTCAGAAGGAGGGTTACGGGGACAATCATCAACCAAGTGGCCGTGGCTAGCTCAATTAAATCCACACTCCCTTTGGTTGGTGATTGTCCCCGTCTGCGACAACTATCAATATTCAATGTATTTATAAATACTCATTTATTATAGATTTTATTATTTAAGTATATGTATGAGACAAGGAAATATTTCACGTTGCATTCAACATTGCTCAAATTGAATTCTGGCATCGTAGAGCTTGTTTTTTTCTTTTCAGTTTTTTCACTTTGCAGTTATTTTTATGTTAGTCCGGTTTTTACGAGTATATAATTGTTTTTTATATAGTTGTTTTAGCAGTCGGGTTTTTTGTTTTATTTTAATAATTTGGTTTTTAAGAAATAAACCTCAAAATGTTTCATTACAGAAGTGGAATATCGCTTTATTCTAAAAACGGAACAGCCGCAGACATTTATTTTACACCATCTTTATAAGGATTCTCCAAAAATATTTGTATCCATTGTTAGGTACCTACTTCCTTCCCCGAAAATAAATCTTTCTTTTTTTTATCAGTCAGACAGTTTTATCATGGGGATCCGCAAATGAATAATATTATTTACAGTTTGAATAATTTCAACTGAATATAGAATGGCAGATTTACTGATTGAAGTTTAGCTAGTAGCGAAGTAACCATGATTAATGAAAACTGAGCGCCGGCTGATTGAAATGAATGTAGTGGGCGGCCGTGAAAGAAACCGGCTGACTACGTTAGTGATGATTGATTGGGTGTATTTTTTGTTCATTGTATTGCTTAACACCTATTGTTACAAATTACTGTGAAAGAAATGATGTAGTACAAGATAATGTCCAAAATTTCCAACAGAGTAGAAGTACTTAGAGACAACTAAGAAACAGTTATTATGAGTATTGGAATACGACTTATAATGGATATTATAATTTTTTTTTTTAAACTTGTTTTAAATATATATTTACAAATTACAAAACACAAATGTTGAAAAATGTCCACGAGCAGGATTTACCTGCACCCTTCTGACATACCGAGTCAGGTGCTCTCCCAATTGAGCTATCATTGAATGGGCGCCTTTGGCGTTCAAAGTAAAAAAAGTAAATAGTGTTGAATAATTTCGGCGGGCTGGTTAGAACCACGATAGCTCAAATTGGGAGAGCACCTGACCCTGTATGTCAGAAGGGTGCAGGTTCAAATCCTGCTCGTGGAATTTTTTTCAACATTTGTGTTTACGTAATTTGTTTCGCAACAAAATCTGCGGTAAAATTATATAAACAAAACAAAAACATTTTATATGTTTATAAAGTAAGATGAAATATTCTAAGGTGTATTCAAATCCAAAAGGTGGTAATCCCTACAGGGTGATGCGTCAATCGTGGCGTACAGCTCTCTCTTTGTGCAACAAGGGGCCTATTATGCTATATTTAAAACTACCTATATATTTATATTTGATATAACAGAACGGTTCATAGATATATAGTAAATCATAATTCGAATACTACTTTAATTGGTCTTAATTATCAGAAGTTCTAAATTAATTTAAACAAAGTAAAAGTAGTAGTTAGTAGTGTAATGGAGATGCTCCACTACTCACTACACTACTGACTACTGGGCTGATTGTAATACCAATAAATATGATATAATTATAATTAAAATAATAATGATCTCTCTGCCTCTCTCCTACTAAGCTGTGCTGTGACCGACAGGGTCCATAATTGATCCTATTGTAAAAACCTACCATCTTATTGTATAAGCATCATGGAATGCAATAAAATATTGAGTATTGATATCTAGTTTTCAACCCGATCCGTTCAGCTACCGACGCTTCGTCCACTAGCTATTCGCCGCTGGCCTGGCGCCAGTTTTGCAGCAATAGTTGTGATGGATGTACCACCAGTTCCGCCCTGGCACCTGATATTATATGGTACTAGATATAAGGCAAGCTTAACCACAGTTCAAATTAAACGCCATATTTATCTTCCTTTTCAGCTAGGTCACAGTTAGCTTCACG
Organism: Eudonia mercurella; assembly: GCA_963082485.1. Lineage (NCBI taxonomy): Eukaryota > Metazoa > Arthropoda > Insecta > Lepidoptera > Crambidae > Eudonia > Eudonia mercurella. The sequence continues at coordinate 287,827 of CAUJAO010000016.1, forward strand.
GGATTTGTTTAAGTTAATTTAATACTAGGTTTAAAAATTACGGCCAACAAGCGTAAATGAAATAATTATTCAGCATTATTACAAATTGTATTAAATAACTGCGGTGCAACTTGTTACCTATACATGAGATGCAACGACTTTCTTTGTATAGTCACACGCAATATTGATATGGACCCACGTCGCAGGATACATTTTCTTTATTAAGTACAAAGTTATTTATTTTCTACAATATAAAGTAAAGTGACCGAAAGAAAACTATATAGCACTTTTCAATGTAGGTACTCCTAAATGAGCAAATTCGTGATTTAATAAGTTCTCGTTAATAAATTCTTACATGAGGATTGAAAATCCAGATTGATCCAATAAAAGACGCGCCTCCATCAACTTCTCGGGGCACCGGCGCGGCGGCGGCCCTCCGAGAAACAAATTTACCTTTTTCGTTAAATTACTTTTCCATGATGACATAATGCCGAAGTTGCGCATTTCTTTTAATAATTCCCCCCATCCCCACTTAATTAATTGCTCGAGTGAGCAGGCGCGAACGGGGCGGCCGCGGCGTTTTATTATTTTTCTTGGTACGCTAGCTCTCTGATTTGGAATTTATAAAGCTGCTCTTGCTCAATGTTTGTTTTAGTCAAGTGATTCGCCATTGACTTTTGGTGGTAATTAGAAATAAAATGAAATGAATGAAATGAAAATTAATTTATTTGGGACAGAACAGTTCAAACATACAGATAAAAAATGGAAAAAAGCATAGGAGAGTCCCAAAACGGTTCCGACTCAGCAAAATGCTAGCCTTGAGGATTGGCGCTGATCTTCCGTCGGAGCCGGATTAGGTGATGCTGCGATAGGAACACAAACGTAACACACAAAACTGTACATAATATAAAAATTATTAGCGTAATTAAACGTTCATGTTAAATGTATTTCTCTTATTTACTGATATTTTGTTAACAAAAAGATTTTTGCGATTGTATACACAAATTTCTTTTCAATAGCTTTAATTTATAAACAGGTTAATTTCGATTTTTGTGTTGCCTTTTGTGGTTCATCCCCATAGCAAAATAGAGGTGTTTGTGGACAGACCTTCCTTACCCTTCGAGGTTTTCTTAGCTGGGAAAGGGAGGGAAGGAGAGTCCCACATAACCTGGACTCGTCCCTGCCCTGGTAAGGCAGCATTTTATTAAAAAAAGGTTAGTTACATTATGCTACTTCTGATTGTTAGCTGAATCATGAGCTGTTCGGTTCAAATGCGAAAGGTCGCTTTTTAGCTGAACGATTCATTCAACGATTCATCGACGTGGCTACGGATAGTCACGTTGATGTTAGCACCTGACATGAATTACTTTTTACCTACAATGGTTCTGGAGGGGTGAACGGCACGTTAATCATAAAACTTAGACTAAGATTTATTTTAAAAGTAACTCTCTAAAGAAAACTGATTCTTCGAACAGCCATTGAACGTGAGTCGCTGGCGATGGAAGGCGCGGAGAGAGCTCGTTTTTAATTAAGAATTTAAATTAAATTTGCACGCTCTGATTGGCCGTGCCGGCGATACCTGGCCGATCATTCAATATCTTGTGATACTAAAAAGTCTTTCGTTTATTTGAAGTCTCCAAATAAAAGAAACAACAGTTTTTATAATATTCAAATCAAGTAAAATACCTTACCAAGTGATTGATAGATTGAGTTTTGAAAAAGTTATTATAGAAATATAAAGGTACTTTAAAAACACTCTCGCTTATTTCTAAAACAACTCGACTTAACGTTATAAAAAATAAAGAATATTAGGTAAAGATTGTAGGTATCCTCTGCCACTTGAAACGAGTTCGTCAAAAATACGCGGCAAAAAAGTCTGTTCAATCAATTGTCACATCAAATCATCGTTACCGTAATTGTACGGTACCTCCGAGGGAGGCTTCGCCGCGGTAGACGCCCACAACCGGCTGTTCTTAAATAATAATTGATGCAGGCTTAACGAGGTAACTTTGTTCGCGGCCCTTTGTGGAACTTGCGCCTGTTTCGTTTGCGCCTCAAACACTCTTCCGATTGCTACTCACTTTAAATAAACTTCCTTTGCCCTTGGAACTTCGCAGGTAGCTGTTACACATTTACAACAGATTTGTTGACGTCGAGTTTCCCCTTTATTGTTTTGTATATCGCTTGTACAATTTAACTAGATTTTTGGCTAAGATTATATTACTAGCGGTCTTGACAGCTAAGTAAAGGTTAGGAACCCACAAATTAACGTTTCTTTTAGTAACTATCATCTATATGAATCCAAAAGTTCGTTAATTAACCTTTTTATCAACTATGTGGAACACTATAGTATAAGGCAGGACTTCTTAATTACTTAGAAACTGGAATGATACTAACTTTGTTGTTATAACCATAGACTGAGATGGAATGGTGGTAGCTAGCCTTCAGGTCAGATGAACAGTGGAAAGCGCCTGTTAAGACGACACACTGAAAAAATTCACCGACTTTCACGAATAGTTTAAGACTATAATATGACTCACGAATCTGAATTGTTGATATAGGTAAATTCATGTCTTTATCTAAAATTTGCTTGCTCAAATACACAATATTATGTTGACTCGATCATAATTATTTTCGAAAACACCACAAAAAAACACTATTGTTCAAATTACAACAGTATTACTTAGTTGATATGCTTGGAAACCAGTTAAATATATTGATAACATCAATATTCGTAATTTAGTAGCTGCATATTTTAATAACTAAAACCAATAATTTAAAAAAAAAAAAATAATAATTGCGGTCACAATTGTCGCAGGCGCTACGTATTATATTTTCGACCTTACGAAAGTGCCAGTAAGGATCAGCCTTTTTGGATGTTCACAAAGCGAGGTGTCGTCTTAAGGGATAATAAAAGAACAATCCATGTGAATCACTGTTTTAGTCCAAAACAGGCTGTTACGAGTATTTCTGTAACATGCCCTCCGTTTGTATCTTCCCAAATAATAACTGTAAACGTTCCTAAAAGTTAGTTTGTAAAGAGGGTGGGGCCGGCCAGTTTGTCTCTAAGTATTACTTTGTGTGCCGGGCCGCCCGCCCTGGCCGCCGTCACTAAATAAGGAGACCCAGAAGGTAACCTTAACACATACCGAGCTCGAGCAACTCACACATAGACACCTTGCACGGACACGGATCTCGGAACAGCGCGGAACAGTCAACGAGCGCAGCTGTCACGAGATTCCGTGTCCGTGAGAGGTTGTCTGTGTGTGCGTTGCTCAAGCGCGTTTGTATGAAACTTACCTTCTGCAGTCTCCTCAATTACTGCGGCCGCGCTGATGCCCGCCTGTTCGCCTCCGCACCGTAACCGTGACACGCTACCGGAGTGACGACATCCAATCTGAGACTTGAGAATCACATTGAACATAAAAAGGAATTCGGAAGGCCTCGTTCACAATTTTTTTATAAGGGTTAGATATCATGTCATGTGTGTTATACGATATAAATGATGCTGACACTTTTCTTGACCGCCCTCAAGACAATATGCTCGTTTTCATGCATGCTGCGTGCTTGTCTGAATGCTACGTGCTATCATCAGCTAGGGGCTGTGGCTAGCTCAATTAAATCCGCACTCTCTTTGGTCATATAGGAGACACACTGATACACAAGTGTACATAACTGTGCTCCTGACTATACCCAAGCCTCACTTGTTGAGGATCCGGGTGAAGTGCGTTTCCACCAATTGGCCTTATCATCGCTTAACATCAGGTGAGATCAAGGCACTGTGCTTACCCGCATAAAACTTCAAACGCGACACAACTTCTGAAATAAAACCTTACATAAAGTACTTTACTTACGGAAGACTCATGAAAAATCAAATGGAGGAAAAGTTTCGTTCATTTGATTTGTGTTATTCCGATACCCGGCCGGCACGTAAACTTGCCGCGGTAAATTGTATTACAAAAAAAAAGATACCACAGCGATATCGTGCCTGCAGAGACGGGGAGTCGGCCCAGTGTTCACGAGAAAAAAATCGCATGCAATATCCATTACTACGACTTCTACGACTTAGGGAAAAAAATGAAAATTGCAACAATTTGATATCACACACCATTCCTAAAGATAAATTTATTAAGAGTTTATCAAACTGGAACTTATAGTAACAACGAGCCCTTTGAAAATCAGACAAAGTAAAGCAAATTACTTGTGTAAAGCGCGGTGGTGGGGCCTCGCGTCGTACACAGTAAGTAATACACACAGACACTTGGGAGTTAGTTTGCGGCGCCAAATAATTTGTTGTTCTAACTCATTAATGTTTCATAACAACATTTTATGCGATGACATGTTAGCGCGCGCACACACACACACACCCTCTCACACACTCAATGAGTAAATTAGCTTACCTTAAGGACATCACCTGATTGGCAAAAAAAGCAAGAACAAGGTTGATTTTTTAAAATTTTATTGTAAAAATAAAAATAAAAATAATTGTATTTCTACCATTCACACACACACAAGCACAGCGATTTGGCATGCTTAAAATCAGTTCATCCAAATCACTTTGATGAATAGCCGCCCACGTTCTTTCTAACAAGTCAAAAAGTTGTGGGGTGTGCACGGCATCCATACTCGACAAAGCGCTTCTTTGGAGCATGTTCCATGCATGCTCAATTGGGTTGAGGTCTGGTGATTGTGTAGGCCACGGCCGGCAGGACGTAGATATGATGATATGAGAATCGACAAGAGTGCGTGTTACGACTCTAGCCGTGTGTGGACGTGCCTTGTCATGCATTAACCTGTCATCTGCCCCGAGCACTGATCAGTGCCATAAACAATTAAAATTCTTTTGTGTCTGTGTTCACGGTAGATGACAGGTTAATCGAAACGAATCACCAAATCGGCTTCACAAGGGGATGATTACATCTGAAACAATCCTCTCTGCGTAGATTTGAACATTGAGGTTGCCCCTGATCCAAATGATATCGGTTCTTCCACCGATCGAAATACCGGCCCAAATCATGATTGTTCTCCCTCCATGTGGATGAACTTCCTGACAAAATCTCAAGCGTTCTTGACGTCCAGAGGTCCTCCAAACTCGAGTGCGTCTTGTATCCGGCCTCATACCGAAACGTGATTCATAAGAGAAGCAAAATATGTGGTCACTTGTGTCTTCAAATGTAAGAAACAACGACACATGTTATCATTATAATAGCATGGAGCATTCAAACCAGCTTGCAGCATGCATGCAAACAAGCATTATGGCTTCCGTCATGGCATCGGCACTGTTGAACAATGAAAAATAATGCCGATAGTTTTCAGTCGATATTATTGAGAGATACAGTTATTTTGTATAAAATTTAAAGTACTTATTTAATTTAATATAATTTAATGAACTCTTGAGTTTTCTTAAATCTCACAGGTTCCTTTATTATTCTAGCTTCTTGAATAAAAAAGTTTATGAATACTTCCTTTTTCCATTGAATGGTAATACAAGTAATATCATAAAAATAAGGTTGTAACTAATGGACCATAATAATCTTAATTTTAATATAACGAAAATTCAGAACACTTTGTAACGAACCAGTATTTTCGTTGGTAAATTGAGTTACTTTGTGAATTAAGTAATTAGACCCACCGGCAAAAGGCTGAAAGGAAGGTTAAATGATGAAAGGCTAAGTTGAGTGTAAAGTATATTTTTCTATAAATAGCTTGAAACCGCGTCGGCAGCGCGCGAGGCACCCAACGCCACGCTCAGGGTGCCTAGTGTGAGTTTGCTTACTATCCGTATTACGTTTACGAAAACGAAAATTATGGCGTTGAAGCAGCGAATCCTGGCGACATACGAGAAGAGTTACAATTTTGCCATACAAATTCTCGTTTTCGTTATCGTAATCGAATGGCGAATCACACTAACTCACACTAGGCAGCTTTTATCAGTTCGGCTCCTTTCAACTCGAGCACGTCACGATCGCTTTTAGATATCTAACGGATCGGCAACGGTGCGAAGGCCGAATCGGCCGGGCCGTCCGTCCGTCGCCGCGACGATGCGAACATGATAACCGGCGTGCTCGCAAGGTGTACGTCTATCCTTTAACGCCTTTTAACGTTCGCGGGAAGAGACGTGTTTTCCGGTTGAAGTGCCGCCGGAATGGAACTGAGATATCAATTTTGTAGCGCGAATATTACTCGTATTTTTATTGAGTTATTCCTTTTGTTCAATTCGACGGTAGTTGTTGATGGGCCATTTAGTTTTACTATTGTTTTATTAAATGTTTTTGTTTTGTTTATTTAAATTTTAACGCAATTTTTGTTGCGAAACATTACAAAAACACAAATGTTGAAAAAAATTTTATAAAACATTTTATAAATTGCCTATACTTCATAGTTGATTTTTATTTAGTATTTGTAAAAATATTATTATCGGATGTTAATGACGGTAGTAGTTGGCGCCTTTGGCTTTCAAAGTAAAAAAGTAAATAGTGTTGAATAATTTCGGCGAGCTGGTTAGAACCACGATAGCTCAATTGGGAGAGCACCTGACCCGGTATGTCAGAAGGGTGCAGGTTCAAATCCTGCTCGGGGAAATTTTTTCAACATTTTTGTTTTTGTATTGTTTTATTTTTATTTGTAAATGTTTTCGTTTATGAGCTAGATATTTTAATCCTTTATTGTACATAGAAAATACACATTGAATCACACGTTACGAAAGACATATATTTTTTTATTAATTCTTATAAAGAAAAATTTAGCCTAGGTATAAACTATTAACCAGTTAAGTTTAAAGGCGTAAAGTTGTCAAAGTATATTTGTAAGATTTTTTATCCTAATAAAGTAGAAAAAAAGTCACAAACTGATTCTGAAAAGAACGATACTGTGTGTTTGATGGTAAGCGTTCACTGCAGCCTAGTGACGCTATATCGCGCTGCAGACCCTAAATCCTTAGGTTTTATGCCTTTGTGCCCAGTAACCTTTTACTTGGATCGTAAACCCTTCAAACCGGCATACAGTAATACTGGACACCTGCTTGGCGGCAAAAGTATATAAGAAAAATATAGCCAGCACCATGTAGGCAACTTCTGCGCGGGAATCGGTTATATTTTCATGAAAACGTGCTAAAAAAAATATGACGCTGTATGCGTCATATTTTTTTAGCATTACATAAATGATATTGCAATTTCACAAAAACGCAGCTTCATCAAACGGTTATTTCCTCAATCCCGCTCGCGACGGCCGCTATCGCTGGCCTTGTATATTCCTGCTAAACGCTGGTACTTACCGCCCTCCCCCCTAACCCCCCCTCCTCCCGCTCGCAAGCCGGACCGCATTCATATTGACTAAGCGTGAGCACGCGTAAGGCGCTTTCCTCCGGAAGGCATTAAAGAAATGCCACATTTACTATGCTTTTAAGAGGCTTATCTAAATTGAGGTGCAACACAGTCTTATGATGAACATTTTAATATTGCTAGCCTCAGTTATTTTCAGAACTGTTTATGAAGCGGTTGGAAGATATATAAAAAAAACGAGATCACAAAAAAAGATTAAATATTTATAGAATACAGTGAAAAAATTAAATGCCTACCTGGCCCAGCCAGGAATCGAACTTGGGTCTGCCGCAATCCGGGCGGCTGCACTGACCATTATGCTACCGGGAAGGCTGACGTAACCAACCGACCCAGCCAGGAATCGAACCTATGAATACATAATCGACCCCCCTATGTCCATTCTTACCTACGTTTAGTTTATTCGCATGTCTATATCTTATATGATATTCACATCAAATCAAATCAAATCATTTATTCGTATTAAATGCGGTGCAGACGCCTGCAGCACCACATCAAGCTATCCAAGATTGTCAAATTTCTTCAATACATTTTCAACCATATGACTTAGTTATAAGATTCAAAGTCTATTGAGGAAATTTGACAGTTAGTGGTAGGTAGATGTGCGTGCGTGTGTACATTATAGTGATGGTAAGTGTGAGGTTGAGAATCGCACTATTAGCTAACATGTTAGCATACAAATATTAAATTAAATTAAATATAATTAAAATAAAATAAATAAAGATTGTATATCAAGCATTAGATTTGTTATTTATAAATTCATCAATAGTATAAAATGTATTTTGTATTAACCATTTTCGAAATGATAACTTAAATCTAGTATATGGGAGTTCTTTTATATGTACTGGTATTTTATTATAAATTTTTATGCACATTGCGTAACAATTCTGATAACATGCGGTTCTAGGAGTACTCTCTAATATGAGTCTATGTGGGTTTCTGGTATTAGTCTTATAATGGTACCTTGCTTCAGTAAACAATTTAACATTCAGTTTCTCAAATTTTCCTATCTTCAATAAATAAATGGAAGCTAATGTTATTTACAAAAGCAATTTTGACACTGATTACACGCAACAACCCAATGCGCTAGCCTTACGCTTTCATGGATTCCATTAATCCATTGACTGACGTGGCTTTGTCCTCGGAAACCCATTAACGTCCGCATTATGTTTAATAATAACCCAAAATGGTTTCAAGTACTGAACAGCGAAAGCAATTTGGTACATTGATGGTGCTTACAATGCACCGGCCTGCCATATATGGCTCTGCTGCAGTCAGCGAGTGCTTTTATTAAATGAAAACTGGTTCACAGTGTGCAACGCTCAATAAATAACTACTACATATCCACGTACGGACTGTTACTTTTAAAAAAAAAGTGCTTTTGACCACCTTGAGTGTTTGTAGCGTCACCAGGTTTCTGGGAGGAGCGAAATAAGGTTGTTCCTGATTTTTTTAGAGCTTGAAGTTATCAATCATCATGTCTTATAAGACGCTTTGGACCATCCCCTGAGCCTGAGTGGGACATCTTTTATTCGAGAACTCCTGAGAGAGTTTTACATTCGTTCATAACGATCGTATCTTACTTAATGTTTTATAAGATTCGAGTTTAAACTGGCAGAGCTACTATAAGGACGTAATAAAAGGACAAGCTGAATACTGAATACTGATAATACTATATGGTTAATCTACTAACGAAACTATGTACTCTTTTGAATCAGTATGTTGATTTGTCATGGATTGGCACTCTATGATAAAAAGAGGGCGTTCTCCAACATTCGTAGTTTTCGGTGTAAAAGAAAGGAAGACATTTTGTCGATACTTCTCCGTACAAGATCATTAGTGAGCTTAGTGATTTCAAACTTTTCATCAACTTTTTCAAGGTCTACAATTTTGATTGTCCATAATGTATCCAAAAAGTTTCCTTAAAGTTGTGTACAGACTAGGCGGGCCCGGCGTGGACGCGCACGTGCGCCACGAGTGCGGCGAGGCGGTGCTGCACGCCAAGTTCCTGGTAAACGAGGGCGCGCTTGCCACCACCACCGCCGACGACCAGCTGCACCTCTGGACCTTCCGCCAGAAGCTGCCGCAGCGGGTGCAGTCGCTCAAGTTTCAGAGAGAGAGGTGAGTTCTTCTTGCTTCTCTATGTTTACATTACGGTGTTCAAGGGCTGTAGCTTACTTGTTTCAAGGGTTGTAGGCCTTACGGCCTTGCCACCGCCATCGCCGAAGACCAGCTGCATCTGTGGACCTTTCGCCAAATGCTGCCGCGGTAGGTGAATTCGCTCAAGTTCCAGAGGAAGTGGTGAGCCGGTCCTATTGCTTGTTTATGTTTATGAGGGTGCTGTGGTGCCGTAGCTTCAGCCTCTAACGGAAAAATAACCGCTTTGTATCCTAACTATCGGTACACACACAGGGTACACTAGCTGTTGGTGGTTTCTGGGCGACAACATCATTGTTCCGGTATTATTGCAGTCGTGAAAACGAGACACGTGTAACGTTGTCTATACACGCGTCTCGTTATCACAACTGCAATAGCATTGCAATTATACTGCTTTAAACTCAGGTAAGGCCCCTAATTACTGCCACCGTCGATGACCATCAGCAATATCTAGGTCATTCGCCAGAACTCGCGTGCGCAAGCAGACACACATGAAAGTGAACTGAGGATGACTCCTTTATTGCTTAAGTAAACTTTTCAACACTCAAGAGTCGTTACGGAAACTGGCCCCTTGCCATGCTTTCCTGGTATCCAAGTTAAGTCTTCCTGGATCGCTTTGCTCGCTTTCATCGTTTTATAGCGTTCAAATTGTACGCTATAAAGAACTTAAATAAGAATGGTTTATTGTAGCAAGCAGTAAATGATATTTTAAGTCCCCTCTGTGACCTTAGCGGCAGTGACTAGACCACAAACTAGACGTGCGGTGACGTGACATGCAATTGTTACTATATAAATCACATTAACAGGACAAAACTAAATTCAATTTAACTAAAATACATTTTGAAAAGTAATTAAAGCATACTAGTTGCATTTCTGTGCAGCCTTATATCCGTACGAGTGTAGGGCTTGTTAAAAACCGCAATTTTGGGAAGTGTGGTAGACAGCCGCGCCGCAGCCGCGCCGCAACCGCACGGGTTTTGTGGAAGCTCATTACCGATGTACTTTCCAATCTCTATAAAGTGAATCATTTATAAAGTTCGCCTTTGACGCGGCGCAGGCCAACCGCGACCAAATTGAATTAACTAAGCATTTATGTAAAAATGAAATATAATCCTTTAGGTATATTTATGCTTTATTTATTGTTACTATACTATACGTTGCTTATACTTTTCGATTGAAGGGTTGAGTCCCAAGCAAGTCATCTTTTTCAAATGAATGCTTTTTAAATCTTAACTATTAGGTAGGTATTCTGTAACTGGTTTATGGCTGGTGGCATCTCTGTTTAATCTCTCTATCAAATCTCTCTTCGGATAAATCTGTCTCTAAAAACGTTAAAATTCCTTTACTTAGCAACTTAAATCGATATTTCAACGTTCTAGTTCACGTAGGTGTGACATTTTTTAAACTATTCTTCGAGAATCGTATGATTGCGAATAGGGGAATGTGTGATCATCATAAGGGCGCGCGCCGGTGTGTTCATTGCCTGATAAAGCGCCATTTCTATTCACAGTATCTCACCAGCGTCTCGCTTCATGGGAGTCTCGGTTCGGATCCAATATTTATGAAAACAAACACGTAGCTTATCTACAGACGTGTGCTGGAGGATTTGCCTGCCGTGTATCGGTAATAGAAGCTCTTAGTTCGGCAACGTCGTCGCTCTAAAGCATTTCGATTAATCCAAATGTATGTGTTCAGCGTCTGCAACTTAGACGATGACAAACACGGATAGGATTTAATATGTTTCCTACACTTTAAAGATAGAAAGCTAGATGACAGCTGACTATTCCCAGAAATTATCCATGGGTTGCCAAAGGGTTCGAGTTTAAAGTGGAGATGGCTGGGAGATTCGCTTTCGTTCAAGTGTTATAATATCATTTACGATACATTTTTTTATTTAGTCGGCTAACAAACAACCGTAAGAAATGTATTCAGATGCTTCTACAATTCTTCTCGCCTTTAGATATTCAATATCTTGTCTTCAAATATATTGTTGTTAGTATTTGATCTGACACTTTGTTTTTTATTAAATCATCTCTTACTAATTAATAGTAACACCAACACTTTTTTCCTTCAGTAATTCCAGTGACTCGGGCTTGAGAAACCGCGAAGTTACGTTATTGAAACCTATAGTAGCTTTGTGATTCTATTTACGCGAAAGCCTAACCAAACCGTGCCCGCCGCAGCATGAAGGGCGTACGATAAGTTAACACAAGCCACGTCACGTGATTCATCGAAGGGCATCCGCAAACATAAGGGACGGCAAATAAACCGTGGCCGGTGCGCCGTGCCGTGATTACGGTCCACTCATTAGTTTACGGTTGCCGGCCGATACTTGTTTACGCGGCGCCCGAATTGCCTGAAAGCCTATGTCGTGCGACGCTCCGGTGCGTCGATAAAGCCTGCGGGGGATAGTACTCTGCCCGGGTTATTGATAGAGGACAGTGGTATTTAAAAGTCGTCGCATCTTGTAAACTGAAGGTCTGTACAAACTCTAGTTTCTTTTACAATATTTGTACACGTTATGTCTTTCTAAATTTTATTGGTCTATGTATTGTGTAGTACCTTTCTATTATATTAATCGTACTTCTTTTGCTTGTGTTTTGTTGCTAGTTATTTAAATAGTCAGGATATGTATTTAATTATAGTTCCTACGTGTGTTTGTACTTATATTTAATTTAATATTACAAACCATTTGTGATTCAATCAAATATAAATGAGTTATAAACCAAATAGTAATTAATCAGAGCATTGTTCTTAAGAGTGTGTGATGGCTTTATTTAATTCATCACGAGGTCTTGCTAGGCCAGGGCGCGCCGGGGCATGCCCGGGCAGGCCTAGGCGGGCCGGGGCGCCTTGGAGATTAATTACACAAGTACGATTGGGCTGTAACCATGACAATAAGGATGCTTTGCCACTGAATACGACGCCTCATTGCTCCCTTGTAAATAACGGAGGCCCATTTGTAATTACACATTGTTAATATATGTAGGACGTAAAAAAACACTACTGATCTTCTCCTTAATGTACAGCTTGCTGTCTTGTAGTAGGCACGAACTCTTAAAACTCAGGCAAGTGTTCACTTTACTAGTACTCACCTTAGGTACAACTTATACAATACATAATTAACGCATAACCTGAAAGTAGTTTGTTAAGAATCAGTCACTGAATCGAACACATAAATAAAATAAAAATAAAATTAAATAAATTACACCCATTTTTATGTAGACGTTTTATGTAACAACGTAAAAACCAAATTACAAGGTGTTCTTTTTCAAAAAGCCTTATTGCTTTGACTTACAATTTAATATCGTTTGTTTAGATTGTTTTTTGTTTTCCTTTTTTTACATTAGACGCATAGATAAAAATGTTTGTACGATTCAAAAGTACTTGTTATTAAGTTTATAAAATAATATTTTGGCTTTGACTACTTTCAGGGTGAACGTTTATCATGTAGCATGTTTTGTACCTACGAGTATATAGTAGGTGCAATAAGAACGTCACAAACGCTTCCATCAATCAAATGTTAAAATGATTAGTTGGTCGTGGCCGCTATCTGGGCCCGCAGCCCGATCGCCGCGTGTGGATTATTGTCCTATACCTTATTGTTTGCGGTGTGCGCGCGTGGTGCGAGCGGCAGGCGTAAGCGTCAGCGGTCTTTCAATTTAGTAGATTCTACGCTACTGGCTAGCTTGAGGATCTATCGATAAGCTGCCTATTTAAGTTCTACACTGAATGTTTAGTTTTACTAATCGTTAAAAGGCAAAGGCGCAGAAACGAAGATTTTTAAGCTTTTTAAGTGCTTGTGTCTGATATACGGCTTAATGCACCAACTGGTTTTTGTCCAAAATCTCAACACCTCACACCAGCACCGCTGTGTTAGTCATTATATAAATACACCATTTATTTATTTAATATGACACACTATACTTAAAATGAATAGACCGCAACAGCAAAAAGTTAATGCGAGACTTGGCTGTTCACATTTAGTAAATGTGTGTATTCGTTATTAGATTTTATTCGCGAGCGCCTGGAAAACAGGCAGCGAGCAACCAGGGGCTCGCGAGCTACCGGGGCACTACTGGCTTAATGCTGTGTGCTTTCAGGTAAGTTATTTTTTATAAACACTAAACTCATCGTAATCAAGCGTTTTAAATGCGATTTTGAATTTGTCTATTGTCACTGTACAATGTTTTTTATATTATTTTCTTAAATTTCACGCGAACATTTTTAATTTGCATGCTTATATTATGATAATTTACATATAATTTTGTTGCGAACAAATTACAATTTGAAAAAAGACAAAGGGTTGAAAAAAATCCACGAACAGGATGACTGAGCCATGAAAGCATAGTTGGTAGTGCACCTGACCCGGCATGTCATGGGGTGCGGGTTCGAATCTCAGTCGTGGAATTTTTTCATGTCTTTTTTTCAAATAGCTTACATCATGTTTTCTGTTATCTAAAGTTAATAACAAAGCAACAGCTTTGTTATTAACTTTAGATAACAGAACCGAACCAAAAACTCATTTAACAAAATGAGTTTTTGGTTCGGTGATCATAACTAAGATTTTGTTTGTAATCTACACACGAGTATTTATAATATGTATACATACATCTCTGTCGCTCATCGCTTAGCCCATAGTGTGGGAGACAGTAAAGCATGATACACGCGTCGTGTGTGTTGCGACCCACATTAGCCGAGATTGGTCGACACTGCTGTTAATTTAATGTTAATTGCTTTTAGTTCGCGCTATGATGACTCATTACTGTGTTCACATGGCGAGACATTACATAGCTATATGGAGGATTACAAAATATGTACATGAGAGGCGTAAGTATACAAGCGAACAGCAAATTTTATTTGCTTTTGTTAAATCTTTATCTGTTTGTACAACCAACCGCAAAGCAAGCGAGGCACGTAGGCACAGCTCTTATTCCGTGTGTTTAGAGTTTATTTTTGCCTAAAAGTGTCTGTGCAATTTTTGTGCAATCATGCTAGTGTTTCATTTGTTTTCTTAAAGGTACATTGAAATAAAATTTCCCAAAACAATATAATTGAAAATGAACATTAGCCGATAAAGTATCTATGTGGGAAGTTTTATTTCAACGCAGTTCACTAATTGTGGTTTTTCAATATTTTGAAGTATCAATGTTTGAATTGGCTCAGCTCAAGCGCACCCGGCAGGCCGCACTGTTCACGCACAACACAGTTGGTATAGGCGTTCGTTTGCACATTGTTCCAGATACTGCGTGAAACTATCACGAAAGACTAACAAAATCAAGGGGTGAGTGGTGTTAGCTCGGTGTCGTATGCCTGCCAATCACGCCTGCCATTGTGATTGTTCTTTGTTAACTGTTAAAGGATGCGCAGACGCATCTTATTGGAGTACGTCGTAACGGCGAGTGAAACTCGGTAAACCATTGTACTTCACACCTCATTGTATGTATTTAAATGTTTGAGAATATCCGTTTCCTTAATCCTACTTCTTACACATGACAATCAGGCATGTCAATTATTAGCAAGAATAACTACCAACATCTGATGTGTATGTAGCTTGCCAAGTTTTCTAAAAGAGCTTAAAATTCATTCAAGGAAACCTCTGAAAATGTAGCGGTCATTGCCCATGATCACTGTTCATTTGAAGTGTACCGTTAAACGCATTAACGTAAGCAGCACGATGAATACTAAGTAGGTACTAACGAACCGAACTCAGCTCCCGATGACCCCTCCCCAAACATAAAGCTGCTTAACCCCTCCTTGGCGCGCAGTAGCGCCTCAATAAGGTTGTGTATACGGACAGGTCGTGGTTCAGCGGTACCTGCGTAGTTGCCGCCACAATGCATGTATGCGCGGCATTACACACAGCCCGCCTTTGATGTCGCCGCTAGCCCGGCCCGCGGAATGCTGCGCTGTTGATATTTGCACTTAATTTCGCTGTTTGTCTACATTTTCCCGGCGCTTGGTATGATTCGTTCGGCTTGTTTGTCATCCAATCTTGTTGTACATCGTCCCATCACTTTGTGCCCCGCTCTAAAGATTTAATTAGAGTAGAACAATGTAATATTTTTAGACGTATGATTTATATTGTTTCTCTAAAAAAATCAATAGTAGATGTTCTCATAGTGCACGGCAACGAAGCTCCATGACAATAGAAACTATCTTTTTTATTATTGACAATGACTGCAGTTGTAAGTGCTTTACCTCAACTGCCCGTTAACCTAAAAACATTTATTTTATATGCGATCAAACAGTCCACCAAACTACCCGATAGATACCAAACTACCCTCAGGGGCATAGAACTAACTTCACCGATCTGCTGAGTTCACAGACATTCCAATCAGATTGAGATGGCATCGTTGCAGTCATCGCAGCGTCCATTGGCGTGTATAGCATCGACCCTATAACGAAAATGTCGCGTTTGGCCAACTACCCCCCCCCCCCCCCCTCCCCCGCCGAACTAGCGACCGCAACCCCCCGGCACCTCGCCAGCAAGCAAACGGTACTTATAGCCCAATTATCCGGCGAATCGATTAAATTTGCACATCGTAACAATATCCGACCAATTATCTAACAAATACTGAGCGAAACTAAACCTTATTCCTGTATTAATATGAACGACGAAGCTTTCCGGTTTTGCTTCACCAACCTATACGAGTATTGTTTCGACTTACGTAATAATAGCGTAGACGATAATAGTGTACTTGGAAATACGAGCGTGTTTCTTTGCTTATTGAGAACGGTATATTATAACGACACATGATATATAATTATCTGGATAATAATGTAAGTTATTGATGAAAGTAATCGGCCAAATGTATAAGCCATTCAAGTACCAGTGTCAATGGGTGATTTTATATCTTGTAATGTATTAATAAAGTTTATTATTATTGTGTGCTTTCGCCACTAGTTGTTTTACGATGTAGATAGAGCAAGTGCCCACCAAGTGCATGGCGCGGGGTGTTCATGAGCAAACTCAACAATTGGCTCATTTAGACTTCCACCAATGTTCTACTGATAACCCTAAGCCATTGCTTAGCTGACACAAATTTTCACCAATTGCCTACGCTATTTGTTAGATGAATTTCGGGAAGCATAATTCAGTTGCAACGAATTTTAGAATCGCATATTTTAGCAAATCAATTTTTCATGTTGCAACGGATTTCAGTATCGCATTTTTAGCGGTTCAATATTTAATGTTGGATATATTTTGCGAACTTGTAGCGCTCCCCCCTTCCATGACTGGCCCTCGCTACGCTGCGCTTCTCTCGGTAAAAAAAAGCTAATTTAACCTAACCAACGGTAAGGATTTCTTAAGTTGACCGATTGAAATAAAGTAAAACGGCGTTACTCTGAAATTTACTGCAACTAAAAAAGGAGATCGCGAAATTCATCTAATAATAAATTATAGGGACATGAATAAAGCTTTCGCTAAAAAATGCGATCCTAAAATTAGCTGCTACAGAATAATGCGTTCGCGAAATTCATCTAACAAAACGCCTAAGCTAGCCCAGCCGTTATTCTGTTAGACTCTTACATAATTTAACTTCATATTTATTCATCTCACTTCAACAATACTAATACTTATAATAAAATATGTAACTACGCTTTAAGGAAGCTCAGAAATGGGAAATAAAAAAGTCATAAAAAGCTTAATTCAAAAACATTTCGCGTTGTAAGCCCGCCCAATATCAAAGAGCACTGTTCAGGCGACATTTTATTTCTTTATCAATACACGTAGGCGGAATGTATCACATTTTCTATAGTTTTACTGCCGCCGTTACGAGCGCTGCGTCTACGACACGCTACGGCGTAGCCTTAGCTGCCTCGTAGTTATTCGTAGCACACACTTCTAACTTTCGTAACGGGCCGGCCATTCGACATGATTTCTATATTACAGATACAGGAGACGTTTCAGTTTGCTTGCAACCTTTTTATGAGACTTAAGAGCTTATTAAGAATTAATATATATATTTTTTAAAGAGAGTTGGAATTTATCAAAATTTCGCTAAGTTAATTTAAAACTGTTTGAGCAACTGTGGAAAATAACTAAATCAGGCCACTGAGACACGATTGTCGATACAGAAACAACTGCTAAAGCAAACTACAACTAACAAAAGGCGAAGTGACAACAGCTGCCAGCAATGAATAGCGATGTATCGAATCGATGGCTCTATCGCGGCTGCATCGGAGGCTGCTGACACGACGCCGGCGGTGTCCCGCCACCCACCTGCCTGCCACGCTGTCACGCGGCTGCAGCCTGCGGGCTCTAACTAACTTGTTAGTCTTTTATAGACATAGACAATCATTTTATTTACCACTATAACACACAACAATATTACACATGTTAATGTACTAAGTAAAATAAAACTTAACTAACAAAAACAACTAAATACATACGAGCACAACAATAATAATAAAAAACAAACCGTTGTGCGCCACAGCAGCAAATAGGACTCGACTCAGCGTTACGAGTATACCTCTCTGCCACACAGCAGTTAGGCGCTGATTTTTCTGCCGACATCTTTCCACAGTCGCAATATTCTCCGACAATCAAGTCCACTATGCAATAGTCATTATCCGCTTTAAACTTAAAATAAATAAAAATAAATAAATGAACTTTCCTACACTCACACCAATTATCTAGCCCAAGAAAAGCTTAAAAAAAAAGCTAATAAATACTAGAAAACACTTTTTATTTATTCATTCCTTGCATCTCCTACAGCGTATTATGAATTGTAAACCTTAAATGTAAATTATTTGAAGAGAATTAAATTTGCTCGATTTAATTCATGCATCCAAAATTTCTTACCAAAATGTTTGTCGTCGTCCTCATTTCAATGCTGAGAGCTTTCTACACGACGAGCGTATTGAAAATAAACTCTTGGCAGGTAGGTGGCCTGCATCCTCCTTATCTTTTGAAGCAGCGAAGTTATATTAATACGGAATGCGAAAGTTTGCGCACTGGGCACGCTCGGCGCGAGCGCGAGCGCGAGCCCCAGTACTTTCTAGTTTCTAGGAACAAGCGGAATTAGGCCACGACATGTTCCACTTTAGTGTTTATTAAATGAGCTCAGGTGTTACAAACTTAGTTTAAATTTAATTCATTTCATTTTAATATCGTTGAACATATATTGATCTCCTTCACTGCTCTTGCTTCATATAAAACGGATAATTCCCTTTAAATGACATTTTTGATCAATTTGCAAAGCTTGCAGCAGAAACAATCCCTAAAATAATACAGTTCCCAATGACAGTTATTATAAATACGTTGACGTGGCAAAATACGAAAATTTTATGACAGATGCTCAATTGCTATAAATTTCTAACAAAAATCACAAAATACTCCTCAATTAAATTCAGCTCCTGTCAGGATTAAAAAGTAATCGTTATTGGAGCGTCCCACCCAGTGGCCGAGTCGAGTCGTGGCCGTCGGAGTGGCAGCCGTCGGGCCTTAGCCAGCCGTCACTTGTTGCACGGCTCAATTGGCCTCGCATGTGGACTGAACCGAACCGTACTAATTGGTGTACAGTGAGCAACAAAAGTCGCTGAACACTTTAGTCAAAGCAAGTAATGAATAGAACATGCGCTTGTCAACCTCTAATCTTGTAAATGGCTCAGCACACTAGGCGACACGCGACTGCGACAGCTCGGTGACTAGACGCGACGACAGGCTGCAGCCGACAATTTTCATATATTTTGTTCAAAGCTCCGCACACTTGGCGTCAGTCGCAGAGTCGCGATGACAAGCTAGGGGTAGGGCTAGTCGCGAAACTGACGCTCACAACTGTCGCATGGATGTCGTCGTGTGTGCGCGTGCTCTACGCGACTAGACACGGCGACTAGACGCAGCGACAGTCGTCCAGTGTGCGGAGCCATTTATTATGACATCGTGCTAGTGTTGAACGACTTTCGTTGCTGACTGTAGATACTAC
Organism: Eudonia mercurella; assembly: GCA_963082485.1. Classification (NCBI taxonomy): domain Eukaryota; kingdom Metazoa; phylum Arthropoda; class Insecta; order Lepidoptera; family Crambidae; genus Eudonia; species Eudonia mercurella. Next base: position 307,232 of record CAUJAO010000016.1, read on the forward strand.
GAATGGTTTGCTCGAGCTTTTACTAACATTTCTTGCAGATCCATATTTAGTGAAGACACCATTTGACCCTTTATAATTACGTTGTTTTAACATTCGACTATGTAGTTATCTGTAGGTTTTCAGTGCCTAGTGTGAGTTTTATTTGCCGTTATCACGTTAACTAAAGCGATTACTAAATTATCGTAAAATATACAAATTTCTATGACATTGAAGCAATACGGATATAAAATAAGCCCGGCGATGATGATTATTGATGCAGTTCCTTTTGGCGACAAACTAAGGGAGTAAAAATGTCTTAATACAAATATCGGCGTTATTAACATGATCGAACAAATTCTAGTGGTGAATAAGACTCGCACAGGCAATCTGGTAACTTTTCTTTCTAGCGCTCCCTAATAAATAACTAAAACAAAATATTTATTTGCAACAGTAACAAGGGCGACAGAAACGGAAACGATATTATCTGTAGAATAATCAAACTGTGTTGCGGATATCACGATATGTATATTTTTAATGTTAAAAGGAGGCAGGCGGGTCACCTGATGGAAAGTAATCACCGCCGACCATGGACACCCGCAAAACCAAAGTAATCGCAAATGCGTTGCGGCCTTGAGGAAGAAGTTGGATCTTGAGGAGCGAGTAGGAATTGGGAGGGGGAAGGGGTGAGATGGGCCTCCGGTACTTTCACTCACTGGAAGAAACACAACAGCAACGAGTGCCATTGTTTCACGCCGATATTCTGTGAGAGGATGGTTTTACGCCGGGCGAGTCGGCCCATTTCGTGCTGCAACGCAGCGTAGCTCTACCACTCAGACAGTGTCACTCATTTAGCACCACCCCACGTGTAGGGTCTCAAGGGTAAACCTACGGACGCGAGTAACTTTAACCCCCGATATTTCTAAATTGTATTTTATCATTCCAAAGTTTAAATTATATTTAGGCAAACGAGGTTAGCACGTACAGGTGAGTTCAATTAGCATAGAGTAATGGCACGACAGGAACCAGAGATCGACATTTATTTTCCCTAATTCCTGATTTGTCTTTAGCTACAATAGAATACAGACCAGCTGCTTATGTCATCCCGTAAAATTTTAGTGAAAATCGATGTTATTTTGGCGACCGAAACTGTGTTGAACACTGGCCCTTAAAGTATCGAACTCTGGTTCCTACCCTACCTACTATTTCATATTTTGTGCAATACTCCTACACAAAACGGGCTGGGTGCTTGTATGCATGTCTGTAGTGTATTCCAGGGGAAATATCCGCTGGTGCCACACGATCACTTAGTTCAAAATAGTCTGGGAGGGTCGAGACGTGATCGAACGCTGTGAACACCCGCAACGCATTCGCAATGTCTGAGTGGCCACTAAGCACTAATAGAAAGTGTCGATCATCACTTTGTGTGACAACTTTGGATCTGGTGAATCATGAAACGAACGCATCTGATTGGTGCGGCGATCGTCTTTGTACAAACGCCTGCACATAAACCTTTTCAAAAGTGTCAAATTTCTTCAATAAATGTTCAACCATATGCCGTGTACATAAAGTTTAAAATCTATTAAAGAAATTGGACAGTTTGTGGTGGTCACGCGTGTGTACATGTGGAACTTACATTGAGGCACAGTTATCGATTGGAAGTCTTCTATTTGAGTTTCACACTTGCCTGGTGATGCTGTATCTACGACAAGGCTGCTTTGACGCTTCTACTCGTATTTGCTTACATACAGAAATGTAATTAAACTTATAAGACCAAATTATGTACGCTATCAAGTTTGCGAGGTTGCGAATACACCTTCGTGGAACGTATTATAACGTTAAGCTTGTGTCGTGGGTTATCCATAAATGCTGAAAGTTTTGGTGGGTTACACCTATTTGTTTTTAATACTTTTGAGTTTGACCCGGCCCAGTCCTGCTCCTTTCGCACGGCATGGTAGGATACCCGCTTAGAACCCGTCAGGATGTTTACTACGCACGACCTCGTCTACCGAACTACTGCCAAGCCACAATGCCCTGCATTGCTGTTTGGTTTGAACGGTTAGCAATCCAGAAAAATTACATCACGTAGTATGAGTGACCGTTCCACTGTTCCATGAATGGGCGTTCCTTGCCTGCCTGTTAAATCTATATCTATAATTACTATTTTTAAAGAGCTAAACTTGTTGAATAGTTTGTGACTTTATTTGTTAGCGAATTCAAGATCAGTTAAGAAGTAAGCAAGGTATTTATAAAATGTTCAATTAATTTTTAACGCAAATTTTGTTGCGAACAAATTACAAAAACACAAATGCTGAAAAAAATTCCACGAGCAGGATTTGAACCTCTTCAGTATATCAGAAGAGGTTTTTTGGCTTTCAATGTAAAAAGTGTTGAATAATTTCGGCGGGCTGGTTAGAACCACGATAGCTCAATTGAAAGAGCACCTGACCCAGTATGTCAGAAGGGTGCAGGTTCAAATCTTGCTTATGGAAATTTTTTCAGCATTTGTGTTTTTGTAATTTGTTCGCAACAAAATTTGCGTTAAAAATTATTTGAACATTTTTTAAAGTTTTTTTTTTAAATCCTATAACTACGGACGAAATCGCGGATAAAATGCTTGTAGTATAACAAGTTGGCTATGTGTTAACCGTTTGTTGTGGTGTTCCAGGATCACATGCCTGCACCTGCCGCTGCAGTCCAAGTGGATCCACGTGGGCACGGAGCGCGGCAACGTGCACGTCGTGAACATCGAGACCTTCGCGCTTAGCGGCTACGTCATCAACTGGAACAAGGCCATCGAAGTGTGAGTACACCCATCACTACTTCTCTCGTGTAACCTCAACCTTAGATGTGCATATATATACTACTCAAAACAAAATAAGGGCCACGAGGTATTTTTTCATTTTGGTGTAAATTATTAAACATTTACATATTGAAAGTAGTAAAATATTGAGTATACAAACTCTTTGATACCTAAACTTTTTAATATTGTAGTATTCATCTAATGCTGGCAACAATTTTAAATAAAATTTGATTTAAAATTATTTTTGAAAATTTTGATTGCATTTTCTTTGACGTTTTGCTTTCCTTAGCTTCTTGGTTTATTAGAAATTATCAGAGTTCATTGATATCTCGAGTAGAAACATCTTTTGCAATATGCCACAAGCACGCAGGCGTCATATGGACTCGCTGACAGCAAGCAGAGCCGTTACAATGATTGAAGAAGGTCATTCGCAGCGATCTGTGGGTTTGCAATTGGGATTTTCTCGAAGAGCTATTCAAAATCTATGGAATCGTTTCCAAGAGACCGGCAGTGTTAGAAGAAGACCTGGTTCGGGCAGAGTTCGCATTACAACAGCTCAAGAGGATCGTTACATTCGATTAAGTGCGCGCCGAGATCGCACAACGACGGCCCGCAAGCTGCAAAATCGTTTACGGCTCACAACGGCTACTCGTGTCAGTGACCAAACTATTCGTAATCGATTGCATGAAGACCAGCAGGCATCAAGAAGGCGAGTTGTCCGTATTCCATTAACCAGAAATCATCGTGCAAATCGTTTAAGATTTTCCCGTCAACATTTGGACTGGGACATAAACCAATGGGGCATGGTGCTCTTCACAGACGAATGCAAAGTTAAATTTTTTAACGACGATCGGCGTATTAGAGTATGGAGAAGACACGGCGAGAGATTTTCAGAAGCCTGCATCCATGAAGTCGATCGTTTTGGTGGTCCAAATGTAATGATTTTGGGGCGGGATAAGCTTACACGGCAAAACTGAGCTCGCTATTTTAAATGAGGGTACTGTTACTGCTCAGCGGTATATTGAGGAAGTCGTCAGACCACATGTGATCCCATTTGCCCAGCGAGCGGGTCCTGGATTCATCTTGATGCAAGACAATGCTCGTGCACACACGGCTCAAGCGACTCGGTTTGTACTGGAAGCGTCTCAAATTCAAGTCTTGCCGTGGCCGGCGAACAGTCCGGACTTAAATCCAATAGAGCACATGTGGGATCAGTTGAAACGAAGAGTTAGAGACGGTGATCAGGAAATCCACAACCAACAGCAACTCATCAACGCTGTTAAAAGAGCCTGGGAAGAGATTCCAATGGAAAATGTCAGGCATTTGATTGAGAGCATGCACTCCAGGCTTCAGGAGTGCGTAACGAAACGAGGGGGGCATACCCGTTACTAAAAGATGAGCATGGAGTATTTTCTTTTGTTTTCAGTAACTTTACATTGTTTTTATTTTTAACCTTAAATGTGTTTTTTCTTTCAAAAGCAAATAAACTTTTTAATCATTATTATTGGAATAAATTTATTGGTCTACACGGTAAAAACAACATTAGTTTTCGTTATGGAGACAAAAAAATTAATATTGGTTTTATTATTTTCATGGTACAGACAAAATACCTCGTGGCCCTTATTTTGTTTTGAGTAGTATATATATATATATATAGCTAAAGGACTAACAATGAACTCGAAAGCAGTTAACATAAGTATCGTTTTCTTAATGAGGAGTAGCCGTGCTGCTCCTGGGGCGACTTACCTGGGAATAGAGTTACTTGCTACTCCAATATTTTAAAGTCCGGTAACGACAAAAAAGCCGTTTTGCAACCAGCAAACGCTCTCCAATTTTCAAGTGCAGGTGACAATTGTTCTGCAGAGTTGCTGAGTTAACAAAGTGCTATTTAAAGTGTCTAGAGCTCTACTAAGACCCTCAATAAGCCTTGTTATCATGAAACAGCCATTATCTCTTACTGCCGGAACACAACGATGTCACTTACACTGTTGTTATGGCTACAAACTCACATAAGATTGAGAAACTAGCCAAACAGATTTAGAACAAATTTGCTCCAACCAAACTGAGTACAGTCAAGAGCACAGATATGTATACACTTTTATTCCATTGTGTTAAAAGTTACAACTGTCTGTAGAATCCACTGGGCGGTCCCAGTAAGTAAGTAACAGGATCTGAGATCGGTGGTGCACAACAACTAGACCACATAGTCGGTAGAAACATGTTAAAAGCGCCAATAGTTTTCGTAGACGTACGGGTATGTCTGAAAATTGATGTGGTCGCTAATTTCAGAGAATGAATGTAACAAAAACGACACAAAATAAATAGAATCACAGATAGCACACAGCTTAGACCATTTACCAGCAGCGTGAAGCAAGAGCACAGGCGAAACGAAATTGAGGCTCTATTACACGTCACGTAGCCTCGCCGGGCCTCACAAGGCCTCACAAGGCCTCACAAGGCCTCACAAGGCCTCACAAGGCCTCACATGGCCTCGCGTCCACGCCGCTAATTAGCCGGTCATTAATAGACGACAGGTTAATCAATAGACATCTTTAATTAGTTTGGCCTAAGCCTACACTGATTAGAAATGTTTTTACGAACATATTAAAGGTTGGCTTTAGTTTCTGGTTCAGCTTTATTATCGGACTGATTTACAATTTCTGCAGCTTTCTTAAACAATCAGAAAAGGTTACTGTCTAAAATTGATTATCATTTTGCTTCAATATTTTTGATTCTGTATAAGGATTTTAAAAAATATCTTAAGATGGAGACTTCATTAACGCATACGAGTGTACTATATTGATTTACGTGTTTACCTGTCATAATTTAACTAAAACAATAAATCCAGTTTTATATTTTAATTACTATTATTTTCCACCTAAATATAGATGAGTCTTATCGAATTTTTACAAAACAAAATATTTTTACAGCCCCTTGCCTCACAAGACGAATGAACGAAAGACTTATTTCTAAACTTCGCGCAGTCTGTTCATCCCACTCTAAAAACTCGTAGTAGTAAATCCAATTCATTATCATTGATGTAGTTAGTTGTAGTGGCTGGAGCCGTTCATCAAACAACCTATTAGCGTACACAAACACAAGTAATGTAACAAAAACCGGGGCTGGATCGTCATCCAGCGTAATGAGTCACGTCGCGCGCCGCAGAGGCTCGCCGACTCTCCGACTTCTTAATCAGGCCGAGACGGACGGCTCTAATGAAGGCCGGCACCCGGATTACTGCCGGTGGCTGGTGTACATTAAACGTATGCCTTCCATTAACCAAGTTTTACAAGGATGGCCTTGCCTGAAATACAAGCTCATTGCTTGTAGTGTAGGAACGAGAAGTGGTTGACTTTGCGACTATTTATTTTTCTTGTTGATTTTTAATTATTTATTTATTTAAAGCATTTCAGACATAAACACATTTAAAAACAAAAACACTCCGATGGTAGCCAGCAGAGCGCTTGCTTATTCTATCATCGTGCATACATTAAAACATAGAAATTTCATAGCATATAATAGTCAATCCTATTCAATCTATCTACTTCCATTATTTTTGCTACGCTTTTTACCTCGCGGGTTTCTTCATATCAACAATATGACATAGGTACAAACAAGTAAAAAAATAACGTTAGTCTTGGCACCATAATGCCACAGTAATGTTTATCAAACATCTAGCACCTGTCTTGTGTCAGTGTCAGGGATCTGCAGCGAGAGGGGCATGAAATAACAGGCGCTGCCGCCGGGGCGGTCGTAAACACCCCCCGCGCCCCCGGGGGCGCCGCCCGAAAGTTAACTTGTAATTATGCAAGTAAATGCTTTGTTATTACAAACTTGGCTTATTTTCACATACAACTACCCTTTCACACTTCAAACTTAAGAGTAAACACCTTTTTGCCACTTAAACTCGCCACAGCTGCAGCGATAGGCTTAAAACAAGCTTTTACCACTTAACTTGTGGGTAACAAAACTATTTTATCTATAAAAATAAATTGAAAAAAATATTATAATATTTGACAGCCGTGAAAAGATTTTCGATTCCGCACTGTGTTCATGGAAATTGCAGTTTTATAACTTGCAATATAAAAGTGTCACGTAGAGTGAGTTGCTTCTTGCGGCGCACAATGTCGGCTAAGTAATGGTATTGAGGGGGTCGTAAAGCTTCTGCTAGGATTGCCAGCAATTTCACCTTTATCGCATATCCCTGGGATAGGGCTAGTACTTACCTACCGTCGATAAATAACCCTTTTTGGGAGATATTCTTGTTTTTATCATAGGAGGATGCAAAGATTTTTCATATATCTCGTACATTTATAGGTAATGCTGGAATCTAAACGAAAAAATATGAAAATTCCTTGGAAAAAAATAAGAAAAAACAATGATAATGCTTCTAGTAAGATGGTTTAGCAATTGAACATTATCACGCGAATACATAGGTACGGGCTATGGCGCGGCGCGGCGGTAGAGTGGAATTTAGTGGATTGTCCTGCCAAACCTGTTCGTATAGATGTGAATGGGCTGATCGAATATTAAGATATTCGATTTGGTGCTAAGGCACCAGGCAATCGAGAGGTTGTTCTGGTTAATCATCGGACATTCTTATCATTAATAAACGGATATAGTACCTAGATGTCTTTTCATCTGGTCCAAGCACAAAACGAAAAATACATTATATTTTTAAGTAATATTAGCTGACCGGCGGACTTCGTACCGCTTTGACAGTTTCCATGAAAACAAAACAAACAAAATGTTGACAGTTTCCATGACAACAAAACAAACAAATCATTCGTCCGCTTACGAACACCCGTATTCCATGAGGGACCCCTATATCAGCGCCACCTACCGGATCCAATTGTAAATCTAAACCATTCTCGATTCCACTTGAACACACACAGAAAATTTCATCCAAATCAGTCCAGCCGATTAGGAGTTCAACGAACGCACAGAAGATTTATATATTAGGTTGGGGAAAAAGTTTCTTCGCATTTTTTAAGGCAATTCAAAACATTTTTAATATAGTTTATTTACATTTAACTCAAGTATGTAGGTCCCATTTTGTTCGATAACTTTCTGCCATCTTCTAGGTAGGGACATGATCCCATTACTTTAGAAATGTTGGGGCTTCTGATCAAAACACCGTGACAAGTTGTTTTGGCAGTCCTCTCGTGATGTTAACCTGACGCTGCCTAAAGAATTCTGAAGAGACCGAATCAGGTGGAAATCAGAAGGTGCAAGGTCAGGACTATACGGTGGATGCATTAACACCTCTCAGCCAAACTCTCTTAATTTTTGCGCGGCTTGTGTTGCATTTTTACCTTTTTTGTAGTAAAATTTTAAAATGTATCGAATTTTTTAATTAGATTCACTCATCTTGACAGTAAGAAAAACAAATTAAAATCACACATTTTCCTAATTTGAATTTGGAATTATCTTCTTTAAAATTTAAAATTTTAATGATAATAAAACCAGCTAGATACAAATAGTATAGCCAAAGAGATTTTATTACAAGTTCATACATACTATAAGCGAAAAGACTTTTTCCCTTACCTAATATATAAAGATAATCATGAATGTCATTAACGTCAGTAGGTAGTTTAACGAAGCTGTGTGGTTGTGGAGTAGGGGTTGACCCACGATCATTCGCATTCAAACCGAGCATTAATTCGTTCGACTACCGAGGACGTTTAAAAAACATTGTTGAGAATTTTATGTTGTAAATACAACGTGTCGGGATATCTAGCCGCGCTCATTTCCGTTCCCCGGAGGTTGCCGTTACGGTCAGCCGTACTTGTTGTGTGAACTCACTGCGGGCGCCGGCGCCGGCGCTGCTAATGACTTCATGTAGTTTATTTTAAAAAATATTATGATCAATAAAATTCTTCCTCTAAAATGTAAGCAACGGCTTCTATCTTGCTTCGTAGCAACCTTGTATCGAGAGAGAGCCGCAAAAGACTCGACGTCGACATGGGCTGTATTTGTATGGGAATAAACATTATATAATTGTTGACACCCCGCAATACTTTCTCTTGTGTTATTTATAACTTTTTATACTTTTAATAAAGAAGATTTTGGTTTTTTTTGGACGTAACAACCTTCCTCCCTTTTTTTGCTGCCAAGCAACAGCGGCCTGCTTGGAAGGTTATGAAATCTAGTATAATGATGACCGAGTATAGAGGCATGTCACTAAGGCCTCAAAGACCCGTAAGTTATATCTACTACCGCAACTTTTGCATATAAATTCTATTCAAGTTGCAAGCGCCATTGGTTGCCATAATCAAAAACAGCTGTATCGCACTCACTGCTCAGCACCATGGTATTACCCCATTCTGGGATAATGACATTGCCCCATTATTAATACGTTACGAGTGTTTTACGAGGGCGTCGCTTTTTTACTCGACTTCTAGACGAGCTAACTTTAACTGCTCTCCGCCATTTTCAAATTTAATACGGTTACGGCGCCATTACACTCATTTTTACATTATTACTGACAGTAAAGGACCTTTAAAAGGTTTATCGTCACATATTTTATGCTCATCAAAATTTTTTTTTTGTAAAACGAAAATTTTAAATATAATAGTGAGTGCCCACAACTCCGCCCCCCATCCATTTCCTCTAGAATACCACTGACGGTGTTGCGTTTCACACGGCTTGATAAACCCTTTAAGTTTCTCGCCGCCCCAGAAAACTTAAAGTTCCGCCTAAAAAATTCAGCACTCTCCAAAAAAAAAAATTCCGGCCCCATTAACACCCGTATCTTGTGATCCCGAGACGATTACGGAAAAACCCATCTTTTTTCTTGCCTACATCATGAAAGGGGCATTCCTGCAAAATTTCAGCGTTCTATGTCCAACATTTTTTTGGGCTGTGCTATATTGATCATTCAGGACTTCCTTTTTTTATAAAGATATAATGATAATAATAATGGATGGCTCCAGTCATCCATTATTGATCCCTTGATTGATCCCTTGATCCATCAAGGGTCAGATACAGAAGGCAACACTCCTGGACACGGCACGCATTTTCAGGAGGTTTCTTTCTCTGCAGTCTTAATCGCCGGCAGCTTGAGTCCTGCTCCGCTGCTGGCGGCGTTCTAGGTTTAGGTTTTTATAAAAGTTGTATTTTTGTATGATATTTTGTTATATTTTACTTTTTATATAATTTTTATAAAACTTAGATTTAAGATTAAAAATAAATAAAGAGTGTAATAATAATAGCCCGTACACTGTCCCACTGCTGGGCAAAGGCCTCCATCATTGAAATCAAGTCATCGCTACAATTGATGGGTGATGGCTTAATCACCACGCTTACCAAATGCGGGTTGTTGATAACAAACCCGGGCTATGCTATGCATCGAAAAATATGAAACACACCCGACCAGGGATTTGAAGCCGGGACCTTGGGTATCAGGCCGAGCGCCCAGCCAGTCGGCCACTGAGGCGTTTTGGGCAGTGCTATATTGATGATTGATCAGTCAGCACTTCCTTCTTTATAAAGATATATAGATACTCGTAGGAGCTCGATGGCGCAGTCAACGGTTAACGCGCCCGGTCTGCGAGTGCTGAGGTTAAGCTACTTTCGCAAAGGCCGGTCATCGGATGGATGACCAAGAATTTATCATCTCCTCCGTGCTTCGGAAGGCACGTAAAGCCGTTGGCCCCGGCTGCATTAGCAGTCGTTAATAACCACCAATCTGCACTGGGCCCGCGTAATGGCCCGTTCTCCCTATCCATCTATAGGGAAGGCTCGTGCCTCAGCAGTGGGGACATAAAAAGAGCTGATGATGATGATTATGTAATTATGTGTATTATGTTACGCTGTAAATAACGCCAGTCGTTTTTTCAACTGCACGTAATGTTTGAAAGTTTATGTGTATTAGAATCGTAAATATATTATTCTTTTGTTAGCAAAATTATTCTTCTTCTTATGGTGCCGTCCCCTACCGGAGATTACGACCATCAAGGCAATCCTGACCTTGTCAGTTGCCGCTCGGAACAACGCTCTTGTACTCAGTCCGTACCACTGTCTGAGATGTTTGAGCCATGAGGTTTTACGTTTGCCTTGTCTGCGGTATCCTTGTATCTTCCCCTGGATGACAAGTTGGAGAAGGGCGTACTTTTTGTTGCGCACTATGTGGCCAAGATATTGGAGTTTCTGCTGCTTTATCGCTTCGAAAACTTCTAGTTTCTTGTTGAGTCTCTGTAACACCGTCTCATTTTTCACCCTATATCAGCAAAATTATTGGAGCGTTTTTGATTTGCCAATAACTGAAATTAAATGCAAACACAATACATAAACAACGGAACGCGAGCCGACATTTCCATTTTGGTGTTCCGTTGGCTGCCGATGTACAAATAGTAGAGGGATTCTTACTTCCAATAATGGATATTTTACATGATCGCTCGGAGGAACCGATTGTAACATTCAATCAAATTGACTCTTAAATATGTTACTAATGAATGAACTATGTTGTAACATAAATCTCACTGTCTAAGTACTTTTTAACTAATATTGTAAAAAAAAAAAAACTAATGTTGAAAAAATTTCCACGAGCAGGATTTGAACCTGCACCCTTCTGACATTCCGGGTCAGGTGCTCTTCCAATTGAGCTATCGTGGTTCTAACCAGCCCGCCGAAATTCAGAATGTCAGAAGGGTGCAGGTTCAAATCCTGCTCGTGGAAATTTTTTCAACATTTGTGTTTTTGTAATTTGTTCGCAACAAAATTTGCTTTAAAAATCATTTTGAACATTTTATAATATTGTAAAGTAAATTAATGTAAATATAGCAAATATCGCCATTACGACGCTTCTATTAAGATTTATATCAAGCTTTAAGTTCAGTGTGACAGCGTCAAAATATTGCCACGTGCTTTTTTTTAAAACATCACATACATTGTTCTGAGCCCAAGTAAGTAGCTTAAGCACTCGTATAATGGAAATCAAAATCAAAGACGGTACCACAACCACCCAGCCCGACACAATATCGAAAAGTTCGTTTTCGACATTGACACGACCGGGAATCGAACCCGGGACCCATAGATAGAACCACAGATTAGAGCCGCCAAAAGTCAAGCGTGCAAGCTACAGAGGTCTTAGGATAAACAGAATGAGAAAGGTAGTAACTTGAAGTAAGAAATGTAATGCCTTCGGATTATCAAGCTCCAATCGAGCCAATTACACAAAAGTTTTGGGATATGCGGGCTTATAAAATAATTATAAGTAAGATAATGGAATAACGTGACGGAAATAGTTCACCGCAGCTCCCCTGCGACGACGCATCGTACGACTACCAACACTGAATCTAATTGATTGATTAATTGACTTTAATTAGGAACTTACAGTGAATTATTACAGCGGTTAGTTTGCACACCAAGGCACACAGAGCCGGCGCCGGCGCACAAACAGCCTCCAACTTTATAATGAACTCAAATATCGGCGAGGACTGGACTCGCGCTAATTACTCGGCAGCCGCCGCGATGTGTACGCTTACATTACACTTATGGAACGTTAATTACGCAAGGTCAATGGCGCTCGAGTCATTCTGTGATGTACATTGTATTGGACATCTGTTGCGACTGTCCAGAAAAGTCGTCTATACGCCTAAAAATTTAAAATCTATGTGTCGGACAAATAATGTGTGCATTTGACCATCACATTATTTTTAATTTAAAGTTAAAATCACTTCCTATACCTTTATGCTATTTCCCTATATGAATGACATGAATATTTATGGAAGAATATAAAAATAAAATTCATTTATTTAAAAATTCTAAGTCAAATTCAAATTATTTATTCGGCATAGCAGTTGATCTAAAAACATATCTGTTTTAGGTGAGGCTCTAACTTACGTTACGACCTCTCGCAATTTCCCGAACTCTTACAAGAATCTACTGAACACAGTGAACCCAATAAAAGCTTTAAAACACCTCGAGGTTATGAAATGTAACCGCAAATATGTGTAAATATGAACAAAGCCGTAAATCCATCAGCAGCAGCACCTGAAGCGACGCCGCCTACGCGCGCGCCACGCGACGACGCGACAGACGACTGACAAGCCATTCGAACGAACGCGATACGACAGCCATTCATACGAATTCCTCATGTAAAAGATATTCCGGGGCGTTTTATAAAAATAAAGTAATCCGTTCCTTCTTACATACGTTTCTACCATAGTACATTCATTTTGTGACATCTCCATGCGAAAATATCGTAAAATGGTTGTACACAAAGCTCGGATGCGATGTAAAACATGAAACATCTCGAAGGGAGTGCCACAATGGAGCAATGTTCCGCCGGATTATTCCCTGAACGCGGGCGCCGTCGCCAGGGCTGGCAGGGGCGGGTTAGAGGAAAATGCTACGTTCTGTGTTGAAAATACTAGAAACTTACATTATAGAATGTACATAATCTAAGACTAGAAACTACAACTTGTTCCAAACTTAATTACATTGTCAATAACGCTTGTCAGAAGTATAGGCGCAAATTGATTTCTGTGTTAACACTAAAAATTTTCTTGATTTGGATCTTCAATGCTATGCACATAACTATAAGACTTCCTACAAAAAATATAATTGTTTGCATATAGTTTTACATAGTAATCTTTAAATATATTTTACATGAGGAATTCTTCTTTAAAAATCTTTAAAAATCTTCTGTGCGTGTGTATGTTATTGAACTTGAAAATCTCATCTTGAATACTTGATTGAGATATGGGGCACGGCTGCTGCTACAAATATAAACCCCCTACAGAGAACCCAAAATAAATTACTAAAAGCCCTTTTTCACTATCACTATCTTACGCCTACGAAAGAGTTATATGAAAAAACTAAAATCTTCAACATAAAGCAACTTTATATTTATAATATGTACATGTACATTAATAAAAAATTAACTTCTAATTCCATACAATCGAATATACAATTACAACTAAAAGAAAATAAACACAATCTTAGAAACAAAATTAAACTACATTTAGCAAAACCGCGTACAAATGTCGGGAAAAAAACCATTCTTTCAGAGGGAGCACAGTTATTTAACAGCTTGCCAAACAACATAAAAGAGTGTGATAACATAAATACATATAAAAATAAGCTTAAGGCGCATGTCCATTTATTGTAATAATAGAGTTGTTAATTCCATAAAATGTATAGACATTTTTATTTCTGTTTTACAATTATATAAACTACGAGTATTTAGACTTTAGACAAATCTCTTCAACAATGTTTTAGTTACTTTAGTTAGACCTACTAATTGGGCTAGGTCCCGGAGGTGTACTTATACTTATTTAAACTTAAGTGTGTATTTTCTTATATCTCATTTTAAGTGAACTTCGGTAGTTTTTATGAGTAATAAAGTTCTTTAAACCTAACTCCTTCTCAGCGGCTGGACCAATTTGGATGAAATTTGCTGTGTGTGTTCAAGTGAAATCGAGAATGGTTTAGATTTACAATTGGACCCGTTAGGTGGCACTGCTATAGGGTTCCATCATGGGATACGGGTGTTCTTAGCGGACGAATGATTTGTTTGTTTTGTTGTCATGGAATCTGTCAAAGCGGTACGAAGTCCGTCGGTCAGCTAGTTATATATATTATTTATATGATATAGTACAACGAAAGGCTTAGGTTGTACCTAGCTTGTCATATATAAAGCAAGCACGAAAGAATTAGGTAGGTAGTAGCTATACGTTATTGACCGAATAATTTGTGTGCCGTTCGGCAAAACAATTGTATTAAATGTGCGAATTTATACGCGACCTCCAGTAATGGAAACAAATCGCCTGAGCTAGCTTGAACCTGTGTGACGCACGTGACCACGACGCCGGATTCCTGCCCCACTCAAACAGTAGCGACATTTTTGCTGACTTGATGTTGTACCACAGATACATTCTAGTAACTTGTTATTATTTTTTTTATTCTTTCTCTATTTTATTCCGTTGCTAAAACATTTATTTATTTTTTTATAACATCTGTATTGTAACCTTTGGACGGACCTTTGACCTCATTGAACAGGCAGTGGGAAACTTTAAAATTATCTAAGCAAAGATTCGCTGTGTAAGTTCAGTAAACCTTGAGTTACAGTTCCATAATTTCATTGATAAACATTTCTATCCCAAGTGTCTGAAATACCTCGATTAACCTCGTTATTGATATTAGTTATTATTTAATTTGGAGAAACCTCTTAAGGTCTTTACGTGCCAACGTTGAAATTTAATTTCCCGCAACTCAGGTACCGTCAATAGGTTCAAAGGGAACGTCTATTCATTTCAATTCAAACCGCTTCAACCACTCCAGTAAACTAATATTTATAAGGTGCGAATACACGATGCCAGTCTAAACATTCTCGACAGCAGCTTGGTAAAACATGGATACCATTTCACATCAAGTATTCCCTTAGTCCTCTAAAAATATACGACCTCTAGTATCTGTGAGCCTTTCTTCAGTGACCGGTCTAACCTTCGCTTTGACCGAACGCCCTAAATCATTTATGCATACGTTCATTTGAACTGTGCTGTTGCTTGAATCTGAGCTAATTCTCTCTTTGCATTATAAACAAAGATTTTAATTGGCGGAGTTGTGCCGCCAGCGGATTGCTCTCCCGCCGCTATTAGTGCAAACGCTAAATTCATAGACAATACAGGTCGTTAAAACATGCCCGCGGGCGTGTGCCAGCCCTGTTGACTACGTCGAGTTCTCAATTCAAATAGCGCGCGCTCATTGGCGCTTCCTAATGAACTTCCGCCAATGTTGGTGTATTTACAATTAAAACTCCCAAGGATGTCACCTTCCTATTGTTGTATAAATATTATGAAATGATTTTAAATTACATCCGCATACTAATGATATCCGCAACAGACGTACTCGCAAGTAAAAGGAGCAAGGATTTGAATAAAAAAGCTCTGCGACCACAAAAGGATTCGTTGTTTGTTCGGAAGTTCCAAAAGAGCGACATAAATTATGGAGAAATGTGAGTTTGGGAATAACGCAACAAAAGATCCAGCAACCTCTCCTGGACAAACTTTTAAACAAAACGCCTAATGCGTTATCTGAAATATGTTACGGTTACTACATTCTTATTTGACTAGAAATAGAAGTGTTATATATAAGTCATGGCTGTAACTCTGCGTTGATTGTTGGATAGCACAAACAATTCCGTTCGCGTTGAAAGGACAAAAGCTGATAACCGCCATTGGTGGAGCAGCTGCGGACAGAATCGACAAGCGATATGCGACAGGCGGCAGCGACAGGCGACAGGCAACAAGCAACAAAGCTACGGCGGCGGCGACACGCAGCGGTGGAAGAGCATTGTGTTACTGCCGTCGTTCATCTCCTTGTTCGGATGAAGACGCCAAGCATTCACAGCCCGATTTAATCGCCTCAGACTACATGGGATTCCGTGAGATATACTCGTACGAATGCTGTCGCTTTAGAGAGGGTTCCATGATTGACTCATTTTGTTAATTTAGTTTCATATACCTAGACGACAAAAACCGGATCTTGTTTGCTATTGTTTTTTAATCATACTAAAACCTATTTTGCTATTAGTTTATATTGTAGTTGTATTAGTTTAGTTTGAGTTGAATTCAAAATTTAATAATAACCCGTTGAACTGAAACCTGACATGATTCAATTGGAAGCCGGCCGCAAACAGCGCGGGCCCACACCAAACAAGGCGCCGAATTAATCTAATACCCACCGGTGGTCGGGCCGGCCGCGGGGCGGGGGCTATTCATCAATCTGCTAACTCGTTTTTGTACTTTCATAACTAAACTCGAAGAGTCGCGGACAATGGCATTTCTTTCGGTGCTATTCTCAGACTTTATCTCTGTAAGGAAAAGGGACAATGGTTATCCGGTTTTATAATTTGGAGTTTGGTAAAGTGGATTTCGGAGACATCAAATTTATTTCACCGAATGGAGAGATGATGATAAATGGAGGGCCTATATATTACTTTTGTGTCAGACGAGCGGGCTGCCGGGCACGGGGGGGTGGGCGACGCCGGCGACTTCACATCCAGTGTTACATATTATGATATTAACCGGGTTAGTGTTTGCACAACCTTTCATTTTCTAAAATATCGATTAATTTATTTGTTAGGGATACTTGTTTTGTGTATTATACAACAATAAAAGACGATGTTTCCTACACTTAAAACAAAGTACGAAATAACTAAAGCTTTTAAAATAGTGTAACAAGCAAGTTAGTGTTGATGATCATAACCATAACCTATCATTACGAAAAATGAAACAAAAACTTTAATACAATGTGTAAAACTTAGTTTTTTTTAGATAATCTTGAAGTATAAAATATAGCGAAGTTTATAAATTATAATTATTATTACAGTTTTTTTATTAAAACGAAAACCTTTGGAGGTGACGCCATACCTACTTGTTCGGCCAGGCGCTGTCCGGCCCGGACGCGGCGCCACTGATCTCGCGCCCTAGCGAGACGCAATAACGCGTGCACAAAGCACATAAACCGTTAGATTGCGCTCTTTGGGAAATATTCGCCCTTCATCGCTTTCACGACGCAACTGACTTTAAGACCTGAGCGGAAGCGATTGCCAGGAGTTGCACAATTGTACAAGAAAGGGGGAAGAAAGCTTATTACAAATACACATGACTATGCAGAGAAATCGTCTCAATCGGTGTTATTCAATACTTTGACCTTTTTTTATATACATATTATTGGATCCCCTACGCCATATCGAATACCAATTCATCGAATATCAATTAATCGACAACGATGTATCGAACATTCAAATAATCGAACGTTCATTTTATCAAAAGCTCAAAATATCGAAATGTCAATACATCGAGTCTTCAAAACATCGAAAGTTTAAATGATCGAACGTTCATAATATCGAATATTCATTATATCGAACATTTATGTAATCGAAAGTTACAAAAAAAACTGTTCAAATTAAATATTTACTTTTATTAAAATTATAATATTTTTTTGCGAATTACAATATTTTCTGCTAATCATTAAAAAAAAAAACTGTGAACAAAACAAATCTTTTGTTTTTATTAGCGGAAAATATTGTAAGTCGTAAAAAAGTCTATAATTTTAATAAAAGTATATTTAATTTGAACAGTTTTTTTTATTAGCGGAAGGCAAAAAAATTTTGAAATGATGTAATTTTTATTTAGTACGTAATGTTTATGCAATAAAGGCTTTTAAAAAAACAAACTTGATGATAATAGATAGTAACTGATAGATTACGAACTTTCGATTACATAAATGTTCGATATAATGAATATTCGATATTATGAACGTTCGATCATTTAAACTTTCGATGTTTTGAAGACTCGATGTATTGACATTTTGATATTTTGAGCTTTTGATAAAATGAACGTTCGATTATTTGAATGTTCGATACATCGTTGTCGATTAATTGATATTCGATGAATTGGTATTCGATATAGCGTAGGGGATCCCATATTATTGTTGATACTATACACATTATTATGTTTTATTTTTATTGATAACTAGCTGACCCGGCGGACTTCGTACCGCATTTCTTTTATTTATTTTTTTATTTTTTATATAGCCTATGTTACTCAGCGCTAATGTAGCATTCTAATGGTGAAAGAGTTTTTTAAATCGGTTCAGTAGTTTTTGAGTTTATTCGTTGCAAACATACATACATACATACATACATACATACATACATACATACATACATACATACATACATACATACATACATACATACATACATACATACATACATACAAAAATACAAAGGTTTCCTCTTTATAATATTAGTATAGATAAAAGCAATGACCGACTACATCTGACTGATTTAGAAATCTAAATTAACACCTTATCTCAAATCAAAATTTACATTATGATGATGCATGGATGGAAATGGAAAGAACAAAGTGAAAGAAAAACTGTGATTTGGGTTGGAAAAGGCACTATCTACCTTAAGTTACGCCCGAAGTGAGTGCTTATGACTTGCCCTACGCGACGCCTTATTATAGCTAAACCTCATCGGCCGTTAAACCTCACCGGCCGCGCTGGTGCGCGAAGAATGCAATTATTGTTGACATAGAGCCGCCGCGCCGGGGGGAGCCGTCGCCGCCCGCCGCCTGTAAAAAAAACATCAAATTTCTTTTTATGTATCTACACGCATTTAAAATCCCCACATCGTCGTGTAGCGTTGATAGGGTTTAGAAACTGGATTGCTTATGATTCTTTTTTATCGTTTATGTTATTGGCTGTTGTGGACCAAGGCTTGCTTAAGAAATTCACATTTTTACATGGTTTTTAAGTAGTTTGCTTGAGGTTTCAATCAACATTAAAACTCAAGAAGATTGAGCAATAGCATTTTACCTACAACGTGAATTTAAACGTGCCGCTGGCTACAGTCATCCTCAAAAATTTTGTAAAAAAATGGATTACCAACACTACAATGATAGAAAACCTAAGCCACTTGACCACCCACAGAGGCAGTAAAATAAAATATTTTTAAAATGCGTATAATCTAAAAGCAAACCTGATTCATTTGAACGGCTCACTCTGAAACCAATAGCGGCCTAATAGAAGGAGGGGGTAAAGGGGGGCGGTGGGGGTCGGGGGGTGTCGTGGCGACATCGCAACAAGTGCCGGCGAGGCGCGCCCGCCCGGCGCCAGGGCCGGCGCCAGGTCCGGCTGCAGCAGCACACTACCTAGCTCTTAGTTGAACAACGTTTTCGTTTCCGTTTGCGACGCTGTGCTGTGCCACTACAGTTTATTTCGAGGGGCTTACCCTTTTAATATAATCGACATTCATCCTGCGGGCTCATTTTATGATTTTGTAAAGCTTTCAACCATCTTGTGAGATATTCCTCAGTTGACAATTTTGTAGATGTCAAGTTTGCGCTGGCTCTGAATCTAAACCATTACAGCAAAGTTTTTGTGTTTTTATTTAATTTACTTCTAATATCAACACCCAACATCACACTATCATATCATATGGTTTGAATGAAGTGGCTGATGCATGCATTTTTTATTCATTTCATACCTATCCTTCCATTGAAAGCTCTGAGCATCAAACCTGAGGTGTAGGTACCTCCGAAAAAGCAACGTCAAGTTCAACGTGACATCAGAGCGGGCGGGGCATTTTTGTTTGCGAATCTTATTTTCAACAAAAACAATTCTATTCTGTTTATATTTACGGCAGACGACAGGTAAAACAATAAATTTGTTGTTGCTCAATATACTGCCTTAAACTTAAAAGTATTTAAGACCTATTTAACGCCATGGGTATACCTTGCCTACTTTCCGGCGCAAATGCAAACATTTTCCATGTATGGATCCGCCTCACAGTTTTCCGTCCCTGTGCTCGCACGTCCCGTGTAAGCAGATTGCCGTCTGCAAAAAGTGGGCCGACCTGAAGGATGAAGGATGGATCTGTCGCCGCCGCCCGGGTCCTTTATGAACTGCATTAAAGGTTCTGGGCAATATTTTTTTCTTGTCTTTTTTAAGGTCATATTTGCTTTGGCTATTCTAACATTGTTGCGTTCTAAGGTGTACGCGAAGGCTTCACATGGTAATAAAACACTTTTTTCGGATCTAGGACTCTTATATTATTTTATCATGACTTTTTTACAGTATGGGTCAATTGGTCTCGGGAAGAGTTTCAATAAACGTTAATAAACAGTGAGCATGCATCAAACAGTAACTAATCTAATAAAATAAACCATGACTAAACTAACTAAAGCACCTATAATTTGTTAACCGCAACGTAATGAGTCAAAAATCAATTATCTAAACGGAAACGGGAGCCGTGTAAAATATCAAAGACCAAAATAATTATGAAAGTAAAAGTAGTTGGAAAAAAGATAAGTTTGCGAGCAATATCTAGCAGGCGGCCGGCCGGGCGCTTGCGACAGTTTATAATTATTTGAATGACCCTGACTATGACCCTGATATTTAAACAATTAAATGTTTCTTTGTTTCAGGACGAGACAAAACCACCCCGGAGCAGTTGTTGAAATTAGTGATAATCCCTTGGACGCCAGTAAGGTATGGTTCACTTTAAATTTCTTTTTTCTTTTGTTCGAAGTCGGTATATTTTGTAGTCTCGATAATAAATCTTTAAAAAAAATCTTTTCATTTCATATAACACGCACTTTCTTTGAGGACAGACACCATGGTTTATTACTTCTCTTTGACACATCAAATCTTCTATTGACGTACTGCTGCTATGCAATAAAAGATAGTGCCAGCGGTGCACTGTCATAGGATATCTACCTTAACCCATGTTGTTGTCGTTTGCAGCTGTTAATAGCGTTCGAGACCGGCCTCGTGGTGGTATGGGACCTGCGCGCACGCCAGGCGGAGTGGCGCGGGCACCTGGGCACGGGCGGGCCGGGCGACGGCATCCGCGCCGCCGCGTGGCAGCACGACGGCAAGCTCATGACCGCGCACGCGGACGGCGCCCTGGCCACCTGGGCCACGCGCGCCCCCCGCCCCGCCTCCATCTCCTACCCGCACGGTGAGTGACGTCACACGCCAGACACCATCATAATAGGGCTTAGTTTCCAGCAACGCACACTCAATGTTCATGGTTCCCATCTTTATCATCATCGTCATCATCAGCCCATACTAGTCCACTGCTGGAAATACGCCTCTCCAAGTTCACGTCACTGAGTGCGATCCGCGGCTACTCTCATCCAGCTCTTCCCAGCCACCTTGCGAAGATCGTCGCTCTATTAGTCTGAGGACGTCCTACGCTACGTTTGCTGATCACCCGAACGGTTATCAGTTCGGCCACTTCAGTTTGCTGTTTCGGTGGACTATGTCGGTCACTTTCGTTCTCTGTCGGATCACCTCGTTCCGAATCCGATCCTTCAGATAAACTCTGAGCATAGCGCTTTCTAGAGCTAACTTGTAAACCAGCCCTGCCGTGAGTGTCTCCATTTCGGCTTTGGTATGTCATGTGACGGTTAGGACGCACTGATTGACTTTCATCTTTAGACACTTTAAAACTTTCGCGTTCCATAGTTAATAAAGACGTTTCGTCTTTAGACTTTGTAGAATATCATTAATCTCCCATTACCTAATTATTTACAGAACCACAGCGTATAGTAAAAGTTTCTTATGAAAGACAATTTACATTTAAAACTTATTCCAAGTCTCATCAACTGGTTTTTTGTTATTCTTATAAATCTTTACTGAAGAAATGTATTTGAGAAAAGAAAGTTATCGCATTCGCGTGAGGTAGCGCGAGGACGAACTTAAAAATAATCATCAAAGCATTTCGACGCCGAGCTGAACGCTTCCCTAATTCTCCGATACTTTGAAATACTTTCGTGCGTTGAAGAATTTACACAATTTTCTTTTTGTAGCTTTCTGTAGTGAAGCAATTTGAATTATTCATTGAAGATGCTTACTGAATACTTTCATTGGTTCCAGCGAAGGCGAACAAAGACGGCAAGCTGGAGGCCTGCAAGCCCATCCACAGGCTCGAGTGGAAAACCTCCAGAACGGGGTGAGATTTCATCTCGTCAATTAATAACATTTTATTAAATTATCTCTCTTCAGTGTAGTTTCTTTACAAAATTTTTTACATTAAGTAGTTACTTTCGCAATCGCTGTTTTAATTTTTTAAAAGACGTCTGCTTGATTATTATAACTTAATGTGTGCTTGTAAAGATTTTCATTTCATTTCACGCGTTATCCTTATTAACTGTAAGGGTTAAATAGTGTTCGTGGTCACAATGAACAACGTAAAATAAACGTAAGCAGATACATTTAATTTAAAAACACCTTTTTAAAATGTGTCTTTACTTTTTACTGCTACAGGGAAGATCTTGTCAAAGTGTGAGTGCCGATGAGACCGAAGATAACTCACTTTATCCGTAACGGTTCCTCGAGTTTGAGGTTAAGGTTGAGTTGACTACTCAATGAACTGGCTCTAGATAAGAATCTTAACTGCCGGAATTAGATAAGACGGTGGTAGCTACCTGGCGCACTCACAACCATTTTTGAACCCACGCTACGTTAACTTGCAGCGAGAGCCTGGTGATCTTCTCCGGCGGACTGCCGTCGGACAAGCCGGGGCGCACGCACAGCGTCACGGTGCTCAGCGGCAAGTCCACCACCGTGCTGGAGATGGAGCACAGCGTCGTCGACTTCGTCACGCTCTGCGAGACGCCGCACACCGCAGGTGAGGCTGCCGCTTTGAACTGGTTGCTACTACCGTTGGGGTTCGTCAAACGAGCCGAGGAAGTGAGGGTGACTGATGCTGCGTTGTTTTCACGCTGCACCAGTTGTTTTCGCGCCTGGACTCCATTTCCACTTAAAAGCAGGTGGAGTGAAGCTATTTGCCGTGCTAACTATTTGAAAAAAATCATCTGTAATCAGTAGATATAACAGCAAACTGTGACGTAGGCCAATCAGCGACAACTACTGGCCGCACGATCGCTTCGTATCTTGTGCCTTACCACGAGCACGAGCGTCTTG